>OY728135.1:78369280-78969280 GCA_963277665.1 Viscum album
AATAGTTACATATATGTTCATTTAATCTATAATAAGTAAATTCTCTACATATTTTGATAAATTGGATTTTTCAACATCTGATGGACTATCATTTTCATCTTATGATGATGTTGAAAAATTATCTTCAATTTTATAATTGAATTTATATTCTAGAGTTAAATTTGAAAAAAAATTCTATAATAAACTTTTCCATGAATAATTTTTCATTCCTTGAAATATTTTAATTAAATCCAACAATGTTCTGGATTTCAATTCCACTATCTTACTATAAACTATATAAATATGTGTCAACTTCACTATGACTCCCAATGTATAAATATTTTAAGGATTTCATTCCTTTTATTTTATAATACCTTCTTGGATTTCTATTTTTATTCATCAATTTTTTACAATTAGGTCTAATATGACATTCCTTCTTAAATTCATAGCAAATTACTTCTGAAAATTCCTAATTTTATTTCCCATTTTCCTATTTTTTTATGGATATCCCAAAAATATGAATTATGAAAAGTCCTATTCTATCATCTAACAATATGAGAAACTTCATTGTTACAATCATATCAATAAAATTGATATGAATTATTTCATTTTATTTCTGAGAAAATATATTTAGAATTGTGAGTAAAAGTATTAATGGTACTAGAATTAAGATAACCTAAAATATAAGTAAATAATACTCTATTCTTCATTTTCTCATTATCACAATCTTATATAAGTCTTATCTGACATTTTATTAATGTTCCTATCAAGATATCCAAAATTAAATTTGTCAAATTTTTAGTATCATCAATTATTTTCCTCTAGGAATCTTAGTCTTTTGGAATAATATCAATAATATTTCAAAATTATTAATCTTACAATAAATATTTTCAACCATATATTTTACAATATTTACCATAGCATGAATTCATTTATGAGTTAAAATTATTATTTCTCTAGGCAGAAAGTCAAAGGCTTTATAATCAACTCTTTTTATAGATGTAAGAACCGGGTTTTTATCTTATGTATGGATCCTTTTAAATTCATTCTGATTCTTTATTTTGTACCTAATCCAGTTACCTAATGAGTTCGCAGGTGTCTTAGGGATGTTGGGCCTTCTTAGTAGCCTAGAAACTTACTTTTTAGGAGAAACAGGTTGGTTTCATTGTTAGTAGAAACCACATGGGGAAGGTCTCACAGTTATCCCTAACCGTGTGGGGCTGGATAGATGAGCAACCAGTGTGCATGGTTTTTCCTAACTATTCGTCAGGGGCCGCATGCCCATGTGAAATGTCTCCAGTTTTTAGCAGAGGTGTTTTTAACAGTTGGAACAAGTTTTTCCTAACCATGCGAGCGGCCTCCTTAAGCAGTGGTAGGTGAATGATTTACACATGGTTTGGAAAACCGTGCAGTCAAACCATGCGACTAAGAAATTTTGGGGAAATGAACATTTAAACCTTAATGAAATGTTAAACCTAAAACCCCTTCCTCTTTTCTTCATTCCAACAGACAACAACTTACATTTTCATGTTTGGGATCCATTTTTCCATTATTCATAGTTTTTTATCATGACTCTTCATCTAGTGTCTGATCGAACCATCATTCATCTCTTTAGATAACCACCTATAAGATCTAAATTACTTTTTCTCCTGTCTTTGTTTCTATTATCCTCAAAAAAGTTATTGAGGTGTAGGATCATATGACCTATTTTTAGGGAATTGATCCATTATTTAGATATCTTCCAATCCATGCCAAATTAAAGGCTGTTACTAGAAAATGAGAGTCATAAAATCCTAAGGTAGGTGGTCTATAACTCATCCCTTATGTTTCACCATTTTATAAATTATCATGTGTGCATGCTGATTTCATCATGAATGGCCTATTAAATTCGTTTTTCTTACGTATAGTCATTAGAATTTTATTCTATGACCATTTTCAAAAAATTCCCCACTGGAGGTTATGACCTCAACGTTGACCACCCCATGTAGGGTGTTTTCCTTAATTATATTTTTAGTAGCTTGCTTAGATTATCTATACAACTGTTCGGGTGTGCTTTGACTTGAAATTTATAAAGTAAGTGTTTAATTATACCCATGAATTGTTAATGGATATTACATGTTAATATATGACTTAAAACTTATAAGGTAAGTGTTACAATTAATGAATGAATGTTTAAATGATTAATTGGAATGTATATTAGGGATATCAAAGGGATTAGTTTATTATAAATGAATTCCTTATTATTGAACATCCTTAACCCACAATGTTATGTTGATGAAAGGTAAAGTAATGAACTAAATAAATGAAATGTAATTAATGTACTAAATCGTTTTTTCTCCTTTAACCTTATCAAAGTAATGAAAGGTATGAATGAACCCCTATAAATTATTTAATGGCATGAGTATTACATGGCCTAATTAATTAAATGAATCAAGTATACGGTTCCTATTTCATATGAACCTAATTATTTTTATAAGAGTTTTTAGACTCGCGCTATCCTTGGATTTCTGAGAAAATACCTCGAGCACTCATGGATTCTATTCTGATTAAAGGATTCTAGTTTACAAGGGTGATACCCACCTTGGAACTCGATATTTTTCTACTTGTGGTTGCCTAGTAAGACACCATAGGGTCCCTCTATTATCATTATAGGATTTCGTTAATAGAATCCTTGCATCCAACATGACGTTTATGGACATGTGTCACCTTGGATTCACCCTTGGGCTTAGTCATTTATTACCCCATTTTACCCTGGATGAATTCCATAGAATCGGTTAGAATTACGTTATTGTGGAATACCTTGGGTAGTTCCCCTTGGATTACACTCTTACAGATTTATCCAGGCTACAAATTATTACTGATTTGGCTTGAACCCTGAGTTCATAGATTCCTTGGTTATTATCTTTGATACTCTTTATTATTATCATCATCATCACAGGATGACTTGTTATATCTTGGATAATTTACTATTATTATCATGAAATTATGTTAGTGATGGTCATGCCTCACATGAATTACCTATATAAACAGGAATAGAATTAATAAATTAAATGATTATATGTTCATACACCAGTTGAAGATGAAGAAAGCACTTGGTTATTTACATTACTGTACTTTTTTTTACTTTTACACATGCATTCTATCACACTATTTCAATTTATATTAAATGGAATATATGTTATAGACGCTATTTGTGGTGGATTACTATGATTTATCTCACACCCTATATGGGATTCCATTGGTAAATGAGAAAATTACATGTATGCAGGTGTTGAAAAGGGGAAGTGTCCTTATTTGGACACTGGATACTACTTGCTTCCTTAGGATGAGGTTTGGTAGCACATGACCGATCTAGATCTTGAGATTCTTGGATAGTTTTTGGATTCTATTTTCTTCTTTTGTATAAAATGTATTACCCAATGCCTTATATCCATATTTTCTAATTTTATAGATACATGACTTGTATCTTCATATTTTTTATATGATTCAACATCCAGTTATTTATTATTCCTATCTGTTTCTTCAGTGCCATATTTTTTTATCATACATCTTCCATAATTTAACTATTATTATATTTATCCACTATGATATACTTTTTTAATGAGGTAATAGTCTCTAGAAAGACACACCCTAGGCTGTCACTACTAGTCGGTAGCCTCTAGCATTCTGGGATATATGATTGAGGCCATGTGGCCAACTGGGCTCAGTGAACCTTTGACTGGAACCCAGGTTATAGATGTCATAAAGTAGTATCAGATTGGTTCCTTTATTTATTTACTATTTAGAGACAATAGACATGAGATTAGGAATGATTGGAACATGGTTATAAGTAATTCTTGGTAATAACTAACCCATGTTTGGGATAAATGACGAGTTTCCTGAATAAGGATTATTGATCATATTTTTCCTATTACAGTTGATATCATTTCATTGTTGGGTGACACACACATTGTGTGATGGTTATTATTAAAATTTTTATTGAGAAATTTATTTCATCCTTGGCCTGATGATTTGAGGTAAAGTGTCATTGTTACATACATCATCATAAGAACTTGTAATTCATAATCCATGCATATTCCATGACATTTGGTGCATTTCATTGCTTATATTGCTTGTATTTATTGTGATTATTGAGTGATCCTTATTATATATAAATATAGGTTTGTACTTCTCTTTGGATGTGATTGAGTGATTTCCAGTTTTAATTCGTGATGTGTATTGACCCTCGTGGGTTGGAATGGGAAGTTAACAAAGTCAATAAATTGTACAGACCTTATGTATACTAGGATATATTGAGATTAACTGGGTGCTACTTTTAGTGATAAGGTGTATGATCCCTAATTCAATGAATGTGAAAATCCATTTTAATCATACATTGATTTATGTTTATAAGAAAATGCAACATAAAAATGTGTAATCTGAATTATAAAATAAATGGTTTCTAGTAAATGAAGAGGTAAGGTTATATTAACACTTTAATCTACTGAAACCCCTCTAATATAAACATTAAAACATACCAGTACCTGGACTTCTAAGTGGGTAGTTGGTGTATGCTTCCTCTAGTGTATCTATCTGTTTAAGCTTTTTATGAGGCATGTTCTTGGAATTTTTAGACCTATGGAACCACAACATTAACGTGTCGTGTTATAAGAGGGTAGAGATGACCATGATCAAGACATGATGGGCCCTGAGCCACTGGTCTTACCATAAGGAGTGCTAGTTTAGGCACATCCTGTTATACTTTATCTGGGAACTGATTCTCAGATTTGTGAGAGTTTACTATGTCAGATGTAGTCCATGTTGGGTGCTTCATGACCTTAAACTACAATGGATGATCTGACCCATGAGTTCTAGAAAAATCATCCTCCCACCTTCTCAGGGGATATTAGTCCACTTGCTATTGAGTCTTGGCTGGAGGACACATTATCTACCATTGAGTATCTGGAGGCACCTCCAAAGCAGAGGGTCATGATTTCTACTTACATGTTTGATGATTCATCCAAGCATTGGTTGGATGTGATTACCCATTCCAGTCTTCATTAGGGCCTGATTTGGGGTATTTTCAGACTACTTTCTATGACCACTTATTTCTTTAGATTTTGAGGGATGACCGAGCCATAGATTTCACGCTTCTAGAGAAGGGTTCTATTGTAACGTATCTTATTTTCCATGTATTATTTTTGGATATTATATGAATTATTTTCGAATCTAAACGTTGTGATAGAGCATGATTCTGAGGCCCGGTGTTCTCAGAATAAATGTTTGAAATATATTAAATATATTAAATAGCATGCACACACAGTTTTCCTGAAAAAAAAGTAGAATAGATTCTGAATGAATGCTTGGATTAGAAATATAAGGTAACTATTGAATTCAGAATACAGGTTTTACCCTTGATGCAACATAGCCTTGGTCGATCCAGGTCATTTGTGGAAAAGTTGTTGTGGTCGTAAAATAAATAAAATAACGAATTAAATTATTTTTGATGCAACATCACATCGACCTAATTCTGTTTATGTTAAATATGTTATTATGGAATAATTTTTGGGTTATCCACATTACCCTATGATTTGACAAGATACCTTAGTTCCATTGGAGGAGATCCCATTGGTGAATGATGACCGGATCACGGATCGATGATTGATGCATAATAGAATCAAAGGATCTCACCAATGATAATGACACTGAATCATTATTTTTTAGTTATTTATCCAAATCAAGGTAGGGTAGTTGTTTGATTTATTTCTTTTCCCTTTTATTGATTTCTACGACGAACATGAATCAATCGACTAACGTATTGATTCACGGATCAGTCATCTTATGGGATGAGTTATATTAACCAGATTCTAGGAAAATTTTATTCGTGATTAAATTGTTGATTTTTTATTTTCATTCTAATGGTAATAAATCAAGATCGACGTGAACATTGATCAAGGTTATTTATTCTCTTTTATTATTTTGATTTTCTATCCCGATTATTAATTCAGCGTGAGAATTCTCCATTTGACCCATGGTTCAACATATCTCAATCAATCGATCATTGCACACTCATTTCATGTAATAACAATTTGATATCATAGATCCTAGATTGGAATGGCATGATGATGGTGTGAAAGTGGAATTAGTGTCAATTCGGATGATGGTGGATACCTGATTTGGCATTCTTTAGCATGAAATAAAGAATGATCTTGATTTTGTTTCCCAAATGGATTTGATGGTCGAAACTCATTTTTTATTGAAGGAAAGGCTTAGATGAGGTGTTTCCTTGAGTTTCCTGGAAAGGAATGGTCAAATCAGAGGCTAGAATGACAAAGGATATGACAAGAGCACAAATCTGAATTTCTATAAAATCTCATGCTAAACAAAAAGTAAACTGGATCTACATTCCATGTGAGACCCTTGAGCAGTGGTTAAGGTTTAGGGTAGGAGTTAAGTATCACAATGCATGTGACCCCTATCACACAACATGTGACCCTACATGGAGACTTTATGTGTATGTCATAGATAAACGAATATAGGCTGAATTAAACGTCCAGCCTACACGACATGTACTCTCCAACAGAGACATAGTTTGATGACATGATCCATTTACATGGGTTGGACCTAGGGTCAAGGGACACAACGTGTGACACCTCTTACACATATTGTAATTTTGGATACATGGATTAGAGCCCTTGCCCTCGGTATCTTAAATAAGTTTCATTAGGTTATGTTCCCATTATACTTTCCATGAGAGTTAGTATAGAATCATATCATACTCCCAAGACTACAATCCCTTCTTCATGACTTCTTGGATAGAGTTATTGGAATCCCTCCAAGAGGCCCAAAGTGAGATCCTCTATTAATATTCATTCCCAATATATAGTTCTTGGTATCTCTATGACCAAAAGTACATAGGAATTGATCTTCTACTTAGTGGGTTAATCAATATTGGGTTTTTTGGTATCACTCCAGGGCCTTGGGAGCAATCCTAATCTATTTGTTGCATCTCTTCATAATTCATCAGTGTTATCAAACTGAGGAGTGTGTTCTATCAGATGAGTTCTATGTGGAATCTTTGAGCTGGAATCCTAGGCTAGTATACTATGGTTATGACTTACCCTTTTGACCTTGTGTCTTTGTTGACTATATAAGGATATTCTTTTTATATGTATTATAGACATATACCTATATAAATCTGACTATATTTACTTTGTTGTATTCTTTTTGGTTTTGGGGTGTCCTACTGGGTATTGTTATACTCGCCCCATCACGGGCTATGCCTGCATGTGTCATGTGTTGTGCAGACAAATGACCTTTAAACAGTGTCCTTGGTGGACTAGGTCCAGATGGAACTTAGTGAGACCGAATAGACTGTGGTATGTTCCTATGATTTTCAGACAGTAGTCCATATACTTTCAAGTTGGAATTTTGTTTCAAACTCTTTGTAGTGGAGTTTTATTTGGCCTGATTTACTTTTTTTACTTCTTGTTGTACACTAGGTGTGGGATTTAGATGTATGCAAGCATGATTGTTCCATTTTTTTTAAATTTTAGAATTATATCGTCTTGGATATGTGTTCATGTGTACAAGTACATATGATAAGGTCTCCCATGTTAGTGATATGCATTCTCCGGGCTAGTTTCCAGCCCCTGGACTATTGGAGATGGGCTTGGGGAGTCACAACCCAAGCCCGACTGGGATGGGTCACGATATAGTGGTATCAAAGGCAGTTGGTTATACATTAGGACTGAGAGTATATGATATTGGTTTTTTGAAACAATATTAAGTGTTTTAAGTTTGTATTTTAGGTTAGAGACTGCCATTTTTGTGCAACGATCGATGTATCCTTACACCAAGGATTTGATCACCAAATTTTCAACTTGGTATATGAGAAAAAAATTTATAGATAAAATTATGGTTCATGAATATTATAATAATTGTTTGTGTTTTCCATTTCCTTCTTGATTCAACACTCCATATATACTCATTGTCCATGGTACATCCTGTTTATTTTAGGATTCCTTTGCTACGTATGCTACCTAGGATTTAGTATGATCATGAGGTTGATCTCCTTAGTGATGAGGCATCGATACGGAGACCCATTCTTGAGATGTTACATCTACATGGTTCAATATCCACACCACCACCTATAAAGTAGCACATAGTACCAATTATATCAGTGGATAAGGTGCACAGGCTGAGTGCGCTTGATGATTTGTAGAGGCATATACCCCTTTGGTTCTGAAGTTATTCTGACCCACAAATGGATGATAATTGTCTTGAGGCAGTGACATGAGTTTTTCATCTGGCTAGGAAACCAGTATGGAAGATGGTGTTCTTGGTGACAATAATTCTTTATGGATCACCAGGGTGATGGTGGGGTTTATTTACCCAGACATGCGATGAGTTGACACTACTTTAGTAAGTGTTTGAGCGCCTTTTAAGTGAGGAGTTCTCACCAATAATGATGAGCAATGTATGTATCTAGGATATTTTCCAACTCTAGCAGGGAATCATGTAAGTATCTGATTATTCATTTTGGTTTACTAATCTCTCTAGGCACTCAATGAATACGGTTGGTGACCAATGCTTCAAGTCTTAGACTTTTGAGCAAGGTCTGCATATAGACAATCAGTCTAGTGTTACCCCTCTATGCATTCCTACCAATGTTTGGGTGCTAGTTTGGGATTTAGTGGTTGAGGGTTTCTTAGGTAAGCAGATACAACTAGTGGTTGTTGGTAGTGGGAATGTAGGAGTAAATACCTTGACATCAGGTATTGGATGTTAGTCTAAGGGACCTGGACATGTGATAGATTTTAGGAGGATGTCCCAGGATAGATGATCATAGGTGAAAGGCTCATAGGGTGGGTCCAGTCATCCCAGAGAGAGGTGGTGATACTAATGTGATGATAGGGGAAATATCTCCCCAGATTATCCGACCCACCGTATAGAATAAAAAGATACCATGGATAGGCCACCTATCCTGATTCAGTGGCAAGAGAAGGTAGGTTATTAGTGTGGCAGACATGGAAGAGGAGTGAAGATAGCAACAAGAGGTGGTTGACATTTTTGACTTGTTACCACCTCCACTCCCAAGTGGTCCACACTAGGCATAGGGTGCTAGAGAATAGGGGTGGGTATAGCCGCATTTGGTTGAATATTATGACAAAGAAACTCCGAGAATTATTTGTGGCATGATTTGTGTCTTTTCTACCTCAGATGAAATACTGATATACACATGTTCCAGTCATTCCCTTCTTTCCACATACCATTTTCGTGATGTAGAAATCCTAGTTGAGCCCTTGGATCTCCCCTTTCACTTGGAGACTCTTACTTGAGATGATTTAGTGACCAGACACTAGTAATGATAGTGTGACTTGACTCTCAGAGGGAAGAGTTTCTGTTGGAATCTCTTAGTAGTAACATCAAGGCCTTATGATGTCATCCTTGGTATAGACTGGCCACCTAAAGTTCATTCCCAGAGTGACTATTATAGGTGAAGGGTGTGGTGTGTCTTTAGTGATGGAACTATATTCTCCTTTTTTGGTGAAAAGGAAACCTAGATATCATAATATGGACTCATGAAAATGTGGTTTCTTCCGACTACTAATCAGTTGGCTAGCATGACCCTTGGTAAAATTGATTTTATGAGTTTCCAGTTTCCTATAGTGGTAGCAGAGTATGGGGAAATCTTCCCCAAGGATGTTCCAAGTTTACCTCCTCGCCAATAGATAGGATTATCCATTGATCTACACCCTAAGAAGACACTGATATCTTTTCCAGCATATTGGATGGCTCCCACATATATTTTCAAGATTAGTGTGTAGTTGAGGACATGTAGAAAAATTGATTTTTTAGACCTAGTGTTTCACCCTGGGAGGATTTATTTTTTTTTCTAGAAAGGAAGAAAAGAGATTGAGGTTGTGTGTGGACTACTAGCACATGAATCAGGTGATTGTAAAGAAGTATCCACTACTGAGGATTTATGAACTCTTTGATCATTTGATATGGGTACAATGGTTCTCTAAGGTTGACCTGAGGTCAGGTTATCACCAAGATTGAGTACGGGACTAGGATATACTGAAAACGACATTCAGATGTCTCTAAAATCACTATGAGTACTTGGTGATACCATTTGAAATGAAGAAGTCCCCAAAAGTTTTCATGGAAATCATGAACTGTATATTTTAACCATTCATAGACCATTTTTTGCTAGTCTTGATTGATGAAATCCTTCTGTACCCGACATCCGAGGAGGAGAATGATAGACACTACTTTATGTAGTGACAGATAGTGATTGCCTATGGTTCATGTTATTTGATACCACATGAGAAGAACTATGTAACCCATGATATTATGTTAGAGGTGGTAGTATTCAAACTAATTATGTAGCGACACTTCCTGATGGATGATTGTTTATTTTCTATTTTGATCAAAAGAGTCTCAAGTATATATTCAGTCCGAAGGATCTTATCGTGAGATATTGGAGGTGTCTAGAGTTCCTCCAAGATTATGACTTTGAAATTTTATATACTCCTAGGAAGAATAATGTGGTAGTAGATTCCCTCAGAAGAAGACATTGATTAGAATTACTGAACGAGGCATTAGAGAAGTTGGAATCATTGCAGATTTCCATTGTGGATTGATATGGATAAGCTTACCTCCACTCGATAGTTTGCATCCCTCCTATTTTGTAGAAATTCAAGGAGGCATATCTTGGGGATGTTTACTGTGAGACCCTGTGTACTCATATTCCCACTAGACATGGCCATGATTGATTTTATAGAGGTGATGCACATGTCTTTTTAGAGGATACACAATAGATAGAGTAATGTTACAGGTGGTGGTTCTGAGAGAGTTTCATAAATATCATCTAGAAGTACATCCAGGTGTGGGAAATATGTAATAGGACCTTTGATGTCAGTTTTGGTGGTCAGGGGTTAAGAAGAGAGTTTCAGAGTTTGTCTCTTGATGCCTTACTTGACCGCAAGTAAAGCATGAGCACCAAGTTCTAGTGGGTTTAGCTCAACCCCTTAAGGTTGTAGAGTGGATGTGGGATGGGATATCCCTGGAATTCATGATGGTATTACAAATTACATCTTGGGGACATGATTTTATCTAGGTGATCATAGTCTGACTCTTCAAGTCGGCCCACTTATTAACAATTAGGGAGAAAAGTTTAGTAGAGAGCTTGTGACACCTTTACGTACAAAATATAGTCTGACTCCATGGTGTTCCATCGATAAACATTTCTAATTGTTATGCTCTCTTTACATCCCATTTATTGGAAGGTATTACAGGAGGTTTTTGGGACCCAGTTACACTTGACCAAAAAGTTCCAACCTTAAAAGGATAACTAGACGTTGCAGACCATTCAGGTTTAAGAGGACATGTTACGAGCTTGCATGTTGGAATTTTTCCATAGTTGGGAGGATCAACTATAATTGGTAGAGTTTTAATACAAAAAAAAAATATCGTTACACCATCAATATGGAACCATTCTATACTTATTATGGGTGACCCTATAGGTCACCACATTGTTGGACTAACCCAAGAGATTTGACACTCATGGGCCCATAGTTGGTGAGAGCTACAATAGAGAAGGTGCAGATCATTCGGTAGAGGATGAAGATTGAAAAGAGACATCATAAGTCTTATGTTGACAGGTGATGGAGGAATTTGGAGTTTTAGGAAGGAGACCATGTGTTATTATAGGTTTCACCTCAACACAGATTACATAGATTTGGCCTGGGTAAAACGCTATCTCTGAGGTTCATCATCCCTTCCAGACACTGTGCAGAGTTGGTGAGGTGTCGTACCACTTAGCTCTACCTCTATATTTAGATCAGTCATATTGATTCTTTAATGTGTTTTAGATGAGGAGGTATGTGCATGACCCATCACTCATTATCGACTAGGTTGATATAGACATCGATCATGGAGAGACCTTTTCTAAGTACCCGGTAGAGATTGAGGATCAGCAAGAGAGGATCCTTCATGGTAAATTAATTCCTTTGGTGCATGCCTGGTGTCAGAACTGGAATCTCTAGAATATCACATGGGAGCGGGATGCTCATATTTGTTCTGAGTACCCACATCTTTTTGAGAATCCATGGTTTTGGATTTTGTAGGATCTATAGACCCAATGTGGGGAGAATTTAATGTCTCTTATTTTATTTATATCATTCTTGGATATTATATGGATTATTTTTGAGACCAGGATCTGAGACGACATTTTATTTTGAGACCCTGTGTGCTCAGAATAAATGTTTCTAATATTTTAAATATATTAAATAGCTCGTGTGCGCAGATTTCATGAAAAAGTGGAGTAACATCTAAATATATTATTGAATCATATATCTAAGGGAATCATTGAATTCATAATGTGGGTTTTACCCTAGGAGAAACTAAACCATGTTTGAAATAAATCGTTTATGGAAAATCCATCACGAGTGTAAAATAAATAAAGTAATTAATTAAATTATTTTTCAAACAATGACACAACGACCTAATTCTATTTATTTTAAATAAGTTCTTATGGAAGAATTGTAAGTTTATCCAGATAAACCTAGGATTTGATGAGTTCTATTAGAGATGTTGAAGGAGGTCCCATTGGAAAATGATGATTGGATCACAGATCGATTATCGACATGCAACGGAATCGAAGGATATCACAAATGACAGTGACACCACATTATTATTCATCAACGATTGAATCAAATCTTAGTAGGGTATTTGTTTTATTTTTTTTACCCATTTTGGATTTCTACAACAAGAATAAATCTATCAATTAATAGATTTATTCAAAGATCAATCATCTTATGGGATAGGTTAGATTAATTGGGTTCTTGTAGAATTTTCTTTGTGATTAAATTTTTAATTTTTAATTTTTTTATAACGGAAACGAATCAAGATTGACATGAACATTGATCGCGGTTCGTTCCCCTCTTTTTTTCTTGTGATTTTATCCGCCGATTCTTCATTAATCAGGTAAATTCTCTGTTTGGTCCACAATTCAACATATCCCAATAAATCAATCGTTCTACACCTATTTCTCATCACAATGATATGATATCATAGATCTGGGATCAGCAAGATATGATGAAGATGTGAAAGTGGAAGTGATGATGAATTGGATGATGGTGGAGACCTGATTTTTCATTCTTCAACATTATTCGGTGCAGAATAAATAATGACGATGATTCTATTTTTTGAACATATTTGATGGAAGGAACTCATTATTTATCAAAGTAAAGGCTTGAATGAGGTGGTTCCTTGACATTTACAATAAGGCATAGCCAAATTAGAGGCTAGAGTGATGGAGGATACAACTAGAGAATGGATCATGATTTATGGAAAATACTTCACTACATGGTATGTAAACTAGATCTACACACCGTGTGCCCCCCCTGAGAGGAGACAATGGTTTCGGGTAGGAGTTAAGGATCACACGGTGTGCGAACCCTATCACCCAACAGGTGACCCCTCCCTGGAGACTCTTCGTGCACCTCAGAGGCACACATACATAGGGTGAAGTACACGGTAAGCCTACATGGTGTGTACTCCCCCAAACAAACATGGTTTTATAACATGGGCTATTTACATGGGCAGAACCTGGGGTCAAGGGACATGATGTATTACCCCTCTAACACACCATGTACTTTTTGATACATGTATTAGATCCCATTATCTCCATACATTAGAAAATATTCAATAGGGTTCATTCCACTTATTATTTCCATAAGGGTTAGTATGAAATCATATCCTACTCCTAGGAATACAATACCCTTGATAGGAAATCTTGGATAGAGTCATTGGAATCCCTCTGAGAGGCCTAGTGTAAAATTCTCCATTTATCTTCCTACGATGGGTAGAGTTCTTGGTATCATTGTGGCCAAAATTACAGGGGCATTGATCCTCAACTAATCAGGTTAATCCAGATTGTTTATTGGTATATCCCCATTGAATTGGGAGTGATCCTCATCTATGTATCAAATATCATTATACTTCATCAGTTATATTAGACTTAGGAGTGTTCTCTCCTAGATGATTTCTATGTTGAATCTTCGAGCAAGAGTCCTAGGCTGGTATACTATAGTTTTGACTTACCCTTTTGAATGTCTGTTTTTATTGAGTATATGTGGATATTATTTTTATATGTATTGTATATATATACCTATGTAGAGCTGACCATATTTCATTTGTTTTGTGATTTGTGGTTTTGAGGTGTCCTTTTAGGTATTTTTTCACTCACCCCTACTTCGGCTTTGCCACACATTCCGTGTCTTGTGGAGACGACTGAACTTTCAACAGAGTCCTTGGAGGACCAACACTATATGTTTCTTAGTGAGAACAGATTTACTGGGGTGTGTTCCTATGGAATTATTACAATAGTACAACTAATTTTAGGTTGTACTTTTGTTTCAAACTCTATGGTGGTCTTGTATTTGGCCCAATTTACATTACTTTACTACCAGTCGTACTCTAGTTGTGGGATTTAGATGTATAAATGCATGGTTGTTCAACTGTTTTTATATTTATGAATTGTATGGGCTTGGATATGTGTGTGTGTATGTATAAGTACTTGGGATAAGTCTTCCCATGTTAGTGATATACCTTCTCGGTTGTAGTCTTCAGCCCCTATCCTATTGGAGGTGGGCTTGGGGAGTCACGGTATAGGCCTCACTAGGATGGTTCATGAGAACTATGTTAGTCATGGTGTATTCATAGATTTTTATGGAGTTACAACACTTTACATCGCTTCTATCTAGTGATAAAATTTCGTGTGCTAGATTCTTCGAAGATAGGCTTCAATATGCCATCCAAAATCAGGTGAATGTTTTTTCAACTACTTAATTTCTCTGAGATCTTCAATCAGGATCTTATCAAAGAGAGAAACCTAAGGTAATGTGATAGTGATAAGTATATAGTATTAGTGATGAATCTTGTAAGTAGTTATTCCAATAGTTGTAATCATTCCCTTGGGGTTTCACATTAGAGTAGTGGCGATCAGAGTAACTACACTAGAAGCTCCGCTATCGGGCATCAATATAGATAATATGGGCATCTGAAGCCTCAATGTGATAAAGATTCTCTGAAGTGCTGAGATTATGGCCATGTGGGGAATCCTCAGAGATTTTTTCATACTTTTACATCAGCTTCTAGCTGAAGAGGCTATGTACCAACTCCACCTTTAGGGGAATTATCTTTTACACCAAGTTAGGTGGGGAGTTGGAGTAACACTTAAAGGAATGGTCGAGGAGTAGGTCATGGATGTGGTATCCAGAATCTAGATTAGTAGCATCAATAGATCGGTCACACTCAGGGTAGTCCAGATACAATGTAGGACCATTGATTATACTCATTTAATGCTTTACAGCTGATGCCTGAGGATTAGAGTGCAAGACCATCTACAATATGAGGTAATATTCTAGTAGCCTCCAATATAGTATCTGCATTATTTGATACTAGTGTTTCAAAATCATTCATCTATTTATCTATCAAGGAAAGTTTTGAGCTTGAAATATATTATTATATGGTTTAATGAACCTAGATACACCATTTGGGAGTATAGTCATAGGGAATATTCTAATGCAGGGATTATCCCCTTGAGGTACGTAGTAACCCTTTCTTGTGTGACCTCTTTGTTCTTGAGATGATAGCCTTTGATTTAATTCTTGGATGGATTGGTTGGTCTAGTATCACACCTTTGTAAACTGTTATCGACATAAGGTTTCATTTACATCATAATAGGGCATCATTTATCAATATAAGGGTGAGTGGAATGCCTAAGCTAGTAGAACTAGAATCTAGAATCATGGGATAGGTGGAGTGACCACCTAGATTTCTAATCACTTTATGGAAGATTAGGGTTTACATTAGGCTGAATTCCATCTGATAGTTTATCACTTGAGGGATGTATTTCCTAGTGACTTTTCTAGATTACCTCATAAGAGAGAGGTGTCATTTACGATTGAGCTCATTCCAGGAGTAGCTTCAGTTTCCATTCAGCTAAACAAGATGATACCTACTGAGCTCCAAGAGCTCAAGAGGAAGTTGGAGGATCTATAGGCCAAATGTTTTACATGGAATATCACTTCCTCTTGGGATTCACCCATTTTTTCACCAATAAGGCAGATGGGAACATTCTTTTATGTGTGGATTATAGATAGTTGAACCAACTTATAGTAAAGAAATGATATCCACAGCCTCAAATAGATGATCTCTTTGACCAGATTCCATGATATAGGGTGTTTTTTAAGATTTACATGAGATCAATTTATCATCAGGTGCAAGTCGGACCATCAGCGATACCTCATACATCTTTTCGTAGTAGGTATAGTCTATATCAGTATCTCATTATATCATTAATCCTTACAAATATTCTTTCCATTTTCATGGCCTTGATGAATAGGGGTTTCCACCCCTATCTATACTCCTTTTTCGTGGTATTTTTGGATAAAATATTTGTGTATCCTCACACTCATAGATACCATTATAAGAACCTTGAGGTCATTATGAGTACATTGAGAGAGAATAAGCTTTATTATAAGATTTATAAGTGCCACTTATGGATCAAAAGAGTTCACTTATTGGGTCATATTATCTCGGAATCATGATTATCTATTTACCCAAAGAAGATGAGTGTTATGGTTTCCTGGGAGTAGTCGAAGAACATGTTTGATATATGGAGTTTCGTGGGTATGGCTAGATATTAGAGGTATTCCATACAAAACTTATCACACCTTGTTGTACCTCTTACTGGTCTTACAAAGAAATGTGCTAGGTTTCTGTGGGTAGAAGAGTGTGACAAATCATTTCAACAGTTGAACAGAAGTCTTCTCTCATCACCCATTATAATTCTTCTGGATCCTACCATAGGCTATACATTATTTTGTGATGTATTAGGCATCGGGTTGGGTGAAGTTCTTATGCAAGAGGACATAGTAGTTGTATACGGATCTCGACAGTTGAGGCATCATGAGAGGAATTATCAAATGCATCACTTTGATCTATTAGCAGTTATGCATTCCTTACATTGTTGGAGACACTAACTGATGGGTGAGCACATTGTTGTGTATACAGACCATAAGAGACACAAGTATATTTTTACAAAGTGTGACATGAACCTCAAATAATGGATATGGGTTGAATATCTTTAGTCCTTATATTTCGAGATTTATTATATGTCTGTAAAGGGAATTGTAGTTTCTAATGTGTTGAGATGTTAAATGTATCCACATATCTTATGTGAATCAAATTATGAATAGAAATTAATGGATCTCTTCTCTAAGACACATATAGAGTTTCATGATAGTAAGAAGAAGTCTTATCTCTCTGCAATTATAGTTACATCTTCCCTCCTTGAGAAGGTGAAGATTCAGAAATTTTTAAAACCAGAAGGCATTGTTCACTATGAGAGTATTTTAGGATATGACCCACCTCTATATTGGTTTGTCGACATAGATGACATCCTACATATAAATGGATGTGTCTGGGTTCCTAAATATATGATAGAGGAGATGATACAATATTCCCATGCTTATTAGTTGTAAGTTCATCTAATAATATCCAAAATGTGCTGAGATATGTGAATCCAGTATTAATGGCCTGAGATGAAACATCAGATAGTAGGCTTTATCACTAGGTGTTCCACCATCAATAGGTGAAAGAAGAACACCAACGACCTGTAGGCTTGTTATAGTCACTTCTAGTCTCGGAATGGAATTAGGAAGATCTTTCCATGGAATCTATAGTCTTCTTAACAAGTTTTACTATAGGTAGAAAAATTGTATATGTATTCATTGACCGACTGAAGAAAGTATCCCAATTCCTTCCGATCATGGAGACTTCCTCAGTTGATGAACTAGGAACATTGTATGTCTATGAGATCACCTGACTACATGAGGTCCCTTGTACTATCGTTTCAGATATTTATTATCATTACACATAATGTTTTGGGAAAGGGTTTCAGAAGTCTATGGGTACATAGGTTCTTCTAAGCACAACGTTTCACCCTCATAATGATGGTTAGTCGAAACAGATGATAAAAGTGATAGAGGATATACTCTGATCATGCATCCTTGATTTTGGTGGTTATTGGGAGAAGCATATCCCTCTCATAAAGTTATCCTATACTAATTTGTTTCAAGTGACAATTCAGATGGATCCTTTTGAGACCTTGTATTGTAGGTCATGCCATTCACTGATATGTTGGTTAGAGGGAGGTGAGGTAACCCTGCTAGGTCCTCATCTCATGTAGGAGAATTTAGATCAGGTTTAGTTAATCATGAAGCATATTTCTACTTCTTAGTATAGATAGAAATCTTATGCCGATCATCATCGATTACCTATAAAGTTAAATGTTGGGGATCATGTTTTCCGGTGGGTATCACTAGCCCTAGGTATAGATGGACATAGAGGCAAGGGAAGATTTCTCCTCATTATGTATTGTAGTTTAATATTTTGTAGAGATTTGGGCTAGTATTCTATCAGTTGTTACTACCTCAAAGGTATCGTGTAATGTACGACATCTTCCATATTTCATAACTTCACCATTATCATACCAACCCGTCTCATACTTTTGATCCATATGAGGTTGAGTTGGGTAAAAATGATTTTTTAGGAGTATCCATAAAAAATTGAATAGAGAACTAATTCTATTAGAGGCTGATCTATCCCTTTAGTGTAGGTGTTATGGAAGAAAGACCGTATAAAGGATGAGACTTGGGAGCGTGTAACAAACCAAAATTTTATCAATGGAAATTACCTTCTTATAATTATCTCATATAGTATAAACCACATAAAATCATTTCATTAACAGAATACAAACTTTATAAATGAATAATTAATGAAATAAGAGGTATTTATTTAAATTAAGAAACTTACTCTGATGGAATAGTAACCCAACCCTTGGAATAGTAACATGGCCATTATGAATAGTAATTAATATAATAGAATAGTAACCTCATTTATGAAATTATAAAAAAAATTAGGCATCTTATAAATACCAATATGATATAATTATATCATTTTATAAGTAAATAATGTTTTTAAAATTATTAATTAAGTGTTGGTATTTTTATAAAACATAAATGTTTATTTATAATTTTATAATTAATATAATTTTTTAAAAGAAAATTTATTTTTATAAAATAGATTCATAAATTAACATTTTTTTCTTATTATTATAGGATAATTTTATGAAACCTTAATTAATTTTTCAAGGTGTTATAAAACTAGTTATAATTTTAAAATCAATATTTTCCAAGTAAATGATGATTTTCATTAAAAATTAAATTTATCATATTTAGAAAATTATTTTCATAAAATTAAGTTCATTTTTTAATTCTACACATCTAAAAAATTTGATGGTGTATTTTTTGTATTTTTCTAAAATACATTAATTTTTGGTGAATAGTAAAATATGATAATTTACAATAAAAGCTAAATACATGAATGTTTGAGTCATTTTTGATGTAAGGCTGATCTAGACACAAAATCTAAAAAATATAGTTCATTATTTTAATATATTTCTTGATTATGTTAAAACTATTCATAGTCTTAAGTCAAAATAATAAACTAATGAATAAAATAATGAGAAAACACCCTTCTTATCCCCTATAAATACCACCCCTGACCACCTCTTATACTCAAGCCTTCCAAGCCATAAAGCTTGTCTATGTTCATCCTAGTACTATTCAAAATCCCCTCCCTCCATGTCTAGGATCCCTTGTTCTTATCAATAGACTAAACCCTTTTCCCTAAGTAGGTTCTCAAGGAGGAGAAAATCAAGAGGTAAAATCCTCTTTCTTCTTCATTAAATTTATTTTCAATTTCATTTTTTTTCTTATACTATCCTCACCTACATTTATACAAGTGGAATGATAACTGAATTATATTTTATATACTTTAATTTAATTATTTTAATGTAGTAATATATCTTTAAATATATTTTCTTTTACATTTATTCTAAAAATGAAAATATCGTCTATGGTGTGTCGATGTACCGCCATCATGGATGACGCATTTTCATTTTTCACTACCGCATTCAAGGCTGGTCATAAAACCATTGTAATGGTTAAAATAGATTTTAAAATTTATTTTATAATATGTTTATTATGTTATGGACTAAAATATATACATAATATTAAATAATAAAACAAAACGAGCTCATTGTAATCGACAACCCACCAAATTAATTTGAATGATTATCAGTAACATTTTATCTAATGATTCATCCTCATAACAAATAAAAAATTATATATAAGAACAATTAAACTTCTGTAAGTTAATTAATAACATATAATATCAATTCTTAATAATTATAACCATTTCACATGAACATCCATTCATGTATACAAGTGAACTGATTATGAAAACCAAGAAAACAAACACCCCAAATGATGAAATTGAACACTATAACTCATCAAAATGGAAATAAACGAAATTAATAAACTTTTAATGAGTAAAATACATGTAGAAGAGTTTATATATTTTTTAATTAATGAATCTAATTTTATTATCCATGATATTAAAGCGAGGTAAGCATTCAGACATAAGGTAAAGGGATTCTCAAACATAACTCTATTTCTTTGGGTTTTCCCACTTTCACTCAATTTTCAGTATGGATGTTACTTTAATGATCCATAAATATCATTTAATTTTACTCCATTTTCTTTTCTTGTATATATATTCTTCTAACTTGGTTTTATGGAAAATTTTATGCTTTTTCCAAAAGAAATCTTCCTTTTAAAAACAAATGTTTTGATTCTCTTGAGATTGTTTCTTATTCACACAAGATTGATGATTCTTATAACAAGTGTGTTATTCCATTTTTATTTTGGGAACCCCAATTTTTATCCCTAAATGTAATCTTTATTAAATTCTCATGAAACCAATTTCCTTTCCATGAGTTATTTTATAACAATTATTGATATACGTTTTATGTGGAATGCATGATTATGTAAATTTTATGATGTGACAGGTGCACCTATAATTATGTAGTAATAAAATTAATTGGGTAATGTGATTAATATCATGAGATAATGTGTAATATTTATGAACATGATTCTAGATATTTTCACAATTATGATAATGTGATGATACACATATGTTATGTGTGAACAAGATAGTATCTTTTTTCTCAACTATGTGTGGTAGTTCACCACTATGACATGATGTTTCATTTTTATTTTTTGCCACATTTCTTGCCTTTATCTAATGATTCCCATCACAATTACGATTATGATCCTTTTCTTATGCTATGATATTGATTTTTATGCTCTCCAATGTTTCATATCCCTTATTCATCCTATTACTCAGCTTTTTTCTCACTCCTTCTTTTGATATATATCTTCATTTGAATACTTGTACTAAGGAGAAAACGAGGACGAATAAGAAGGTAGAGAAAAAGGAATTAAATAATGTTTATTATTTATTATATATATGTTTTATATGTTCCGAATTTTCACATGACACAAAATCTTTAGATCCAATTTGTGTAGTGATTTTATGTTGTTTATCTTTAAAATAATGTAATAATAATGTAAGAAAAGTAGGGTCTCTATAATTCATATTAGATCATGGTTTAGTTAATTTGGGAATTATGATTAGAGAACCTTAGTGAAACCCCTTAGTATGGGAATAAGTAAGTACCCTAGAATATATTTTTTTGAAAATTGATAAACATAAGGATCACACAAGATACTCCTTTAAAGATAATTAAACAAGTAATAATTTATTTATTCATGAAATTTTTACTTATGTTTTGGTCAAACCCTTTCTAGTTTACAAAATTGTGGGAACCTTGAGAAACTTGGACGAAAACACATGTGAGGGGCAATGTAGCGATTGACCGAACAACACCCCTAATGTCTTGGGAGGTGGAGTTAAAAATTTCAGGGTAATGCTTACCCAATTGTCTATGACATGAATAATAACCTGAATAATGTGTAATTTCAACCTCTACCTAAGAGGGTGAAACTAGATAACGAGTCTTTTGTATAGAAATAACCGTCAACATTTATTTGATCTTCTAGTCCACTGGTCATGGAACAGTGGGTCAACTCAATGGAGAAGATATTTTATGTGCTTTAATATTTTGAGATGAAGAAGGTGGATATGACCATTAATAATTTCGATAGAGAGGTTGATCAATGGAGGTAATAGGTTAAGAACACCAATCTAAAATATGAAATTGAAGAGATGGAGTGGGAAAACCTTAAGTAAATATTTCTTAACAAGTATTTCAGTAAAAATATTTAGAAAAAGATAGATAGAGAGTTATTATAACTAAATAAAAATGATGGTGAATCTGTCATGACATACAAAGATAATTTTAAAATGACTTCAAGGTATGCCTTAGGTTTTTTATCAACAATGATAGAAAAATTGATATATTCTTTAGCAGTTTAAAACCACATATTCAAACGGCCCTAGCAATTCAATACCTTGGGAGTTATGAAAAATTTGTTCAATGTGATCTCAAAGTTGAGATAGAGTTTAGAGAACGGTCCCATGGATATGAAGATAAGAAAAATATATAAAGTTTCATGATGAAGGATATAATGAAAAAGGTGGAAAGAAAACTCAACCACTCACATATCTAAAATGTGGGAATCAGAATCATGTGAATTTCCTCAAAGTGATGAGGAAATGCTTCATGTGTGGGAGAGAAGGCCACCAAGATCAGAAATGTTGAAGAGACACAAGGAAACTAGATAATGTGGTCGAAAAAAGGATAGTACCACCTATAGTTAAATGCTTCAAATATTGGGAGAAAGATAACTATGAAAGCCAGTGAACTAAACCTCAAGCCCTCAAGGGTAATCAATGTCAGCAGCCACCAAAGCCAATGGTGTAAGGGACAGATTATTCCATCACTACTGCTGAGGTGAATCCTAAATTTGATGTTGTGATAGGTAAATTGTTTATTCATTCAAAAATATAGAACATAATATTTGATTCTGTTTCTAAGAATTATTTCATATCCTACAATTTTAGTAGAACTATTCAAACACCACCTTAAAATAATGAGGATGAGTTATATATGAGAATAAAGAATGAGGAAAGTATTGAATCCAAAGTATATAACTCCTCCCTAGAAAATGATTGTGGACTGAACCACCTAGAAAATATTTTCTTTATTCCTTTGGTAGAGTTTGATTCTATATTGGGCGTAGATTGGGTATATTTATAAAAAACCAACATCAAATTTCAGGAAAGGGAGATCACTCTTCATAACTTGAGGTATATTCAAATTCTATACAAGAGTAAGGATGAGGATAAATCTTCTTTTGAATCATCATCTTGAGTGTGGATATTATTTACTTATGAGAAATCATATATAGATCAAATGATTTAGACAAAGGAGAGAATAATTCTTGAAGGCATGCCCATTATGAGGGACTACATTGATGTATTCCCTAAAGAATTATCTGATCTTCCTCCTAGCCAAGAGGTTGCGTTATCAATTGAAATTATTCCTGGATATCTGCTGATATAAAATAACCTTATAGAATGGACAACATTTAGTTGGATGAACTAAAGAGGTAGTTACAAGATAATTTCGATAAGGGTTTTATACACTCGAGTGCTTCATGATGGGGTGGTCCAGTCCTCTTTTCCAAGAAGAAGGATGGATCAATACACTTCTTCATTGATTATTGTGAGCTCAAAAAAATCATGATAAAGAACAAGTATCCTCTTACATGGATAAATAAATTGTTCAATCAACAAAATGGGGCCAATTATTTCTCTAAGGAGGACCTTTGGTCAGGATATCACCAATTAAAGGTGAGGAATGAAGATTTTCTGAAGAATTACTTTCGAATGAGGTATGGAAACTATGAGTTCAGAGTGATTCCCTTTAGACTCACTAGTGCTCCAACAATATTCATGGAGTTAATAAATAGAGTATTTAGAGATTTCCTTGAAAAAATCATGGTATTATTTAGTGATGATATTATGATATACTCAAAGAGAAAGGGGGATATGAGGTGAATTTGAATAATGTTCTGAAGATTTTGTGAAGGGAGAAAATTTATGCAAATTATATTAAATTTGAGTTATGGACGGAGGAAGTATCATTCTTGTAGCAAGTTATCACTAAAAATGGAATATCTATGGACCATTCAAAGTCAAATGGAATTGAAGAGTGGCCTATACCATAATCTTTTATAGATATCTATAGTTTCCTTGTTCAAACTATGTATTACCAATGATTTATGAATAAATTCTCATTATTTTCAAACCCACTAACCAAGATGACTCAAAATGGGGAAATTTTTTTCTAGATCAGTGAATGTGAATATTATTTCAAATAGTTAAAAAAGGCTTATCACTACACTAGTACTCACACTTCTGAAAAGTGGGTAACTATTTTTGGTATACAATGATGCTTCTAAGAAACTATTAAGCTCTGTACTGATGGAAAATAATTAAGGGATAGCCTCTATGATCTTTACGTTGAAAATATAGAGGCATTATCTCTATGTGGAGAAGTGTGAAATATATAATAATCATAAGAGTCTCAAATATATATTCACACATAAATAGATTAATATGTGCCAATAAAGATGGATAGATCTCATCAAGGATTATGATTTCTCAATAAAATACCATCATGATAAAGAAAATAAAGTGGAATATTCTCTATGTAGAAAGGATATAAAGACCCTATCCTTTTACACATATTATTACATGATTTTAAGAATAATTAAATATCAAATTACAATCTAAGGATTGAAAAGTCTAGTTTATTTGTATGATTAGGTAAATAATTTGAAAAAATGAAACTAAACAAAAAAATTATTTTATTCAATCTCCATAATGAGATCCTAACTTTTATTGAGCTCATAAACCTGCATAGGATAACCTGGGGAATACAAGAATAAATGGTATGATCTAAAAACCCAGTAAAGAAATAAGTATAAGAATAAATCATATCACATGGTTTAGAAGGAATAACATAATGGAATTAAAGGTATGGAAAATGAATAAACACAAGGAAGAATAAATTTTATAACATGGGAACATATAATAATGTAATCATAGGAATATGGAAACAACACATAACCTGACATAAACATGATTCAAGGATAACTTCCAAGACTATATAACATAGTGTAAATAGTCCCATATTGTATTCAGGTTAAATACATTTCCTAACATAAAGTATCTTAAGAAAAACATTACCCAATGAATTGGAGATTTATCTAGGCACACCCATTATAACATGTTCATGAATATATGTACCACATGAATAATAAATATAAGGGTTACCCATGGAAAGAAATCGGTATCATGTCACAAGGCATAAAAATGATCATATCATAAATTTGTCCTTGAATGAATCAATTAAAAACATACATGAAAATTCATAAAGGATAACATGCATGGATAATCATAATTTATGTGGAAAAATGTAAATGGAGTGTTTCAAAATCTTTAGAAATTAAAAAATTTAGTACGGTTTAATGAAAATATTAAAGATAATTTAAAGAGGAAAAATGAATTTTTTTTAATAAAATAAAAAATGAATAAGGATATTTATTCATGATAAAATGAGTGATTTTATAGAAATAATTATGTCTTAAAATAGATTAAGGGTGCACTTGGAAGTGGGTAAGAAACCGGGAAGTTCTATTGAACTAGGATTACTTATCAGGAAGAATTGAAAAGGGAACATTTTTAGAACATTTATTCCCCCACCAAAGAGGGTTGATCTAATCTGGATACATGAGTTTGGAACATATAATTCTTTTTAATAATTATATAAAAATAAAGAAGCATTAAATTTGGGTAAATTGAGAGAAAGAGTAACTTGAAAGGAAAAATAGAGGTTCAGGTAGAATCCCTTACCTTATGTCATAAACGGTTCTGCACTTGATCAAAATGTCCTAGATAATAAAATTAAATGAATTAATTAATTAATTCATAAAATTTTATACATGAAATTTTTTTATTATAATTTTATTAAGTTAAATTATGGGCTTTTTAATGATTTATGAGAAATAATTTTATCATTTTGGGGCATTCGTTTCCTTGGTTTTCATGATTGGTTCACCTGAATAAATGTACGAAAGATCATGTAAAATTGGAATAGAAATATAGAATTGAAGTTATATATTGTTAATAAAAATAAATAAGATAAATTTTTTATATAATTAATTTAGTTATTTTAGTTTAAGATTAATCATTTGATATGATTTTAGTGATAATCATTTATATTATTTTAGCGGGTTTTCAACCATCACAAAATAGTTTTATTTTATTAATTAATATTATGTATATATATAATGGTTTCATAACATTAAATAGGAATTAATAAATATATTATAATATGGTTTAACCACATAAATGGTTTGATGATCATCCTTGAAGGTGGAAAAGGAAATTTAAAATTTGTCATCCTTGAATGCGTTAAATTAACACACCACAAACGATGTTTTCATTTTCAGAAAAAAAAGTTTAGTGGAAAGAAATGATGTTGTATTATTAAATTAGAATATTAAAATTCAAGTATATTTAATGTAATTTAGTTATCATACCATTTGGATGGGGGATGTGAGGAGAAAATAGGAAATGAAAAGAACTTGAAAAGAAATTAAAAGAAAAGAAAGAGGATTCTACCTCTTGAATCCTTCTTCTTAAGAACTTCTTTTGCAGGATTGGTTTTGTGATTTTGTTGATAATAAAGGATCTTGGATGTAAGATAGGGGCTTGGAAGATATTTTATAATAATTTTGACAAGTCTCAAAGCTTTAGGGGTGTGAGGAGAAGAGGTGGTTAGGGTGGCATTTATAGGGGATGAGAGGGGTGTTTTTTAATATTTTTATTCATTTGTTTATTATTTTTTCCAATACAATAACTATTAAGAATTATTGTAACTAAATATAGTAATTAGTGCATGTGATTTAGAACCAATGGTCACTTACATAATTCATGACTCAATTATGAGTCAGAAATTCATTTATTTAGTTATACTGTAAATTACAGTATTTCACTATTTCCAAAAAAATCAACTATTTTAGAAAAATCCAAAAAATTCACCCTCACCGTTTTTAACGTGAAGAATACAAAAATGAACTCCATTTTATAATTCTTTTTCTAAAGATGATAAATTTAATTTCAAATTAAAATAATCATTTACATGGAAAATACCAATTTTAAAATTATAATTGAATTTTATAACACTTTAAAAAATTAATTAATGTCTCATAAAATTATATTATAATCCTAAAAAAATAAAATATTAATTTATAAATATATTTTATGAAATTACATTTTCTTTCAAGTTATTAAAATAATCATAAAATTGTAATTAAATATTTATGACTTACAAATACCAACACTTAATTTATCATTTCTAAAATATCTATTTACTTATTATAAGATATTGATATATATGTTTTTTTATTTATAATATAACAAAATTTTATTTTTACTTTCATAGGTGAGGTTACTATTCTATTGTCGGTTTACAATTCATAAGGGTCTCATTACTATTTCAAAGGTCAATTTACTATTTCAATGGTATAGGTTCCTTAAATTATAGAAAAACATCTTATTCCATTCATTATTCATTTATAAATTTTTTACTGTGTTCTTAATTTGATTTTATTTGATGACATAATTATAATAAGGGAATTTCCATTGATAGAATTCTGGGTTGTTACATTCTTCCCCCCTTATGAAATTTCACCCTAAAAATTTCATTTTACATACTATGGTGAAAATAAGTGATGATACTTATCCTATTTCCATCATTAAATAGAAAAGAAAACTAAAATTAGGGTGTTTTAACACTTAGATAACAGTAATATAAAAAAGAAACATTGAACATAGAAGGTTAAACTTGAAATAAAAATTATATCCTTTATTGTGATACCCTAAGTTTTAATCTATTTTATACACGGTGATAGAATTATCCCTAGGGATCTTAATAAAGTGATCTAATACTAATCTTATAAATTAACTAGATCTCTCTCTGATACCAACTATATAAACCCTATCCTATTACATATTTTATTACATGATTTTAAGAAAAATTAAACAGCAAATTACAAGACAAGGATTGTAAAGTCTACTATCTTTGGAAGATTAGGTACATAATTTAAAAACATGAAACCAAACTAAAAACCTATTTTATTTAATCTTTATAATTATCTCTTAACTTCTATTTAACTCATACATATTCATAGGATTACTTTGGGAGTACATGAACACAAGGGATGAGCTAAAAAGCCCAGTGAGGAAATAAGAATAGGAATAAAACATAGCACATGGGTTAGAAAGAATAACATGATGGAATAAAATAATTGAAACATTAATAAAAATAGGTAATAATAAAATGTATAACATATAAAAATATAATCATGGTATCATAGGAATGTGGCAACAACATATAACATGACATAAACATAAGTCACGACTAACATCCAAGAATATATAACATGGTGAAAAAAGTCCCATAAAGGAATCAGGTTCACTCCCTATACCAACATGAAGTATCATGAAACTAAAAATTACCCAATACATTGGATCAATATATGGGAACACCCACCATAACATGTTAATGAATATGTGTTCCATATGAAGAATAAACATAAGGGTTACCCATGAAAAGAAATGAGTATCAAGTGACATGGAATAAAAATGATCATATCATATTTTTTTTCTAAACAATAATGGATTAAAAACATACATGGACATTAATAAGAGAAAATAGTAATGGATCATGATAATTGATATCCAACTGAAGTGGAAACATGTAAAAGGAGTGTTTAAGAAACATTAGAAACGAAACATTTTAGTGCGGTTTAATGAAAATATTAAGGAGAATTTGAAGTAGAAAAATGAATATTTGTTTTCATAAAAAAATGAAAAAAGACAATTTTTTCATGATAAAATAAGTGATTTTAGAAAACTAATTACGTATTAAAATAGATTATGGAGTTCACTTGGAAGCAGGTAAGAAATCAGAAAGTTCCCTTGAATAGGGCTTGCTTACCAGGAGGAATTGAAAAGGGAACCTTTTTAAAACACGTATTCCCCATCAAATATGGATGATCTGATATAGATAAATGTTTTTGGAACATATAAACATAATTTATAAGAATTATATAAAAATAAATAATCATTACATTGGGGGTAAATATAAAGAAAGAGCAACCTGATAGAAAAAATGGAGGTTCGGGTAGAATCCCTTACCTTATGTCCAAAACAGTTCTGCACTTGATCTTAGTGCCCTAGATAATCAAATTAAATACATTAATTAATTAATTTATAACCATTTGTAAATTTAATTTATTTACTATAATTTTATTAAGTTTTGTTACGGTATTTTTTGTGAGTTATAAGATACAATTTTATCGTTTGGGAGCATTCGTTTCCTTGGGTTTCATGATTGATTAACTTGAATAAATGTGCGAAAGATCATGTAAAATGGAAATAGATATCTATAATTGAAGTTATATGTTGTTAATGAACATAAATAATGTTAAATTTTTATATAATTTATTTTTTTATTTGAGATGAGGATGAATCATTAGATAATATGTTAGTGATAGTCGTTTAGATTATTTTGGTGGCTTTTCGATCATCACAAACTGTTTTTGTTTTATTAATTAATATTGTGTATATACAATGGTTCCATAAAATTAAATAGGATGTAACACATATATTATAATATTTTTTAACCATAAAAATGGTTTTATGATCACCCATGAGGTCATTAATGTAAATTGAAAACTCATCTTCAATGAATGTGATAAATTAACACACCACAGACAATGTTTTCATTTTTAGAAAAAGGGGAGGGAAAATGATGATGGATTATTATATTGGAATAATATAATTTTAGTGTATATATGTTACTGGAGATATAATACCATTTGGATGAGGAGAGGTGAGTATAAAATAAGAAAATAAAATAACATAAAATGAAATTAAAAGAAAAAGAAAGAGGATTTTACCTCTTGAATCCATCTTCTCGAGAACCTCCTTAGGGGGGTCGGTTTTGGTATTTTTATGAGGTCAAAGGCTCCTCAACGTGTGAGATTGTCTTAGCATATATTTGAGTTGAATTTTTAAAAGAATAAAAGCTTGAGAGCTATGAGGAGAAGAGGTGGTGATGGGTGGTACTTATAGGGGAGGAGAGGGGTGTTTTCTCATTATTTTATTCATTAGTTTTTTATTTTTCTCAAAAAAAGAAAACATGAAGATTATTGTGACTAAATATAGTAATTAGTTCATGTGGATTCTAAAAAATGGCCACTTTCATCATAAATGACTCAATAATGACTCAAAAATTTATTTATTTACTTATACTGTAAATTACTGCATTTCACTATTAACAAAAAAATTACCTATTTTAGAAAAATCCCAAAAATTCAACCAATCCATTTTTTGACATGTAGAATTAAAAAATCAAATCCATTTTATTCAATTAATTTTCTAAATATTAGAAAATTGATTTTTAATTAAAATCCGCATTTACTTGGTAAATACCAATTTTAAAATTATAATTGATTTTATAACACTTTTAAAATTTAATTAATGTCTCACAAATTTATATTATAATCATAAGAAAAAAAATTAATTTATGATTATATTTTATGAAAATAAATATTCTTTAAAATTATTAAAATAAATATAAAATTGAAATTAAATATTTATGACTTACAAAGATACTAACACATAATTTATCATTTCTAAAACATATATTTATGTATTCAACGATATAGATATATCTTATTTTTATTTAGAAGATACCCAAATTTCATTTCTACATCCATATGCTAGTTTACTATTCTATTTTCTATTTTACTATTCTGAATGGTCACATTAATATTTCAAAGGTCAAGTTGCTATTTCATTGGTATAGGTTATTTAATTTCTATAAATAATTCTTATTTCATTCATTATTCATTTATAAAGTTTGTATTGTTTTGTTTATATGATTTTGTGTGATGAAATAATTATAATAAGGGAATTTCCATTGATATAATTATTGGATGTTAAAAATAATTATGTAAAATTTTCAATGATGATAATTGAGAAGGATCCAATCTTCTTATATTTGAAAATGATGGACATGAGAATCATTAAGGAACATAATTAATCCCTTCTCAAATGATTTATCAACCATACCTTATAGAAAACATAAAGGACTCTCAGAGAAATGGCCTAGAAATTCATAAGACGGTGAAAGATATGGGAAAGGGTAAATCCTCACAGTTCCAAATTGACGAGGAAGAAGTTTTACGATTTGGGTCACAATTATGTGTACCATCTAATCAAGAGATAAAGAAAGAGATTCTAAGTGATGTATATATATCATCCTTATCTATTCACTTAGGGAGAATAAAGATGTATCGAGATATCAAATAGAACTATTGGTGGGAGAATATGATGAAGGAGATTGCTGAATATAAATAATAGTGCCTAGTATTTAAGCAAGTGAAGGCTAAAAGACAAATGTCTAAGGGGATGGTGAATCTATTACCCATACCAACATGGAAATGGGAAAACATCACCATGGAATTTTTCACCATAATTCTGATTAAATCCATAGGAAACAATGATATATGGGTTATTTTGGATCCTCTCACAAAGATATCTCAATTTATTACAATTTGAGAGGATTTCTTATTTGATTAACTTCCACAAATATACATCATATAAGTGGTAAGGATTCATGGAGTACCACTATCATTTGTATCTAATTAAGATCCAATATTAACCTCAATTTTCTGTAAAATTCAATAATATGCTCTAAACACTAAACTGAACTTCAATACAGCTTATCATCCTCAAACTGATGGAAAACCCGTGTAGAAAATAAAAACCTCGGAATACTTGTTGAGAGCATATTCAATGGATTTCAAAGGAGGATGAGACCAATATCTTCCACTGGACGATTTATCTTACAACAATAGTTTCCACTCAAGAATCCAAATGGATCTATTTGGACCCCTTTATGGGAAAAGATGTATAACATTATCATGTTGGGATGAATTTGGTGAACTTAAGATGTTATGACTTGAAACAACCGAATAAATGGGGTAAAATAGGAAACCCATTTACCTGTACATTAAGGCATCCCAAAGATGACAAAATATTTATGTATAAAATTATTGATGGGACCTAGATTTTGAGGTCAGAGATATGGAATTCCTTCACATATCTCCATGGATGAGGATCATGAGATTTGGTAAGAAAGTAAAGTTGAGTCCTAGGTATATCATCCTTTTTAATATTCTTGATCATGCTGGAGCTATGGTCTATCAAATAGAACATTCAACTACCATGATTAAGTACATGATGTATTCCATGTATCCCTCCTGAGGAAGTACATACCAGATCCCTTACATGCATTGAATCAAGAGGTGGTATAATTGAAAAATGATCTCCCTTAAGAGGAGCATCCGGTGAAGATCTTGGACCATAGAGATAAAGTTCTACGCAACAAGACTAATCACTTAGTCAAATTACTATGGTGAAACCATAATTATGAAGAGGAAACAAGGGAATAGGAGGAAGCGGTAGAGGAGAAGTATCCTCACTTGTTTTCACCATAGTCTCTAAAATAAAATTTCGAGGGAAAAATTTCATTAGGGGGGAAGAATGTAACGACCCAAAATTTTATCAATGGAAATTTCCTTATTGTAATTATGTCATATAGTATAAACCACATAAAATCACTTTTAGGACACAATACAAACTTTATAAATGAATAATGAATAAAATAAGAGGTATTTATAAGAATTAAGGAACCTATCCGGATGGAATAGTAACCCAACCCTTGGAATAGTAACATAACCATTAGGAATTGTAATTCAAAAAATAGAATATTAACCTCTTATATGAAAGTATAAATAAAATTTATACATAATATAAATGATAATATGATATAATTATATCATAGTACAAGTAAATAAATATTTTAAAAATTATTAATTAAGTGTTAGTATTTTATAAAACATAAAAGATTGTTTATAATTTTATAACTAATATAACTATTTAAAAGAAAATTTATTTTCATAAAATAGATTCATAAATTAAAAAAAATATTAAAATTATAAGATAATTTTATGAGACCATAATTATTTTTTCAAAGTGTTTTTAAATCAATAATAATTTTAATATGAGTATTTTACAAGTAAATAATGATTTTAATTAAAAATTAAATTTAACATATTTAGAAAATTATTTTCATAAAATGGAGATCATTTTTTAATTCTACACATCATAAAATGGTTAGGGATAATTATTTTTATTTTTCTAAAATAATTGATTTTCTGTGAATCGTAAAATATAATAATTTACGATAAAAGATAAATACATGAATTTTTGAGTAATTGTTGATATAAGTCTGATGTAAGCCCAAAATAACAAACTATTTTTAATTATTTAAATATATTTCGTGATAAGGTTCAAACTATTTATAGTATTGAGAAAAAATAATAAACTATTGGATAAAATAATGAGAAAACACACCTCTTATCCCCTATAAATCCCACCCTTATCACCTATTCTCATCAAACCTTCCATGAATTGAATATTTTCCAGGTTATACCTCTTAATATTACCATGAACCTCCCCCACATCAAATATCCCTTGGTATCATCAAAAGACGAAACCCTTTTCCCTAAGGAGGTTCTCAAGTAGGAGAAAAATCAGGAGGTAAGATCTTCGTTCTCTTTCTTTTAATTTCTTTTCGATTTCCTTTATTTTATTATTATGTCCTCACCTAAAAAAATAAAAGTTGCATGATAAATAAATTATCTTTTATATACTAGAATTTTATTGTGTTATTGGAATAATAAATCTTGAAATCTCTTTTTTTCTGTCTTTCTTAAAATGAAAATATAGTGTGTGGTGTATCGATTTACCGCCACCGTGGATGATGTATTTTAAATTTTCACTACAACCTTCAAGACCGGTCATAAAACCATTGTAATATTTTTAAAATATTTTAAAATTTATTTTAAATTTATTTTAATTAACTTATATATATAATATTAAATAATATAACAAAATGAGCTCATTGTGATTGAAAAACCGCTCAATTAATGTAAATGATTATCATTAAATTTTTATCTAATGATTGAACCTAATAGTATATAAAAAATGATATATAAGACCAATTAAGCTTATATAAGTTTAATAATATCATATAATACCAACTCTAGATAATTATCCACATTTTACATGAACTTCCATTTATGTATACCAGCGAACATGTCATGAAAACCTAGAAAAAGAATAGTCCTGAATGGTGAAAATGAGCACTATAACTCATCAAAATGGACATAAACGAACTTAATAAAATTATAATGAATAAAATACATATATAAGCGATTATTTATTTGTTAATTAATTAATCTAATTTTATTATACATGATACTAAAGTGAATAAATCATTTTTACATAAGGTAAGCGAATTCTCAAACCCAACACTCTTTCTTTGGTTTTTCTCTCTTTCACTCCATTTTCAGTATGTATGTTACTTAAATGTTTTATAAATTTCATTTATTTTTTATCCCTTTTATTTTATAGGATTTACATGCTTCCAACTAGTATTTATGAAAAAATCAATGTTTTTTATAAAAGAACTCTTTCTTCTGAAAACACATGTTTTACTTCTCTTGAGATTGTTTCTTATTCACTCAATATTGTTGATTATTATACCAAGTATGTTATTACATTTTAATTTTTGTAACACCAATGTTTATCAATTAATTTATGATTTATGTAATTCTCATGAAACCCATTTCTTTTCCATGGTATGTTTTATGGAAAATATTTTTATATGTTTAATGTGGAATGCATGATTATGTAAATGTTATGATGTAACAGGTGTACCCATAATTATAAAGTGCTCAGATGTATTGGGTAATGTGATGTATATAATGAGAGAATGTGCATGATTTGTGAAACTGAGGCTAGATTTGTTCATTATGAAAATGTTATGATGATGTACATATGTTATGTGTGAACATGATGCTAGATTTGTTCACGACCATGTGTGGTGGTTCACCATTAAGACATGTTGTTTCATTTTTATAAATTTTCACATTCATTTATTTTATCTAATTATTCCTCTCATGATTATGATGATGATACTTTTCTTATGTTATGATGATTATGTTTATGATCACTCATGTTTAATATCTCTTATTCATCCTCTTATTGGGATTTTAACTAACCCCTTCATTTGATGTATATCCTCAGGTGAATAATTATACTAAGGAGAAAATGAGGGCCAATAAGAATCTAGAGAAAAAAGAATTAAATAATGTTTATGAGTTATTATGTATCTGTTTTGTATGTTCCTAATTTTACCAAGACACTAAAATTTTGGATCCTATTTGTGTAATGATTTTATGTTTATTATAATTAAAATGATGTAACAATCTTGTAAAAAAAGTAGGGTCTCAATAGAGTGAGAGGCCAACATACATTCCGAGTGGCCGGATTTGTTCTCTGGTGATGTTTTTATGCCATTTGAATGTGAGCTTAGGGATGAGTTCCATTAATAGGGGAAGATTGTAAGAATCTGTTTTTATCTCAAGTATGGATCCTTTTAAATTTGGTATGATTATTTATTTTGGACCTAATACGGATATGTAATGAGTTCACGAGTGTCTCAAGGGTGTCCATGGATTGTTCAGAGCCTGGAACCTAGCTTTTTGGGAGAAACAAGATAGCATCATGATTAATAGAAATTGTGCTGGGTAGCCCTCATTGTTATCCCTAACCATGCGGGGTTGGATATAGGAGAAAACATGGTACATGTTTTTACCTAACTGTGCTCCAGGGGTCACATGCTTGTGATAAATGTATATAGTTTTTAGTATAGGTGTTTTTAATGGTTGGCTCAAGGTTTCCCAAACTGTGTGGCCAAACTGTGTAGGATCCCTCCTTAAACAATGATAGGCACATGATTGGTTCCTGGTTTTTCCAACCGTGCATGGAAACAGTGTGACCCATTAATTTTATGGGAAATTTATATTTCACTTTGAATGGAATATTAAACCTAAAACCCCTTCCTCCTTTGTTCATTGTAGTGAATAGTATATTACATACTCACGTTGGATCTCCCTTTCCGCCTCCTTTATAGTTTTTGATCCTGAATCATCATCTGCGGTTCGATCGAAGAATTGTTCATATATTTGGATAGCCACCAGTAATATATCGATTCAATTTTAGTCATTCTTCATTTATATTATCCAAGAAAAAGTTATTAAGGTGCAGGATTGTAACGACCCAAAGTTTCATTAATAGAAAATCCCTCTTGATCCAGTTAAATGTTTCTTTATGAAAAATGTTTTTATAAGATGTCAACTTCTTTATTTTTACATTAAGATTTATGACCGTTACTTTTATAGCCGTTGAACAGTGATCATCTGAGTAGTATAAATATAAGGCTTTAACGAACCCATTTCTACTCAGACAAAGGAAGCGATGGCCTCATCCAGTAGAATTGCCCCTTACGAAGCCCATTTGTCAGAGCTCAGAAAAGAGGTGGCGTCTTTGAGCTTTGCCCTTGACCAAGCCCAAGATGAGCTTCATCAAGTCAAGCTCGAACGTGATCGTCTATGGGAAAAGTGGAAGTTGATTGAAATTACCACTCGAGCGATGTTATCCGAGTCGCCCCAAGAGTCTGTCACCATCGCACACCTTACCCTTAGGTCTTATGCGGCTATTTTAAGGGGTTATGTAACAAATAAGTAGCACCATGTTCATGTACATTATTTTTGTATATAATAATGAATATAATTTCTAGTCATTTTTGATACATTGTAATTAGTTTTTAAAGTACAAATGGTGTTTTTAGTTATTATTTAATTAAGAATTATATTTTATTAAATTAAAGGATTTTTAAATTAAATAATATTTTAATAAAATATTATTATTAATATTAAATTAATTTTTTATTAAGTATAAATGATCTTATAATTTTATGAATGCAATTAAAAATTTTATTATGGTTTGAAAGCCATTTCTGTCAAAACCCGTGATTTTTTTTATAAATGTCGGTTTTTATTTTAAAAGTGAAAATTCACATATTTAGAAAATTATTTAGATAAAATAAATATTATTTTTGGATTCAGGACGTCGAAATTATCCAACAGTGAATTTTTCATAATTTTCTGAGACAGTCAAATTTTTGGGTAAAAATTAAATACCATTTAAATATATAATGTGTTTTATAACATCATAATGACCCAATGGTGATGTAATAAAATAACATAATCCTTATGTTCGGCCAATATGTGTTTTATCATTAAAATAATGAGGTTTTGGGTTTGTTTGACTTACTTTTCAAAGCATTAATGGAGCCCTCAAGACTTATTCAACACTTTGCCTTTTTAAATTAATTTCCATGGGAGTGTGACTCACCTCCACATAAGCAACCCTAATTTTTTAAAAAGTTCGGACTTTGGACTTGTAAAATATTGTTTTCCTCTTTCCTTTTCCAGAAACCATGGTCAAATACCATGGGATGGTTTGTGGTTTGGATTATTTTAATATAAGGGGTCCCAAACCTAAATAATAAAGAATTCTCTCACCTTTCCTATATAAACCCACCCAAGCTCCCACTTCCTCCTCACTAAAATTCCTTGGAGTTCGTCCAACCTCTGCCCTACTCTCTCTGGAATCCTCCCAAGGTGCCCCAAGCTCCCAAGAAGCCTCTCTCAAGCCTCTCTCTAGCCTTTGGAAGCACACTTCCAAGTAAGGGGTTTTCTTCCTTTCTCATTTTTGTCAATTTTCTTTAAGTTGTATTGCCTTTTTAATTTCAATTATGAATGTTGGGGTATGGTTTCTCACCTCTCCCATACTTCCCTCTTATTGTTTTAATTATGGGATACCCCTTTCTCTCTCATTAAAAGCCTCCCATGTACACCCGTCACTATGCCGAAATTCCGAAAGAAACCTTTTTCTCCTCTTTTATATTCAAGCAATACTTTTGTATCATGAATCTAAATTCCTTTTCAATTGTTGGGACATGTATCTATATGAACTCCTTACTGTCCATTACATATAAATATGATGAGGAACCCCTTTCTCTCTCATCAACCTTTTTTTTATGAATTCTTATGTCACGCCGTTACGCTGCCGAAATCACACCGATTCTCTAAGCCAATATCATTGTGTAGTGAATACCATGCCCATTTTTCCATCAAGGGTATTCACCTTTATGCACATTTACTTATTTATTATAAAGTTTCATGTATGAATTCCACATTCCTTTATCTTGGTATAAATGATTATGTTTTATGAATCCATGTTTTATGATCCATGTGGCACACTTATGCATGAAATGAAATGTTTAAGAAGGGTGTACCCTTTATAGCGCTCCAATGCATTGGGTAAAGTATAGTATCATGATACGTCATGTGCAATGAGTGTTGACTCATGCTAATTCAAGTGCAATGAGGGTTTACTCGTGCTTCAAGTTCAATGAGGGTTTACTCATGCTCCATGTGCAATGAGCCTTGGCTCATGCTAATTCAATGTTAAGTGTTGTTGCCACATTTCCATGTTATGGTTATCATGCTTTATCATGCCTTTATGTTCATGTTACTCTAATGCTCTATTGATGTTCCTATTGCCTAACATGTATTGTACTCCTCATGTTATTCATTGTGTACTCCCTTACTGGGCTTTATAGCTCACCCTTTTCTTATGCATGTCCTCAGGTTATCCCATGCAATGCTATGTACGAAGGAATGTCGTGGTCATGTAAAGGAAGTTTTCAATAAAGATGTTGTATTTCAAGTTTAATGTTTTTATGTAATGATCCTAAGCCCCAAATACACTAAACCTCTCGATCTTCTTTGTTGTATCAAGTGAAGTTTTATGTAATAAAGAATGCTTAAGTTGTAATAAAAAGCCGGGTTGTCATAAGGATAATGTTCCCTATTTTCATGGAATAGATATGTACTTAAAATATCATTAAATCCAAGATATATTTAAGGTTGATACTAGATGGGGAGAGCCGTACGAACCTTCGGTGGGTGGTATATAACTCATCCATTAAGTTTCACAATTTTATAAATTGTCATTTGTGCATGCTAATTTCATCAGGCATAGCCTATTAAATTCATGTGCATTGATTATTGTTGTTAGAATCATATTCTAAGACCATTTTCATATATTTTTTCCATCGTTGGAGGTTATGAACTCAATGTTGACTACCCAAAGTAGGGTGTTTTCCCTAATTATTCTTTTAGTATCTTTTTAAGACTATATGCGCCACCGTTCAGGTGTGCTTCAATTTTAAATTTATAAAGGTAAGTGTTTAATTAGATCAACAAATTATTAATTTGTATTACATTTGAAAACCTAACTTGACCCTTATATGGTATCTATTCTAATTAATTAATTAATTTTTAAATGAAAAATTGGAAAGTATCTTATCGATATCACTTGGCCTAGTTTATTATAAATGAATTTATTATGGTTGTACATCCTTATCCCGCCTTTATATGTCAATGAAAGGTAAAGGAGTGAACTAAATAAATGAAATTTGATAAATGTACTAAATGTTATAATATCATTTAACCTTTTCACACTAATTAAAGGTATGGAAGGAACCAATTTGACTTGTTAATTGGAATGATTATTTTATGGACTAATTAAATAAATGAATCAAGTATAAGGTGCATATTTTATATGGAAATGATTATTATTATAGGATTCATCAGACTCAATCTAGCCTTGGATTCCCAAGGTAATTCCTTAAGAACTCTTAGGCATAATTCTGAGGATTTCAATTTCTAAGGGTGAGACCTACCTTAGAACCAAATCATTGTCTAATTGTGGATGCCCGATATGAGACCATAGGATATCTATATTATTATTATAGGATTCCATGTATACAAAATGTTTTCCCAAGGTATGATGATAAATAAGAGATGTGGTGGTGGATGAATTATAGTTTTAAAAATAATTTATAATCTTTATCCTCTATAAGTATTATGTTGATCTATTTTTTGAATTACTAGTCAAATACAAAATTAGAGTTACAAAATTATAAACTGTATGAAATATAGTTAACACAGTATAAATAAAATGATTGGTATTTTAATTATTACTGATGAAAGAGATAACACAATGGAAATGAAAAAACATATGGATTATTGGATAAAAAACCAAATACTACTTTAAAAGGATATTATTAAAACTATACTTCTACACCAGAGTTTAAGGTGGAACTATTGACCATATCCATTGTATCCATGACTTTAAACCCATGATAAGGTATCCCAAATTTTACACCTTTAAAAAGGTATGTCTTCCTATCCTATAAATATCTTAAATAAACATTTTGGTTGATGCTCACTTCCACAAACAAAAAGTAATTTATATTTTTCTTCCTATCCAATGAATCCCTCAATCCATATGTTAAAAAATACCAATGTCTTCCGATACTCATAATACGTTGATCGCGATGGATAAGAAGAAGAAAATTTCTAATGAAAATTTCTAATTCACTTACAATAAAAACTTAGAACGATAGTTCTTAAAAAAAACACATCAAAAGAAAAATATTACACTGATAAAAAGTACTCTCTACAAAAAAAATACAATGTTTCCAAATGAAAAAAAATTAAGAATAATCAATATTGATTTTCAATCATGTAATTTTGATTCTAAAGGTGTTTTTTTATTTATAAGAATCATTATAACAAACTCTAATGGTTATATTCTTCAAAACTCAGAGTTAGTTATTACTACATCGATAATTCATTCTTTACATATTGATGAACTCATCATGTTGCTTCATCTATCAATGAGTTAAATCAATATCGCTAAATATATTATAAATTTGATGGATGTAATCTGTATTGAAACTTTATATCCCTGATTTTTTTAAAATGGTTTTAGTTCTCTCGTATTTTAATTGTTATAATCTAATTTTAAACAAGAATAGAAAATTAATTAAAAACTCATCTAATATCATTTTAATAAAATTTTTATTATTATTTAAAAAACTAATAAAGTTATTCATTAACTTAACAAAATATTATATTTCTTCCATTGTTAAATTAGTGATATGCAGTCCCATCTTTTCAAATGAGAAAATATTTATACACCTTACAACTATATCAGGATAAGTTTCCATATATAGAAAATTTATTTATATTGAACATTATCATATCACAAAAAAAGAAAATAATCCTTCTTGTATGCATCAAATAATGGAACAACTATATACCATAAAAATTTAAAATCATTTGAAAATGGTTATATATAAACATTAATATCATTTCCAAGCTATATTAGCCTATAAATCATCAAGACGATCCCCACATATTTCCCATCTATTCATATATATAAGTAAAATTTATATATTACCAACATAACTGACTATGAACTATGTTGAATACTGAGGCTAAAATGAGGATTTATTCCATATGCACATAGTCCCATTATGATATTTCAATATGTCTTTCCAAAATCCAAAACATTTTGATCTAATCCCTTCCATTGTCGTGAATCAGTAGGGTGACATAGGTTCCATTAGAGATGCGCTCATCTGTATTCCATATCTTTCTCTTTGAGTCATTTTTAATTGAAAATATATGCCTTAAATTAGGAATTATTAGAAGATCCCATATTACTTTAATGGGAGGCCTGGTTCCTATTCTTGATGTGGAATCATGTTTATATTTTTCATCTATTTAATATCATGATGTCCTATATTTAGGAAACTCTGATAAAATTTAATATTGCTTCCTATACACCACACATTCATTATGGATTTATATTTTTATACACCAATACCATTAGGAACAATAGTTTCTTTCCTTATGATTGGAATATGGAAGACCATTACCTTTTGTAAGTAGCTGTTTTAAAAGTTCAATCAATTTAGAAAAGCTTTTATCACTCCAACCATTTATTGCTTTCAAGTGAAATAATCTTATCATTTCTAATAACACTGTAAATCTATTGTACCTTTATAAAATCAGTTTCTCATTATCTCCATAAAATCATTAAAAACTTATGTGTTTTCAATGATTTCAACACCAATATCATGAATTTATTGTTCAATAGGATCATTTGTCTCATGTTGAACATCTTTAACATCATTGGATCTTGAATTTTATGTTATTTCACCATGATAGATCCAATTTGTAAAATTATAAATAAAACTATATCAAATCATATGGACTTTGATTTATTTATACCCTAATTTTATCACATTTAAACACTTCATGAATGGATAGAAAATCAAATATTTATTTTAAATATATAATTTTTACAAAATCAATAAATTGTCGACGTATTTCTCTTATTCATCACTATTTCTTCATGTATTTATCCAATTATGATCCATTAATTACCTAAAATCAAAATATAACAAATGATTATATTAAAACATTTAAAAATTTAAACTTATATATAAAGAGATAAATTAAAAACCTTGAATAATATAAATATATTAACATGCAAAAATTATTAGAAAACCATTCATATCTACAAAGAAATTCATATATGAAAAAAATTCAATAAAAAAACATTAAAATGAAAGGTAATTATAATGAAAAAATGTATAATTAAAAAAATAAGAAAAAACTGATATTAAAAACAAATAAATCATAATGAAAAAATTATATGAATACAAAAAATATTAATAAACACAGTTATAAAATCAATAAATTATACCTATAATTTACAATCACAAGCATTTTATAGTCGCACCAAAATTATAAACTTAATATAATTATAAAAATAAAAATTTATAATATATAATGATATACACATAAAAAATGAATGAATGAAGGAAATTTATAACAAACAAATAATTGATTAATATTCCAAAACTAATAAAATTAATATTATATATATATATATATTTCAATGATGGAAAGTAGATATTAATGTTCAAATAATGCACTTAAGGATGGTGGGAGCATGGAGAGTGATTTATAATTGAGGAGAAACTATTTCTAAAATGAATTAGAATAGAGATTGAACAAAATAGATGGAGTGAGATCATGATTTGAGAAGATTATGGTTTCAATGGACCAAACGAAGTCGAGGCCTATGGTATAAGGATGAATGATTAAATATTAATGATAAACAATGAAAAATAAATATTAGTGACAAAAAATGATGGAAGATCAATCAGGGGTGCTGTGCAGTCACGGGTCAAGAGGTTGAGGGTTTCAGAAATATCGCACTAAAAAAATTCGATATAGACACACATATTAGATTTTTCAAAAGTTTTTAACTTTATTTTTGATATAACCAACATTAAAAGTTCTTGGGAATGAATTTTAACATCAGTTTATTGTTAAATTGACATTAAATGTCATTCCAAATCACTTTTAACATTGGTCATATCATAACCTTTATTTAAATAATTCTCATATCACTATTGACATCCATTATGCTATAATTGATGTTAAAACTATGATTCTAAGTCATAAATATCTATTAGTGTTGATAAAGGAGATGTTGTGGTGATGAAGTTGGGATTTGATTGTGTTTTTTTTGTTGGACCATCTAGTTCGTATTGTATGTGACTGTGATATATTGTATTTACCACTTGATTTTATACTTACCCCATGTTCTGAACCCCCACCACCAGTACCTCTCCTAGGCCAACAGTGAAGAGGAGTGACCACTGAGTCCTACCTCCAGTATTCCCCGTGTTTGAGACTAGATCCGAGGGTATAAAACACTGAAATGGGAGGTATTATCCTCAATATAATACAAAATCGAGATATAAGATGCATGAACACACAAAAAATTAATCATAAAATATAAAGACACCAAATTCCCATACAACTGATATCCCATATACATGAATATAAAAATGATACAAAATCACTAAAAAAAGTAATACCAAAAGAAAATACTAAAGAAGTAACCACAACAACCATGTCACGACTCGTCCCCTGGGGCCTGTGTCGTGACTACCCCAAGTTCGCCTTCCATAGGCTAGGGGTTGGTGACTAGCACCAGAAAAGAAAATCCCTAAATGGGAAGGCATTGCCTTTAAACCTGTAAACACACAGATTAGGTACACAACAAGAGAAAACCATGCAGTATAACTGCTGAAAGTAAAAAGCATGAACTCAAGAAGAACGGGCCTATATACAAACCCAACTAAAATAAATTATATAAAAAAGGGAAAAACATCTCATGAGTTCATCTATCAAGGATCCTTTCTGAAGGGTAGGTACAACTCATCATTGTGGCTCTCCACATCAACCGGTCACCTCAGTACACTGTTTAGTCCTGGCTCCCAAATCTCGGTCAAATTTTTCCGTCATCTGCATAATACACAATAAGGGACGGGCAAAGCCCATGCATGGGTTAGTATAATAATACCCAGTAGGGACCCCGAGACCCCCAAAGGTCTTCCACAATTCCACAAAGGAAAAACCAAAAATCATGATCTTGATCACAAAGCACAAAGTAAAAGACATCTCACACCATGTATACAATATAAAGAATATGAATAATGATGATTAGTCATAGATCTAAATCATCTTATTCTGTTGAGAAGTTCCACTACTAAACCACGAAGAAGTCATTCTATTACTGATGCAAATAGGGTCGTAAGTCACTGAGCCACACAGTATCGTAAGTCGTTGATCCACACAAGGTTTTAAGTTTTCGATCCACATAGGTTTGTAAGTTGTTGATCCACATAGGGTCGTAAGTCTCTGATCCACGATAGGCCACTCTAAGGCTGGTCCTCATCGGGTCTCATTAATGATGATCCACACAGGGTCGTATGTCGTCCATCCACACAGGGTTGTATGTATTTTATCCACGATGGGATTCTCTGAGGATGGTCCTCATCGGGTTGCACTACTACTGAACCACATAGGGTTGTAAGTCGTCAATCCACATAGGGTCTCTCTTATGCCGACCAGCAAAGGGTCTCTCTTCACCTGACATCCAGTCATAGGATTCCCACACTCAGTGTTCTTGGGTTTCATAGATTCTGCTCCTCAAGCCATCGGTCATACCTCAACTTCCACAAAGTCCGACGAAGAAGTAACATGGAGAACTTCCTTGTCATAAGGGTTACAACACAACAGACGACCCATCAATCAGATGCTCGGTCAGTAAGTTATAGGCATTTTAGTACCGAGGGCCCGGTTGGATTCGAGTTTGATCCAACATAGTTGTATTCTAACTTTCTCTAAAACCCATGTGGGGTATTTCAAAAGGACCACCTCATACTAATGGTTTCAGTGCCGCATACGGTTCGTTAAATGGATGTCCGGTTTAGAAGTTATGGCCCTTTAAGCGAAACTGGGTCAAATTGGGTCCGAGTCTAGTCTGAACCAGTCAAACCGACCTGGCCTGCTGGGCCCGGCCCGAACTGGCTGGGCCGTGGGCTCGGTCCGGACCACCTGGATGGGCGCAGTCCGTTTCCCCTCCTCTAAACGAATAGAGTCTGTTCGGTCTTCAACCGGCGGCACCAGGCTAGCCCCCCCAGCTAACCGGTCTGGTGGACCACTCTAGGGAAGGACCCATGTACGCGATTACGCCAACGCCACCACCGGAGCCGTGACATCTCCTCTACGGTGCGCCGCCCACGATAAACGTGGCTGATGATGGCTGACATCCTCCTATCCACTGCGGAGCCTGCAGGCGCCACCTCTTCCTCACGGCCATCGTCCACTGGTGGTGCTGCGCAGGTGGTGTCGTGCCAGTAGTGCTTCCACAGGCCACTGGTAAAGCTTCAGTGGTTCAATTTACTTTCTGTCTATGCCTACGGGTCTCCTGGGATACCGCCTTTAACTCTTGGTCCTCAGTTTCGTCTTTCCACTGTATTGCTCGGTCACCCAAGAAGAACGCATCAAAACCAAGATCGACGGAGGGTCCAAGCCTTGTTTGGATCAACCTGCACCCTCTGCGTTAGTATTATATCATGGGAAGAAAATAACAACAACACCAAGATAAAGTTTTAACCCAAAACAAAACCTACAAGAACCTCCCAAAGATTCAAGCAAATCGCAGATCCAACCATTAGTCGGTTGATCCACATTTATCATATTATTCAAGAATGAGGTATGATGAATCTTTAAACACTTAGAAAGGTTAATTTCGCTACCTGAAATTAGTGGATTCCTTTGCTGATTAATAAAGGTTATCTGCGTTCGAAGTCATTTGTCAAAGTCGTTCGTCGAAGTTCGTTCCGAGTTCTCCAACGGTCGTTGATCGATCACCTTTCTTCATTGGAGGGTGACGTCATTGAAATTTTATCAGAGGTTCCTCTCATGGGTCCACAAATATAATGCCAATGATTTGATTAAATAAAAGAAATTAACCCCCACATTGGTTCATTATTATGATTTAATAATGAATCCTAATTAATGAACTTATTAAACCATGATCATTGCGATTACATAATGAGAGGATTAATTCATTAACTGTATCTTATTTAATGCTCTAGGTTACACTGTAGTCCTACCATCCATCAGTCAATAGTGCGAAGAAAAAGAATAAAATAAATTTTAGTTGTTTTATTATTTTTTCCAAAATTCCAAAAATTAGCATTTTTGTCTGACCCTTTCCGGTCGAAGTTAAGCTTTGCCTATGCGAATCTCAGCATTGTGATTTCACCGGTGCCCTCAAATTTTTAATCCAAGACCCAGTTCAATAGTTAGAAAATCCTACCTACATGTTTATTGAACACACCAAAAAAATGTTCAAAAATCCGTTTTGGGCTTTCCAGGCCTCAAAATCACATGCCATCAATTTTCGCAGTCTCATAATAATTCCATATAATTAAAAACAATTATACAGAATTTATGAGTCATTACATATGAAAACTCTTCTCTTTATTACAAATTTAAACATGATTTATTACATAAACTTCACCTGATACAACATAGAATATCATGAGTTCTAGTGTCTTTGGGGCTTAGAACCATTACATAACGAGTTAAAACATGAAATAGAACATTTTTATGGAAAATTTCCTTTACACAACCACTACATTCCCTCGTACTTTGCATTGCATAGGATAACCTGAGTACATGCATAAGAAAAAGGTGAGATATAAAGCCTAGTAAGGGAATAATCATAGGATAACAAGAGGAATACTATACGTGTTAGACAATAGGTATATCAATGGAGCACAAGAGAAACATAAAGGCATGATAAAGCATTATAATCCTAACATGGAAATGTGGCTACAACATTTAACATGATTTTAGCATTATCCAAGGCTCACTACACATGGAGAATTAGTAAACCCTTATTGCACTTGAATTATCATGTGAAAACCCTCATTCTACTTGACGTATCATGATACTAATATTTACCTAATGCATTGGAGCACTATTAGGGTGCACCCTTCTTAAACAATTCATTTCATGCATAAGTGTGCCACATGGATCATATAACATGGAATAATTCAACATCATAAGTTATTAAACGATTAATAAATGTATAATACACACATGAAAGTAACATTCAATATGTATATGTTAATAAAGTTTAATACCTTTTTTAGAGACATGGGTATGGTATTCACCACATAAGGATTTTGACTTGGAAAATCGCGGTACAATTTCGGCAGCATAACGACGTGACATAAAAATTTGTAAAAATGGTTAATGTGAGAGAAAGGGGTGTCTCATAATATTTACATGAAATGGACAGTAAGGGGTTCATATAGAAACATGTACCAACATAAGTAAATGAATTTAGATTCATAGTACAAATGAATTGCTTGAATGTAAATGAAGAGAGTGAAATTCCTTATGGAACTTTGGCATGGTAACGGGTGTATATGTGAGGAATTAAATGAGATTGAAAGAGGTATCTCATAATTCAAACATAAATATAGAAGTATGGCGGAGGTTTGAAATCATACCCTAAAAGTTTCATTAGAAAATAAAAAATATATTGGCATTACTTGGAAGTGTGATCCAAAGTCTTGGGAGAGGCTTGATAGAGGATTCTTGTGAGCTTGGGGCACCTTGAGAGGATTTTAGAGAGAGGAGGGAAGAGGTTGGAAGAAATATAAAGGCTTTGAGTGAAGTGTAAGTGGGAGCTTGGGTGGGTTTATATAGGAAAGGAGAGAGAATTATTTATTATTTAGGTTTTGGACACCACACATTAAACTAATCAAAACCACAAACCAGCCCATGGTTTTTGCCCATAGTTTTTGCCAAAGGGGAGTAGAAAACAATATTTTATAAGGCCAATGGCCTATATTCTAAAAATAATAGGGTTTCTTATGTGGAGGTGAGTCACACTCTCAAGGAAAACAATTAAAAAAGACAAAAATGTTTTATAAGTCTTGAAGGGTCAACTAAATATTTTTAAAATAAATAAATAAAATCTAAAATCACATTATTTTAATGGTAGAACATACTTTGGACGAAAATAATATTTATATTATTTTATTACATCACTATTGGGAAATTATGATGTCATAAAACACATTATATATTTAAACGGTATTTAATTTTTACCCAAAAATTCGGCTATCTCAGAAAATTATGAAAAATTCACCATTGGATAATTTCGACATCCTGATTCCAAAAATAATTTTCCTTTTTTCTAAATAGATTTCTAAATATGTGAATTTTTTCTTTTTAAACTAAAAACTGACATTTCTCGAAAATTCATGGGTTTGAAAAAAACGATTTTCAAACTTTAATAAAAATTACAATTACATTCATAAAATTATACGATCCTTTATATTTAATAAAAATTAATTTAATAATTATAATATTTTATTAAAATATTATTTAATTCAAAAATCCATCAATTCATCAAAATAGATTTCTTAATTGAATATTAACTAAAAATACTATTTGTACTTTAAAAATTATTTACAAAGTAAAAATAATAAAATGAATATTTATTCATTATTATATAAAAATAATAATTCACATAATAATAGTGCGAAGGTCTTGTTACATAACCCCATATAACACCCTTATAAGATCGAAGGGTAAGGTGTGTGATGGTGAAAAACTATTGGGGTGGTTCAGATAACATTGCTCGGGTGGTAATCTCTATCAACTTCCACTTCTCTCATAGGTGGTTCCATTCAAGATTAACATGTTGAAGCTCGACTTGGGCTTGGTCAAGAGCAAAGCCCAGTGACACCACCTCATTTTCATGCTCTGACAAATTGGATTCATACATGGAAAGTCTACTAGATGAGTTCATCGCTTCCTTTGTCTGAGTAAATTGGATTTGTTAAAGCCCTATATTTATAAGAATCATGTGACCACTATTCAACAAATATATTAGAAATGGTTACAATTCTTAAAGTTATTTTAAAATCCAAGGAACATAAAACCAATGAAGTTCACATTTTACATAAACATTTTACATAATGAGACATTTAATTAGATCAAGAGGAATTTACATTAATGTATGTTTGGGTACTTACATTACATTCCCCCCACCTTAGGGCCTTATGTCCCTAAAATCCACAATAATAGATAAGAAAAAAATGGGGGTGCTGAGCACGAATATGATCCTCCCTCTCCAATTTTCTCTTCTGAAGGTTCTCGTGCTGCCACTGAATGTGCACTAGTGGAATTGACCGTCCAAGAAGGAACAAATCCTTTTGATCCTCTATCTCCACTGGGAAATCTACAAATATCTCCCCATCATCAAAGTCCAGCTCTCCCTATTCGATGACGTGCGATGGATCTTTCACATATCTCCTAAGATGTGACACATGGAAAATTTCATGCAACATGTGCATCTTTGAGAGAAGATCTAGGTGGTACGCCTCCTCACCAACTCTGCTGAGAATCTGTAAAGGTATGATGAACATAAGTGATATCTTGTTGCCCCAACCAAATCTATAAAAACCTCGTTGAGGTGAGACCCATAGGAAGACATGGCCTCCCTCCTCGAATTCCAACGGTCTCAGTCTTCTATCAGCATACGGCTTTTTCCTACTCTGTGCAACCTACTTTCTGTTGAGATGGTATGTGATTATGATATACTCTATAATACCAAATGTAGGATCGAAATAATAGAGATACTGTATGGAGTATCTAATGATTCTCAATATTCAAGAGGGGGTGGGGGTTGAATTGTACACGTTAAAAAGTTCTTTTGTAACTTTTAAAGATGGTTATGTTTAACAAGGTTTAACAAGGTAATTCAAAAAAACTATAGTTCTACACACTTGCTTTATTCCAGATATATGGATCTCAGAATGTGAATTCGGAGAGATGATTCTGGAAAAGAAACTTAATGAATGTTTACAAAGATGAAGATTCTACCTTAAAGCGTATAGAATCTAACTAAATCAAAGTACAAATATAAGGAAGTATAAGATAGTTATACTTTCATCAACAATACAAATGCAGTGGAAAACTTGTAGAAAAACAAGTAACAAGTAGTAAATATTTTAACCCAAACAGAAGGGTATCCAACAACCTTGGATAAAGGTCCCTTGATTTATACTTTCAAGAAAGTCTGTCTTACCCACACCAAGGTAACCCCTCGATATGAAGATCAGAGTCTGTCTTGCTATCCCCAAAAGACCTCAACTTTCAGGTAGTCATAACCTCTATCTTCCTCAACAAGGAATTCCCCAACTTCAAGGTAGTTGTCACCTCTGTCTTTTTATCCCTAGAAGCCCTCAATTGTACACAGCAACAATCGGAGTCGTATAAAGAAAATCTAAACAAGTAGTTCAGTACGCACAAAGGAATAAATACTCTCTATATAGATATCACTTCAGCATCATGTAATCTCTATATTGATCAACTTGTTGTGAGATCATTCAAATAGGATCCTATTTATAGGAACAACTTTAACGGTCGGCTCCCTCCTCCAAAAGTCACAATTTTCCTTGAATTTCAGAGGGAATTATACACGTGTCACTCAAAAAATGGTTAGTTAGTAACTAGAAGCACGACATTGTTTTATAAAAAAACAAGTGTAAGAAAAAATATGGTTACATAACTAAAATCCAATATTCAGAATGTAATCAAATATGAAAGTTTAGAGTGTAACCAAAAATGAATTCGGAGTCTATAATACAAGGATATTCAGATTCTATTTTCTAGGAATTCATAACCAGAACTCTATAGAATTATGGAGTCTAAATTTCAAGGAAAGACGGAATATGGATTCACAAGAATTCGGAACCTGAACTTACAAAGTTTGGACTCAGAGTTCATGAGAATTTAGAGTCAGAAATCATAAGAGTTCAGAGTTTGTATTCAGAGAACTCAGATTCAGAAATCATAAGGGTTTGGAGTCTGAATTCTGAGAATTTGGAGTTAGAACTCATAAGAGTTCGGAATCAGAATTATTATTTAGAATTCAGAGTCAGAACTCAGAAGAGTTTGTAACCAGAATTCATAATCAGAATTAAAATTCAGAACTCAGAAGGGTTTGTATCCCGAATTCGTAATCAGAATTTGGAGTTAGAACTCAGAAGAGTTCGTAACCAGAATTCTGAGAATTCAGATCCTAAAACAGAATGCTTCATATCTAGGTATTTATATGATTCCGAGGTTTTGGTTACAAACTTAATTTTACACTTAGAAAAATTATGATATGAATAATGAAACATGGTAAGGATAAATTTCTTTAGGGAAGGAAATTTTTCCTTATGTAAGTAAAACATAGGGTAAAAAGATATTTTCCTTGAGATAAGGTGTTTGTGATTTTAAAAACAAGAAGGAATTGTAAAGTCATAAGGAAACCTTAATGACTCAACAATCTTACCCAAGTATGAAGGAATGTAAAAGTCATAAGGAAAACCTTATTGACTCAACAATTTCCCCCTTTTTGGAAAGCACAAAAATCCTTACGAAAAAGAATATAAGGACTTAGATAATTTTTTCTAGACATTGAAATAAAACTTATCTCCATTTATTAATGGAAAATTGCGATTACTACTAACTCCCCCTTAGAATTTGTAACACTAAGGATCATATTCTTGATTTTCTAGAATGATATTTTTCATTTATCTTTAATATGAAAATCTTTTTAATGAGAACTCCCCCTTTGATAAACTCCCCCTTACTTAGGGATATTTCTTCTTTACTTAGAATTGTTTTCCTTTCTCCCCCTTTGTGATTTTCAAAAAGAGTTTGAGGGAATGGAAAAAATTATGGTACCTGAAAGATTAGTATAAAACATTAAAACAACAACGAGAAACTAAAATTTCATTGTGATTGGAAAAATCTGTATAAGAGAGAAAAACAAAAAAAGATCAGATTGATCTATTTTCCTTCCTTCTCCTTGGGTATTAACTTCTTTACTAAGGTTTTCAGTTTCTTTAGCTCCTTGTGATCATCCTCTTCTTTCTTCTCTAAGGCTTTGATCCTATCATCTTTATCCTTCAGAGCCTCTGCCTGAACCTACAACAGGTCATCTTGCTTCACTAGCTTCTCTTCAATCTCGATCTAGAGATCCCTTTCTGTTTTCCAACTTTGGACAACATAATTCAACATCCCATTTAGATCTTTGACCTCATGAATCAGAGAATTATTCCCATGATTTAGCTTTTCCTCAAAGCTATTTGTGAGATCCATGATTTTTCTATCTTGAGTATCAAATGTTTCCTTAACATCATCTTGAAACTCATCAAGCTCTCTAAAATCTTCAACTATATTCTTTGACCAGCTTACCACTTTCTTACAATATTTTTTTGGGCATTGTTGTTGATAAGGATGTTCTTGTGATCATCCTCAATCTTTATGCATCTATCCATCACCATGGATACCGAATCCGATTTATAATTCATGCTATGTTAGACCATATGACATCTGGAGTGAATGGGTGGAAATATTGTAATTGTGTCCAAAAACTTCTTCAGAGATTGAATGACAAAATCATGTCCTAGAACTAATGATTCTAAATCTGACACTTTTCTTGGGGAATGTTCATCCTCTAGCTCGACCAGCTTCCTCTTAGAAGATCCCCCGTCTTCTTTCTTCCTTCTAAAAACTTTGGTTGGTGTGTCAACAACCACCTGTTTCCCCTTATTGGTTCTCGGAACAACTTCTTCATCTGGTGACTCATTCTCACTTTCAGACAATTGAACAATTCTATCTTCTTAAATTTTTTCTTTCTCAGCTCCTTCCTCAATATCTTCAGGATGAATGAAGTCAAGATTATGACTCTCTTCCTCAGATAACTTATTCACATCCTCTTCAGCCTTCTCATCAATTCCAGGAGTATCAAGTTTTGAAGATCTGGCCTAAGAAGTCCGGATTGATAATTTTTCAGATTCACTTTCCTTCTCATGAAAGTCTTCAACTTTCTTTTTCAGATTAGCTATATCTTCACTGCTTTCATCTTCTTGTACTTCTTCCACAGCTTCATTTTCTTCGAAAACCTTTTCAAGTACTTTTTTTGGAGTCATAAACTTCTTCCCTAGAGTCTCAGGTAAGGGTTCAACTAAGAAATATTTTGGTACAAGAATGTTCTCGGATGGTATTTTAGTGTCCCTCAAAAGAGATTGGACAATTTCGGCCTTTGACATTTTATTCTTAAGCTTCTTCTCTTTGTCTTGCTTCTCAAGCTCTTCAGTAGTCTTTTCTTTTAAGGTCTTGGCCTCAGTAGGATCTAGGACAAACTATGGCTCTCATTCTTTCCAGTTTTTCTTATCCTCCCTCCATTTTTCAACAACCACATCCATATAGGCTTTCTTCTTCTTGGGCTTTGGAGGTGCGGTTTGAGCTTCCTTAGCTTTAGGGGTTTTCTTTGTTTCTTCCACTTCCTTAAGTTTTATTTTCTTTCCAACCTTCATTGACGGTTCAAACTCTTCTACATTCTTCGTAACGACTTCTGCTTCTTCCACTGTTAGATCAGAAAACTCTTCAGAATCTTTAGAAAAGATGATATTCATTCTTTTCAAAGTATCATTGCTTAATAACATAACTTTTCAATTCCTCATCTTGGAACTGCAAGGAATCTTGAAGGACTCAAGACATCGAACAATCAACTTGGAGAGTAGGGCAGGATACATGATAATCTGGGCTCTCAAATTCCGATACTTGATATTCTCTATCGTAATGATAATATTCTTCATAAGGTTGATCTTCCTTATATTTAAAAAAATCCAAGATAAACATATCACTTTTCTTTAAGGTGACCTTGTCACCCTTTCTCGGTACGATAAAACCATGAACCCATAACTCAAGGATTTGATTGTTGGTAAACAAGTGAGAAATCTTTGCGGTCTTGACATCTGTAAGTCCAAGACAGTTTATAGCCTTCACCTTTATGAAACTACCTTGATCATCTGGTATCTTGTGGGAATAGAACTCAGCTTCCCCTTCATAAGACAGCCCCACCAAGTTAGCATCCTTGGTTTATGAAAGTGCATATGTTTTTCTATAACTTTTGAAGGAAAATTTTTCTCTGCCATCTTCCTTGAAAAAAGAAACTGATTCATAAAATTCTATCAGCAGACCTAGATAAAAAACATCTTGAGCTCCTGGATTTGATATAAAAACACTTTCACATCCATTCATCTTGATGTTCTTGGAGATAATAGAATCATACTTATTGAAGAAGTTTGGATGCACCAACCTATCTCTATATACTTTCCACTCCACATTCGGCTTGACAGAAGACATATCTTGAGAAGAAACTTCACTAGACATTCAGAATTGAGAAACCTTGGAAAATCTGGAAAGGGATTTTCAAGTGGGGGTAGAGCTTCAACATACAAAAGCTTGAAAACCGATGTGGGAAAAACATCGGGGGTCCCCTTTTATAGGTGTTGATGCAACAGTTCATCTTACCATCTCAATCAAATGGCTGTGAATTATTCTAATTAGATCTGATGGTTAAAATGATAGCCGTAAGGAAAATTTGGTAGGATCCAATATTATGAGGTTTTTAAAGGAAAACTTTCGGATTTAAGGAAACTAGAATCCGAGAAATTTTTAAAAAACTACCAGAAAGTAAAAGGTGATTACGAAAACTCAAGAAAGAGTCATACCTTTCAGATTTCTAGGAAGATTATTTTCATTGATGAAAAATTATCCTTGGAGGACATTAGACTCCGGAAAAAAACTTTACTACGAGGAAAAAAACTTATTACAAAAAGAAATTGAGTATGAAAATTATCATTAATAAAATCTTTATTACAAAAATCTTCATTACGAAAATTTTCATTACGAGAAACATGAAACACTCCATTTTGAGATAAAAAAAACTTCACTACGAAAAATACGAAAAACTTCATTCCGAAAAATCATGAAAAACCTCATTACGAAAAATCATGAAAGAATTCATTATGAAAAATATGAGAAACTTCATTACGAAAAATCATGAAAAACTTCATTACGAAAAATATGAAAAATTTCATTACGAAAAATCATGAAAAACTTCATTATGAAAAATATGAAAAAATTCATTACAAAAAATCATGAAAAAATTCATTATGAAAAATATGAAAAACTTCATTACGAAAAATTTGAAAACATTATTACGAAAATTTTTGAAAACTTCATTACGAAATTTTTTGAATACTATCAAACAAATGTACTCCCCCTATGAAAAAAAGTTTATTACTGTAAGGAGATTGATTCAACAGGAATTTAATGTTGAATATTACCTTAAGATTAGCATTCCTAACTTCTGTTTAATGTATTCAAATCTATCAAAGGGTAAATATTTTGTGAAAATATCAGCAAGTTGATCTTGCGTTCCGATAAATTGAAGAATGATATCCCCTTTTTCTGTGTGATCCCTAAGACAGTGATGCAAAATATTTATGTGTTTCTCATGAGAGTGATGTGCAGGGTTTTTACAGAGGGAAATCAAACTTGTATTATCACAAAAAAAATTTGTTTTGGTAAAACTCATACCATTTTCTGTGAGTGTGTGTTTCATCCACAACACTTGAGCACAACAACTTCCAACTACTACATATTCAGCTTCAGCAGTGGAAAGTGATATTGAGTGTTTCTTCTTGCTTGTCCAAAAAACTAATGAATCTCTTAAGAAATAACAAGTTTTGGATGTACTCTTTCTATCCATTTTACGTTCACCAAAGTCAGCATCTGAAAAGGTTTTTAAAACAAAATTATTTCCAGAAGTATAAAAGAGTCCTAAATCCACGGTTCCCTTTAAGTAGCAAAAAATTAATTTCACATCCTTTAAATGATATTATTTAGGATTGGACTGATATCTTGCACATAAGCATACTGAAAACATTAAGTCTGGATAACTTGCTGTCAAGTAAAGTAAACTTCCTATCATACCTCTAAAAGAAGTTTGATCTACTGGTTTTCCAGCTTCATCAAGATCAAGTGTACTTGAGGTACCAATGGGAGTAATTATACTTTTAGTGTTGTCATATACATACTTTTTAAGAAGATCTTTAATATACTTATGTTGGGATATATAGATTCCTTCTAGTTTTTGAGAAATTTGAAAACCAAGAAAAAATGTTAACTCAGCCATCATACTCATTTAAAACTCTGATTTCATTAGATCTACAAAGGAATCAGTTAAGGATTGCTGAGTTGAACCAAATATAATGTCCTCAACATAAATTTGAACAATCATAACATTTTTCTTATCTTTCTTTATAAAAATGGTTGGATCTGCATTTCCCTTAACCTAATTATTTTGAAGAAAAAATTATTTAAGTCTATCATACCAAGCTCTAGGTTCTTGTTTAAGGCCATATAAAGCTTTGGTAAGTCTAAAAACATGATCAGGATGTTTCGTATCTTCAAAACTAGGAGTTTGTTCAACAAAAACTTCCTCTTGAACATAATCATTAAGGAAAGTACATTTCACATTCATTTGAAAAACTTTGAAATTGAAGAATGCTGAAAAGGCAATTATGATATGAATAGATTCAAGTCTAGCTACTAGAGCATAGGTTTCTTCATAGTCTATTCCCTCTTGTTGATTATATCCTTTAGCAACTAATCTATATTAATTTCTTACAATGATTCCATTTTCATTACACTTATTTCTGAAGAACCATTGTACTCCAATAACAGATGTTTCTTTAGGTCTTTCAACCAAGGTCTAGACATTATTGCTTTCGAATTAATTTAGTTCAACTTGCATGGATTTAATCCAATAATAATCACCTAAATCCTCATCAGTGATTTTTGGTTCTAATTGGGAAAGGAATGCTAGATGTTCTACTTCATTTCTTAAGGAACTTATAGTCCTTACAGGTTGATCCACATCTCCAATGATACTATCACTTGGATGATTCTTTATAAACACCTGATTTGGGTTTTGTAAAACCTATTTATCAACATAGGGTAGGAAATATACTGGGGTAAATGTTTCAGAAGTATATTCTTGGACAATTTCCTTATCAGAAGGATCTTCTATCAAAGGTTGATGATCAGTTTTTGAAAACACATCCAAAGATGTAGGTTGGGTTTATTTAAAAACAAAGGGATCAGTTTCATCAAATTTGACATGTACTGTTTCTTCAACAGTACAATTATTTTTGTTGAAAAATCAATAAGCCTTAGAAGTTTTGGAGTAGCCTAAGAAAATTCCTTCATCAGATTTTGGTGTGAATTTATATAGATTATATTTTATATTCAGGATGAATACCTTACAACCAAAAACCTTAAAGTAGGAAAGTCTAGGTTTTCTACCATTCCATAACTCATAAAAAGTTTTATTAAGAAAAGGTCTAATCAAAACTCGATTTATAGTATAACAAGTAGTACTTATAGCTTCAGCCCAAAAAAAGTTTGGCTACAAAATACTCGCTCAACATGGTTTTATTTATCTCTTGAAGAATTCTATTTCTTATTTTAACAACACCATTTTGTTGAGGTGTTAAGGGTGATGAGAAGTTATGAGTAATGCCTTTTCTACTACAAAAAGTTTTAAAATCTAAGTTTTGAAATTCTCCACCATGATCACTATGAATAGTTCTCAATGGAAGGCTTTTTTCATTATTAACTTGGGCTCTAAAACATTTGAAATAAGAAAAATCTTTAGACTTCTTTGCTAGAAAATAGTCCCATGTAAATCTAATGTAATCATCAACCAAAAAAAATACATAATATTGGCCCCCAATGCTTCCAGTTTGTGTAGGACCAAAGAGATCCATATGCACTAACTGTAATGCATCAGTAGTTGAGACTTCACTGACTGATTTAAAACTTGATTTATGTTTCTTTCCATATTGACAAGGATCACAAAATTTTGAAAAATCAAATTTAAGCTCCGGTAGATCCTTAACTAATATTTTCTTAGAAAATTTTCATAAGTTCCTAAGGATGCAGTGACCTAAACATTTATTCCATAACCAATAATTATCTTCCATTTCACTATGGCAAGGTAGATCTTGGCTTCAAAGGTCTTCTATGTTTAGTGTGTAAACATTCTTTTGCCTATGGGAAAAAATAATAAACTCTTCCTTGGAATTGTGTACTAAGAACTTGTCATTCCTAAAATTCACAAGGTAACCATCATCACTTAATTGTATTATGCTAATGAGGTTTTCCTTAAGACCCTCAACAAATAAAACATTTGAAATCAATGTTTTTCCAAGAAGAAAAATGTTACCTATACCAATAATTTCTCCCTTAGCATTATCTCTGAAAGTTACTTTTCCTCCTTTCATCTGGATAATCGTTTCAAAATAGTTTTTGTTACCATTCATATGCCGAGAACATCCACTATCCATGTACCATGTATTTTTGTTGGTACCTTCTCAATTTTCTTGAAAATAAGAAAAAGTTAGGTTTTCGGAATCGAAACTTGCTTGGATCTGGAAATCTCAGAAAGCCAAATTTTAGGCAACCACATCTTTTTAGAAAAATAGGCTTTATGAAATCCTAAAGACTGGGTTTTTTTAAGGGAAAAAAATTTCCCAGTGTCCACCACATGGACACTTGGTGCAGAATGGAACACTTTAAGAAACAAAGTAATTTTTACTAAAAATCGCTTTAGAACCAGTATTATCAAAACCAGAACTATTCCTTAGAGGTCGGATTTGAGAATACATTTTATCAAAATTTTCCTTACCTAAGGTAAAGTTTGAAAGACACTTTCTCAAGGAAACTGTTTGATAACCAAGTTCTTGTCTTCTCAAACATTTGATTTTGAACTAGAGTTAGGCTCGAAAACATTTTTCTTAGAAATTACGTTATCTAGATCCTTCGAAACATTATTCTTCTTAGAATTTAATTCCTCAATATTTTTTGAAATACTTTCGAAATCAACATTTTTCTTATCAATATCTTTATAAATATCAAATATTTCCTTAGTAAGAATAGTATTCCTATATTTTTCTTTATCAAACTTTTTCATGAGTTTTGAATTCTCAATCTCAAGAATTTTAGCAAACCTAGAAACTTCTTCATAGGAAGGTAAAGTATTATCTTCATCAGAAGAATATTATTCGTCAGAAGAGTTATAATATTTATCATTACTATAATTTTCATTTAAAGAAACATTGTTCATTGATTCAGCATTGTGTACCTCAGCCATTTAACAATGTTTTTCTATAGGTAGTATGGCTATTAGACAAAGATTCTTCTATCTAGAAGATTCATAATCCGAAGATTCATCTGAGGAGTCACCACCATTGGCACTCCAGGTGTCATTAGCTTTCAAGACTATCTTATATTTAGTCTTGTAGTACTTATTTTTCTTTCTCTCAGAATGATTTTCCTTTCTTTCTTTTCTCTTAATCATAGGAAAATTAGGTCTTATATGTCCAGCTCTCTTGTATTCATAACATGTAACTTCTAAATCTCTCTCATATTTCCTTTCATTATTCTTATATATGGATTGAAAGTTTTTCTATTTATCTATCTTGTTCATCCTTCAAGCAATATTTTCTAATTCATTCTCTTAGGATTCACTTCCACTAGATTCCGATTGAATAAAAACCTTCTTATATGTGGATCTAGTAACTCTCTCAGGAGTCTTGGCTTTCATATGATTTGAAGTTTTAGTAAATGAAATACTACCATTCCCATTCTTCTTCTTAACATTATCAGCATATCTCTTCATTCTAGTCTCATATTGAAGAAGAGTTACAAACAACTCATCAAGAGTAATATGAGTAACCTTTCTATTTTAATCAATAACATTTCTCTTGGATTCTCACTCATTGGGCATGATGTCTATGATTTTATCAACAAGAGCATCATCATCTAATACTTTCTCACCCATGGATTGTAAACTATTCACAATAGTCATGAACCTTTGTTTCACCTTACATATGGGTTCTCCATAAGGAAAGCAGAAACCATGATATTCAGCTCTAAGCATGCATCTTCTTATTTCAATAACTTTAAAAGTTCCAAAGTGTGTGACTTAAAGTTTCATGAAAATACAATTTTTTTCTTCACAAGATGAAATTTGGATATATATATTTCTAGTCATAGGGAAAAGCAATGTATTTCATACCTTATAATTCAGTTCGATATTCATGCTTGTCTTGATTGGTAAAGGTACTAACTTCTTTGCCTGGGATTTTATATCCTCTAGTAAGTATAAAAAATTATCAAAACCAGTATTGATTGTGAAAGTCTTCATATGATCTCTCCAATGCTCGTAATCATTCCCATCAAAGATAGGTGGTCTAGTTGGATGGAGATTGTCTATGGAACCAACATTGATTCCTGCCATCTTAAAGAAAATTATTTCCACACAAACTTGTTAGTAGAAAATTTTTTGTAAACAAGGAATATATTCCTAAGAAAGGAAAATATAGAACAAGAAAAAATGAATCTAAACTATATGAGTCCAAAAAAGTGATTCCGAGAAAAGAATGAGATGAATTCTCTTCTGAATCTAATCGTAAAATTAATTTAAATTGAACCAATCCTCTGATACCAATTTTTGAGATGGTATGTGAGTATGATATACTCTATAATACCAAATTTAGGATCGAAATAATGGAGATACTATATGGAGTATCTAATGATGCTCAATATACAAGTGGGGGGGGGGGGATAGTACACTTTGAAAAATTCTTTTGGAACTTTTAAATATGGTTATGTTTAACAAGGCTAAACAAGGTAATTCACAAAAACCCTAGTTCTACACACATGCTTGATTCCAGATATATGGATCCGAGAATGTGAATCTAGAAAGATGTTTCCAGAAAAAAAACTTAATGAATGTTTACAAAGATGAAGATTCTACCTTAAAGCGTATGGAATCTAATTAAATCAGATTAGAAGTATAAGATAGTAGAAGATAGTTATACTTTCCTCAATAATACAAATGCAGCAAAAAACATGTAAAAAAACAAGTAAGAAGTAGTAAATATTTTAACCCAAAGAAAAGGGTATCCCACAACCTTGGATAAAGGTCCCTTGATTTACACTTTCAAGAAAGTCTGTCTTACCCACACCAAGGTAAGCCCTCGATATGAAGATCGGAGTCTGTCTTGCTATCCCCGAAATCCCTCAACTTTTAGGTAGTTGGCACCTCTGTCTTCATCAGCAAGGAAGCCCTCAACTTCAAGGTAGTCGGCACCTCTGTCTTCCTATCCCTGGAATCCCTCGATTGTACACAAAAACAATCAGAGTCGAAAAAATCAAATCTGAACAAGTAGTTCAGTAAGCACAAAGAAATAAAGCCTCTCGCTTTAGAAATCACTTCAAAAGCATGTAATCTCTAGATTGATCAACTTGTTGTGACCTCTTTAAAATGAGCTCCTATTTATAGGCATGACTTTAACAGTCGACTCCCTCCTCCAACGGTCACATTTTTCCTTGAATTGTAGAGGGAACTGTACATGTGTCACTCAAACAACGGTTAGTTAGTAACTGAAAGCATGACATTGTTTTATAACAAAAAAGAGTTAGAAAAAATATGGTTATATAACTAAAATCCAATATTCGGAATATAAGAAAATATGAAAGGTAGGAGTCTAACCAAAAATGAATTCAGAGTCAATAATACAAGGATACTCAGATTCTGTTTTCTAGGAATTCAAAACTTGAACTCTATAGAATTCCAGAGTCTGAATTTCAAGGAAAGTCGGAATCTGGATTCACAAGAATTCGGAACCTGAACTTACAAAGTTTGGAGTCAGAGTTCATGAGAATTCGGAGTCATAACTCATAAGAGTTCGGAGTCTGTATTCAGAGAACTCAGAGTCATAACTCATAAGATTTTGGAGTCTAAATTCTGTGAATTCGGAGTCAGAACTCATAAGAGTTCGGAATCAAAATTCGTATTTAGAATTCAGAGTCAGAACTCAAGGGATTTTGTAACCATAATTCATAATCAGAATTCAGAGTCAGAACTCAGAAGAGTTCGTATCAAGAATTTGGAATCAGAATTCGGAGTCAGAACTTAGAAGAGTTCGTAACCAGAATTCTTAGAATTTGGATCCTAAAACAGAATGCTTCATATCTAGGTATTTATAGGATTCTGAGGTTTTTGTTATAAATCAAATTTTACACTTAGAAAAATCATGATATGAATAATGAAACATGGTAAGGATAAATTTCCTTGGGGAAGGAAAATTTTCCTTATGGAAGTAAAACACAAGGTAAGAAGATATTTTCCTTGACATAAGGTGTTTGTGATTTTCAAAACAAAAAGGAATTGTAAAGTCATAAGGAAACCTTAATGACTCAACAATATTCCCCAAGTATGAAGTAATGGAAAAGTCATAAGTAAAACCTTATTGACTCAACACATTCTCTATTCGATGATCTGCACCTTCTCAGTTGTAGCCCGTACCATCTCTGGACACATAAGTGTTGAATCTTCGGGGTCTGTCTAGAATAGAGGTGATCTGCATGGTCGCCCACACAAGTCCTCAAAAGGTGCCATGTCGACGGTGTGTTGATAGATGTTTTTTATGAGAACTCCATGAAGGGAAAGTGATCCTCCCAACTGTGTCCAAAATCAAGGACACAAGCACAGATCATGTCCTCAATCATCTGTATGGTCTGCTCCATCTGACCATTTGTCTTTGGATGAGAGGCGGTGCTCAAACGTAGCTGATTCCCAAACACCTCCTGCAATCCCTTCCAAAACCAGGATGTAAAAAGAGTGTCACGACCTAAGACGATCGTCGATGGAACCCCATGAAGTCATACTATCTCTTGTATGTAGAGGCATCCCATGCCCCCTACTAATCCCTATTCTGGGATGGGTAGAAACTGGGTGACTTGGTGAGTTGGTAAAATATCACCCAGATGGAATCATGGCCCTCATATGTATGTGTAATTCTAGTCATGATGTCTATAGAGATGACATCCAACTTCCATTTCGGCACCTCAAGTGGCTATGCTAAGCCTGCTGGAACCTGATGTTCAGTCTTCACTTGATAACAAGTGAGGCATATTGAAAAGAACTCTTCCACTTCTTTTTTCACCCCTGGCCACCAGTATGGATGTCATAGGTCTTGGTACATCTTATCCACATGAGGATGTACCACCAAAGGTGATTTGTGGACCCTCCTTAGCACCACCACCCATAAGGCTGTAGTTTCCACCATCCCCACCATTAGACCGTGCATGTCAACTGAGAACGTTGCACAAGTTCCAGAGACAGAGGTCCTTAAGGTTTCAGGGGAAGACAGATCTACAGGCAGCTAAGGACAGGATGGAGGCTGTGACATGGGTTTTCTGTTTGGTCAATACACTAGCAGACTAGATGGTGATCCTAGCTGCTAGTCTTTTCCAAGGCACAATAGGGAGATGGTGGATCCTGACACTTAGTTGCACAATGAGGCGACCCTTTACTGGTTTTACTTTGAGAGTCTCTTCAGGGAGGAGTTTGTACCAGTGAAACTACGCTCTGTGCATATTTAAGAGCTACTGCACTTACAACAAGGCAGCCTGATAATGGCCTAGTACTCAGCGAGATTCACTGACCACTCTTACTACTCCACTGACATGGTACACGACCCTTTCTTGTGTAGACTATGGACAACTTTGAATGAGATTTGGGATCCTATACTAGGCAGTGTGCAGACGTGACCGATTGACGTGGAGAGATGTAGTCACAATTTGTACCTACCCTTCATGTAGGATCGTTGGAGGACGACCTCAAGAGATGCTTTTTCTTTTTTTTTGTACATCCTTTTAGTTGGGTTTGTATACTGTCCTAATCTGCTTTAGTTTACAGTTTTTAATTTCAATAGATATACTATGTGGTTTGTTCTTATTGTTCACCTAGTCTGTGTGATTTCAGGTTTACATGCAATTCCTTCCCATTTTAGAGATATGCCTTTCCAGTGCTAGTCACCAACCCCTGGCCTATGGATGGAGAGATTGGGGTAGTCACGACAGGGGCCCTGGGGGACGGGTCGTGAAAAAGTGGCATCAAAGGAAAAACCACAAATAATGATCCCAATCACAAAGAAAAAAGTAAAAGATATCTCACACCAGGTATATAAATTAAAGAACTGGAATATTGATGATTATTCATAAATCCAAATCATCTTATTCCATTGAGAAGTTCCATTGTTGAACCATGAATAATTATTTCTATTGTTGATCTACACAGGGTCATAAGTCACCGATCCACATAGGTTCGTAAGTCGTCGATCCACACAGAGTTGTAAGTCATCGATCCACATAGGGTCGTAAGCCGATGATCGATGATGGATGCTCTAAGGGTGGTCCGGGTTGGGTCGTGCTACTGCTGATCCACATAGGGTCGTAAGTCGTCAATCCACACAAGGTCGTAAGTCACTGATCCACGATGGGCCACTCTAAGGCTGATCATATTCAGGTTTCGGTACTACTGATCCACACAGTTTCTTAAGTCATATATCCACACAGGGTCTCTCTGATGCCAATCCCTAAAGGGTCACTCTTCACCTGACAGCCATCCACAAGATTATCGTAGTTGGTGCACTTGGGTTTCATAGATTATGATCCTTAATCCATTGGTCATTGCTCAATTTACATTATGACCCATGCATAAATAACCCATAGAACCTCCATGTCATAAGGGTTCCAACGCAATAGATGGCGTGTCAATCGGATGCTCGGTCTGTAAGTTATAAGGATTTTTTTATCGAGGGTCCGGTTGTATTCATGTTCGATCCAACCCGAATGTACTCCAAATTTCTCCAAAACCCAAGTGGAGTATTTAAAAATTACCACCTCATCCTAAGGGTTCCAGCTCCATATAAGGTTCCTCAAATGGACGTCCAGTTTAGAAGTTAAGGCTTTTTAAGCGAAATTGGGTCAAATTGGGTTCGGGTTCAGTCCGCCTGGGTCAGGCCGACCCGACCCGACCCGGTCCGGGCCGATCTGACCTATTCTGGGTCGATTCAGATCAAATTGGTTGGGCCCAGACTAGTCCAGTGGGACTCGTTCGGACTAAGAGCTGGGCGTGGTCCGTTTCCCCTCCCTTAAATGGACAGAGTCCATTCGATCTTCAACCGGTGGGGCTAGGCTACCCCCCAGCTAACCGATCCGGTAGACCGATCTAGGGCTGGACCTGCGGATGCGGGACTACCACCACCGCGGCTGAAGCTACGGAGACTCCTCCACAGCTAGAGCCTGCGGTGACTCCTCCATAACACGTTACCCACCATCAATGCGGTTGGTGATGATCAGCCGCCTCCGGCTTGCTGCAACACCTATGGGTGCCACCACTTCCTTGCCACTGCTGGTCGCTGGCACCACCGCACCGGTGGTTCCACACCGGTGGTTCCACGCCGTTGTTACTGCCTCAAGCCATTGGTGAAGCTTCAGTGGTCCTATTTCCATCCCATCTGCACCTACGGGTCTTCTAGGACACCTCCTTTACCGTGTGGCCCCTGGTTTCATATTGTCGCCGTATTGCTCGGTCGCTCATGAAGAACGCATCCAAACCGAGATTGGCGGAGGTTCTGATCCTTGTATAGATCGGCTCGTGCCCTCCGTGTTAGCCTTATATCATGGGAAGAAAATGAAAAAAATACCAATATAATGTTTTATCCCAAAACAAAGCCCCGCAAGAACCCCCCGCAAATTAAAGCGAATCATAGATCAACACGTTAGTCGTTTCATCCACGTTCATCATATTATTCCAGAATGAGGTATGATGAATCTTTAAACACATAGAAAGATAAATTTCCCTACCTAGATTCGGTGGATTCTGTTACGGATGAAAAAAATGGTTATGCGTTCACAGTCGTTCGTCGAAGTCTGTTCCGAGTTCTCCAAACGTTGTTGATCGATCATCGTTCTTCATTGGAGGGTGACATCGTCGACATTTCGTCAGAGGTTCCTCTCATTGGTTCCAAAATCCCATGCTAATTTTTTGATTAACTAAAATAAATTAATCCCCATGTTGGGTTATTATTATTATTCATTAATGAATACTAATTAATGAACTTATTAAACCACGAGCGTTGCGGTTACACAAAGAGAGGATTAATTCATTAAATGCCGCATATTTAATTCTTGACATTACACTGCGACCCCACTATCCGTAGATCAATAGAAAGGAGGATAAAGAATAAAATAACATTTAGATATTTTATTATTTTTTTCCAAAAGTCCAAAAATTAACATTTTCATCTGACCCTTGCCAGTTAAAGTTAAGTTTCTTCTAATAGAATCCTGGCACTGCGATTTCAACAGTGCCGTCATATTTTTAATCCAAGCACTAGTTCAAAAGTTAGAAAATCCCATCTGTATGTTTACTGAATGTACCTTAAAAAATGTTCAAAAATCCATTCTGGGCTCTCTGGTCCTCGGAATCATGTGCCGTCAATTTTTAGTCTCTAAATAATTCCATCTAATTAAAAAATATTTATACGGAATTTCTGGGTCTTTACAACCCAATCTTCGAGTTAAAACTATATTCTTACATTTCCAAATCCCTCCTAGAAACCTGAACAATGTTTATATATATCACTAATACAAAATTGGGTTTATCCAATTCTTGGGTTTTAAAAACTCTAGCTAAAAGTGGCATTAAAAACCCCATTTCTTAGTGCTTGAAAAAGCGATAGTAAAGGGTGTCGTTAACAATACTATAAAAAAGTTTTGTTAAAGGGGTCCCTCTATCAGCACTCATAAAAAAGTTTTGACAAAGGCCCCCCTTTATCAGCACTAGTACAAAAGAAATGATAAAAGTCCATTTCTCATGGATTCTATAAAAGTTTTGATAAAGGATATATTTCACGAAAAACAGATAATGAATTTAGAAACCCTTAAAAGTCAAATTTTAAAAAGCCCTAAAAACCCTTAAATGACCATAACTTTTTATCTGCGAAAAAATTTAATCACCATAAATACTCAAATAAAATCTTATGAAACAAGATAAAACCAAATGGGATTAAAATTGTTTGATAATAAAAGGAATAAAATATATTATAGTTTTAGAAAAGTCAGAAATCAAACTCGAACTTCAAACAATCATAAATTTTGATCTGGGTGTCCGTTTTCACTCCACCAGATATCAAATCGAACCCTATAATTATATATCTAACATAGAGGGTATACGAATGATTTCTATGAGTGATGTACTATTTTTAAACCCCCCAAAAAGTCCCGAAAGGCCTCCCAAATTGAGTTTTTATTTGGGGCACCCAAATTTATTAAAATTCAAATGGCTATAACTTCTGATCAATGAGCCAATTCATCCTATAAAACATATAAAATTGAATATTGAGATGATATATATGAAATGGTAACCCACAGACACCCATGATTCCCTTTATCGAAGAAAAAACTGAGTTTATAGTCAGCTTACCTCTCTTTGTTCACATTCAATGGCCTTTCAAACTGCTATAAATTCTACTCCGAATATCCAGTTGGGCTATATCACTTATCAAATTGAATATTGTGAGGATCTCTACACCTTGGCGACCTAAGGGATCCCCCGATCACCTCAATTGAGACGAAAAGTCCCAAAAGGCCTCAAAAATTGAGTTTTTAGCCTACGTATCCTCATGTTTTAACATTCAATGGATTTTAAGCCTTGTTTAAGGGGTTTTTCCCTTTTTCAGTGGGGGTTAAATTTCTTTCTTGGGATTACATTCCAATTAATATTATGGATTTATAATTTTATCATTTTTCACAATGTACTATTATTTATAATCAAATACAAAACAATATATACATATTTTTTATATATTCACACACAATAATTAATTTTATAAATAAATAATTAAACATATTTACATATTAAATATATTTCTCAATATATAAAACATATTTAAATTCAAAATAATAGAAATTTTAAAAAGTTATATAATAAATATGTATTTGAATAAATAAATAAATATATAAACATATTTAAACGTATATATAAATATAAATCCATATATATACATATATATACATATATATGGATAAATAAATACAATGAAATATATATAAATATATATATTCCATAAAATGTAAAACAAAACAATATAGGGAAGTGGAAAATGAGCTGGTGTTAATGTTGGAGGACTTAGGTTTGGAACTCTCTGGAGGCAGGCGCGCGCGGTGAGGGTGGGATTCTCTAAAGCACTGATAAAGGGGTAGAGAAGTGCTAATAAAGGAGTGGGGAAACCCCTGATAAATGTGTGGGGTAAGAAGTGATGATATGGGGGGGGGGGGTGAAAAAACCCTTTATCAGTGGGGGATTTATCAAAGTTTTTATCATTGTTAAAGGAATGCTTTAACTGTACTAAACAAATCATTGATAAAGGGGGACTTTAATGATGGGAAGAAAATGTTGTTAAAGACCCCCTTTATCAGTGCTTTTTTAGTGCTTTTAAATGGGGCATTTATCAATGCTTTTTAGCACTAATAATGTAACCCTTTAACATCTCTTACATTATCCATCATTCTATAATGCTGATAAAGACCTTTTAATAGCACTGTTAAAGGCCAGTTTTGAAATAGTGTATGTAGGGTGAGGATAACATGTATACTTAGTAGTATCATACCCAAATTCACATTAAAATGTGAAAAGATCAAACAAATGACATGGTGAACAAACAATAGAACTAACCAACACCTATGTGGGTCAACTAGTCCTCCATCCTCACTAAGGATCACTCCCTAAATAAAACATCCCAGTAAAATAATATCAGAATGAAAACAATATAATAATAAATTCCCCACAACTACTTCCCCATTTATTTTCTTTTCCCACCAATGAAAATAAATACTTTTCTACCATCCCTTCCATACCCACTAATAATGACACTAATTTTATATCTTGTCTCACAACACCAAACTACATGTTACATATCATGACCCCAACTGCATATATCATACCACATAACATGGGATGTAGGGTATAATGAATGTGTAGAATGTAATCCTCATATCCTCCTCCTACCACACATGACACCCACAAAATATCTTATCATCCACTACCGGTATCACTAGATGTTGAAACTGTAGGGAGAGTGGGGGTAGTAAGATATCCATATCCTCCCCATCTTATATGTTAGGGAAAACACCCACAGGGCTTCAGGGTGTCAGTCAGATTATCCAAATTGTATGGAGTGTGTATAAAAATCATAAAATAATATATTTATATAATAGTATCACACAATCCCACTAATATGGGTTCACACAAGAATAACTGCCACAACCACCATCAGGACACTACTAATATCATGGCACAAGAATTGCTTCTAATGCAGAAAATCCAACCCACACACATCACATAAGGTCCACAAGTAGGGCTCTATTTTCCATTTTTAATCCTACTATCCACCACTATGCTTTATTCATTTAGTTATTAATTAAAATTCACACTAATTAATTCTTTATCCATAAAAAAATAAATATATGTCAATTATATTATTCCACTACTACTATACCAATATCAAGTAACCACCACATCAAACCTCCACATCACAAAAAATGCTAAAAAACATCAAACAACCAAGGCCACTAATCCATACACATCCATGGACACTAATCCACAACCATCAAGGACACTAAACTACACACATCAAGTTAAGTATAAAAAATCATATTAAACATAGTATTTTCATTTAATGATTTTATGTTTTTAACAATTTTAAGGGTATTCTCAATCAAGCCACCACAATAAGGAATAATCCTATAATAAGAATATAGCATGAAAAAATTATTAATATCAAGAAAAATAGTAACCTTATATGAATCAAATGAGTTACTTACTATTTTATTAGTACAATTTATTATCTTTATTATTATAATTCAAACCACTCATCCAATGGAAAGAAAAATAAAGATAATCCCATATATGGACATAAATGGGAGATAACTCGAATCCCCTACCTCAAAAGAATCCCCCTGATTCACCATGTAAGCTAAATAAATAAAGGATGAACTATGGTTCCCAACCACACCATGGATCCTTGAATCAAATTTAAGCATACTGATTGATCATCGAAATCATATCCCAATAAACCCCCAACTCCAAAAAAACACAGCCATTGGGAAATCATTGAATAAAAAAGGATAAAATCAAGGAGAAAGAGAAGAAACCACCTAAAATAATAGATATTGAACCTCCAAAATCCAAAGAATAATGATAAATATTAGGGAATTTTAGGGCTTCTAAAATATCATAGAGTTTCCAAAATTTTGAGAGAAATTAATGCATAATTATAGTGATTCGAGGGAGGATAGAATTTATATACTTGATTGAAGTCATCCCTTTGAGGGAATGAATGATTGTTTTATACTATGAAACTTACATGGTTTACGTCCACTGAAAAATATGGGGCTTAATCTATAAAACTACGTAGGTATTTCACATCATGAATATAAATTTTCACACTGCAAAACCTTGAAATATTAAAAAAACATAACTCTACCACAAATGTTCACTATGTGAAAAATAATTAATGCATTGAACTAATCCTTGATATATGTTCAAGAAACCAGGTCTCCCAATCCATGAATATTTCCTACGAAAAAGAATTTATATCATAGCCTAGTGATTTATGGCATGAACCACCCCTATAGTTGTAAATTCAACTTTATATCCCCCTTTTCCTTACTCAAACTCATCCCAAGTATTCCACCACCCAAAACTCATAAAGTAACATGCTAAAAGGGTGTATGCCTTTAAACACCACCAGATTAAAGTCACATTATAGATGCATAATTCATTAAGGTTCTATGTATTTCTCCCAAATATATAGTTTGGTGAGGGAATAAATGATTTTCTACTCCGCATCCCACGTACTCACTAATATATGTAGTATGGTATATCATGGATCAAACTAAGTATATGAATACATAATGTAATGGATTAAATTTATAGTATGTAATATATTGTAATACTTGATTATGGGTTTGAGATGATGATATATTGTGGGGTTTGGGGATTTAAGGAGGAGGGAATGAGGTTGATTTTATTTATTTTTATGATGGAATATTGTAATAGAAATGTGGCATGCAATTGAAATGTAATATGTGGTGGTGGATGTGTGATAATGATATGGATGTGGTATTTATAATATGGTTATGATATGATATATGATGTTTTTTGACATGGTTTTTAATGGGATTTTGGGAACTAAGATGTTTTCCATTATGATGTGAGAGAGACAATCCATTGGTAAAGTGGTTGGGGTACCTTCTATTGAGTCAAATACACTTTTAATGTTTTTAATTTTATAATAAAAATACACTTAATATGAAATTTGTTGATTCAAAAATAAAAATACTCTTAGAAACAATATGTTGTAAATTCATTTTTTTGTTTAGATGTATTTTTTATAAAATTAAAATCTGGTAAATGGAATTTTGGAGGTTCTCATTAAAAAGATGAAAATATGGAGAACTGAAATTAATTTGTAGATTTATTTCACCATATGTACAAGTACAATAATGGTATATGTATATACAAATCAGAAAATGTCATGATATATAGAGTTTATTTGTATATAAAAAATATACATATGATATAGTTACAACTGAAACTGAATAAAGAATATTTTGATAATTGAATATTTACCTATAAAAATACCACTAGTTTGAGGATCATGATAGAAAACTATATAAAAGTGATTATAATTTCAGAAAGAGTAAGTCATTTTTTATCTTTCATTGTATTGTTTCCATGTTCTATTATTGTCACTGTAGTTTTTATTTTTGTTATTTCCCTTTGAGAATATATTTTTCAGTTTCTCAATGTAAATTATCCATGTTATCTTACTGTAATTGTTATATTTTTAATCCCTTGAGATTTAGGGATTCTAGGGATAAAAATATAGATCTAGTGTTTTTGTTTTTATGATATTAAGGGATTCTAGGTTTAGGAAAACATAAATAGATTTGATCCCTTATGATTTAGGTATTCTAGGTATAGGAAGATAGAGAAAATTATAATGAGTTTAAGTTGAGGGATTTTGAGGATAAGAAGATACATTGAATCAGGATTAAAGATTCTATTTACACTTAAGATAGAAGTGTGGATTGATAATATCCTTTAAAGGAGTAATTATGTTCTAATATAATACTTTGTTTTTTTCAATTTCTATTGTGAATATATTTTGGTACATTACTTTTGTAATCTTTTACTAATGTTATGAAAAATTGAACTTACGCAGTGTGTAAACAGTGTGTTCATTTTGATGAAAATTTAATTTTGGGTGTGTTTAATCACACATATTTGTGTGTTTATAAGAAATTCAAACCTATAAATTATTTTAATATTATAGATGGTTCAAAAATAATATGTCCACATGGAGATTACAATTAACCCCTTATTGTATTATACATTCCTACATATCTGTGATAACACCTTCATGATATATTCTTTCCTTGCTATGTTATTACACTTGGATATGCTACTAGTTAAGTGAGCCTTGATGAGGCTAGATATTGGTTGACCAAACATAGGTGTGATATTGTTCTTCTATTTATTTTCTATAGTATTATTTTGATTCTTCCACATTTCTATGATTGGTATTATGGAGGATATTATCGAGTATAAATGTATCCCACCCAACACACACACATATATACATATGTATATCTATATATCAATTTTACAAGTTTCCCTGAGGGATTTAGTGACAATTATTGACATTACTAGCTTAGAGCTTGAGGATTACTATCAGAGTTTCTTCCTTAGGAGTTATTTTTTGGAATTTTATTTTGGAGTATTTGTTATATATATTAAATTACATGAATTATGGGATATTGGTTTTCATTTACATACTAGAGTTTAATGATGATTTAATTCTTGTGATCTTGGGATTATGAGGAGAATGCCTCTCATTTTTATGTGTATACCCTTGATGATAGCCCCAAACCACTTGTCTATTGGAGGTGGGCATCAGGGGTCACCATTTACTTCACTTTTGTACCAAGTAGAGTTTTCATAGTTCGTAATATGAGTGTATACTCATCATAGGAAGGAAAAGGAAACCAATCAAATATCATATCTTCTGCACTATATCTCTAAGTTCTATCAATATTTTATGGTTGGTGAAATATATCTCTGTTAGGGTTCTATACATCATAATTAATTTTATATCCAACTTTAGTAATATGATATCTTACTTCTTCACATGTTCCATGTTCTTTTAAAAAAATTATAAAAAGGGCCTCAAATAAGATCCCCCATCATATTCATTTTTGAACATGAAATTGAAAAATAATCAAGTTGATTATAAAGCTCATTTGATACTCGATTAAGAAAATATATAAAAATGCTATCCATAATGATCACATATGACACCCTTATGAAACTATTATATCATTTATTAAATAATTTTGGGTTATTTTAATTTTTTGAGTGTTTTGGTACTAAAATTTAAAATTTTAATTATTTTCCCTCTATCACATGATAATTGAAGGGTTGGGGAATACTATTTAAATAACCCTTACATATGGATTTTCTAAAAGAATATAGATAAAATATGGTTTTATTAAACCATTTGTATTTTAGTGGTAACCATGTGAGTTACATTTACATATGGGATTCTAGCTCATGAATTGCGAATGATTTTTAAAACCCTATGAGGATATCATTTGTAGTGCAGAAACATGATTTTAATAGGGGATACAATATCATTGCATGATTTTCTAATTTGTATAAGAAAAACATGAGAGGTTTCATTTCTATTGAAGTAGTTTCTACACAGTTGGTGCATGATTTGGTAAACCATGCGACCAAATCATGTGTGCTACCTAGATTCATTATAATGTGATATTTCAATTTTTTCGTTAAATGTTTTAACCCCTTTTATCCCTCCCTTTCCACCTCTCTCATTTAGAAAATCTAAGGGCATGCTTAAGGGATATCATCCCCCATACTTTCTTGTCCTTGAGACCTTTCATGTTTGATTTCATGAAATTTTATAAGGTAAACTTATGTTTATTCTTATCTTCTCTTGACATTATTTTCAATTTGGTTTCAACTTATCCCATGAACCTTCATAACTTTTAGGGTCAATTTTAGGGTTTTGATTAACCTTACCATATAGATTTTTTTGAGGATTTTATAGGTAGCTTCCTTACTTGTTTTGGCTTTCACCACCAAAGTCAAGTTGTTTCCAAGGAATGAAGGTATTTATTTTTATGAGATTAATTTATTTGACATGACATGAAATGATTGAATTTTATAAGGTTATTGTTAATATATTTCATATTTGATTCTATTAAAGGGTAGATAAATTGTTTCCATTGATTTCCACACTTGAAAAAGGGTTTCATGTGTATTTAAAATTCTTTGTTTCAAAAATGAATGTTTATTCATGCAATGTATTTTTTTAAATGTGTGAGATGGTATTTCAAGTGAATTGATGATTTTGAAATTTTTCCTGACAATGTATAATTTTTAAATAGAATTTCTCCAATTTTCAAAGGGTTATTTTGATTAAAGAGGGGTGTTTTGGTCCTTTTGATTCATTTTAGTCTTTAAAGTGTTGTGGTTATTTGGGAGATTTTTATTTGGAATTATTGATTTTTTAAACTATTTATAAAAGACATTTTCATTGTTTGATTTTCAAAATATGGTTTTAATAAAATGGAATTCCTAGTTATTTTTAAATACTAGTTTTTTTTGTAAATTATTATTTTTGATGATTTAACACCTTTGTTATGATCCCCTTGTGTTATGTCTTGTATAGATGTTTTCCAATTTATAGGATGTGAATTCATTATTATTATTGGATATTTGTATGGAATGTAATTCTATATTTCTTGAAATGGTGGTGGATGTGAGATAAATATCACTATTTATGTTTTATTATTCATTTATATGATGATCACGGATGTTACTGAATCACCACTATTTTGATTATGTCATGGAAACCCAGGGTAGCTAAATAAGGGATTTAGTTTATAACACACTAATTTATATTATTTTCTAACTTGTTCACTAGTTTATATTTTTATTTTTCTAAGGTAAGGTCCCCGATTAGAGTGATTTTGGTGTTACATCATTTAAAAAATCAACATTATGTTATATTACATAAAATTATACTTTGGATAGTGATCTAGTTTATATTGTGATCTATCTAAAGTATGGCCCTCGATGAGAGTGAGTTGGGTTATTAGTTCCAATTATATATTTTTTAGATCAACCCACATTAGGTCTTAGCGAGTTTCACATGACTCGTATATAATTTATGTGAATTTTATCTTGGATATTAACTTTTTTACACTTAATATGTATCCCATTGTACTCTTATTTTATTTGTGGAACCACCTTTTTATTATTGTTTATTTACATCATGATTATTTGATATTATGGTTCCTTATCATTTATATACCATATTTATTTTATGATATGATTTAATTTTTAAATCATTTTAAAATGATATTTTTGTGAAAGGATTTGAAAGAAAGAAAAGTCTTGGTTTTCTTTTGATAAAATTTTAACTTTTATTTTTCAGGTTTTAAAGTGTTTTCCTTATAACAAACCTACACGTTATTTCATATTCAAACATGATTTAATACATAAACTTTAACTTAATACAACTCAGAAGATAGATAGGTCTAGTTTCTTTAGGGATTAGGAACATTGCATAAAAACTTAAAAAATGAAATAAACAACTTTATTGAAAACTAATTTTACATGACCACATCATTTCTTCTTACTTAGCAATGCATGGGATAACCTGAGGACATACATAAGAAAGGGGTGAGCTATAAAGCCTAGTAAGGGAATAAACATGGCATAACATGAGGAAGACAATACATATTAGTCAATAGGAATATCAATAGAGAACAAAACAAACATGAACATAAAGTCATGATATAGCATGATAGTCATAACATGGAAATGTGGAAACAACATACAACATGATATTAACATGATCCAAGGCTCATTGCACATGTATTAATATGAGTAAAATCTCATTAAACATTAATTAGCATGAGTAAAACCTTATTTCACATTAATTATCATGATCAAAACCTCATTCCACATGGAGTATTATGATACTATACATTACCCAATGCATTGGAGTGCTATCATGGAACACCCTTTATAAACATTTCATTTCCTATATAAGTGTTCCACATAGATCCTATAACGTGGAATCACTCAACATCATAAGTTATTACATGATAAAGGAATGTGAAATAAATACATGTAAGTCCCAAATAAATAATTATATTTCACTAAATGTGAATACCCTTGATAGATAAAGGGGTAGGGTATTCACTGCGTGATGATTTTGGCATTGAAAATCACAGAGTAATTTTGGCATCATAACGACGTCTTATGAAAATTGATAAAAAGTGATGGTGGGATATAAATAAGTATCTCATCATCTATAAATTAAATGGACTGTATAAGTGATATTTAATAACATATTACAAAATTTGAAATGGAATTTATATGCCTAATATAAAAGAAATACTTGAATGGAAATGAGAAGATAGAAATTCCTTACAGAATTTCAGCATGGTAACTATTGTACACATGAGGGATTAAAGAGAGAGAAAGCAGTATCTCATCATTAAAACATAATAATGGAAGTATGAGGGAGGTTAAAAAACATAACTCATAAATTTTAATTGGAAATAAAAGGTTGTAACAATATAATGACACTTGGATATGAACGATAAAGGAAGGAACCCTTACTAAATTTTGGCATGGTAACAGGTATACTCAAAGGATCATAGGGGGGATCAATGAGAGAGAAAGTAAGCTCGCATAATTTATACATAAAACGAAAATTATAGGGGATATTTAATAACATATCACAATATATAAAATAATTAAATTAAAATACATAACATGAAAGGAATGCTTGGTAAAAGAAGATGGTAGAAGATTCCTTACGGAATTTTAGCATTGTAATGGCTTAGGTAAGGGTCCAAATGGGGGAGGATAAATGATCCCTTATTGAAATAAAATAAAATTGATAGTATGTAATTGACAATAAAATGATGAAAACATAACTAATTGAAATTAACAAGACTAATTTTATACAAGGTTCTTGAATTGAAAGAAAGAGAGAAAAGAAATGATCCCTTACCTAGACATGTGATCCCAAAGGATTGTGAGAGGCATATTGGGAGCATGGGGATCCTTTAGAAGACTATAGGGAGTATGAAAAAGAGTTTTTATGAGTTTCAAGGAGTTTTAGTGAAGAGTAATGGGTGCTTGGGGGGTTTATATGGGAAATGTAGGGGAATTATTTATTATTTTTTGTTTGGTCACTTCACACTGAAATATTAAAAACCAAAAACCATCCCATGGGTTTTCTAATGGTTTATAAACAATTGGAGTGTTATAAATTATTTTATAAGGAAAATGGCCAAGGATATTAAAATATTTCCATTTCTTATGTGGAGGTGAGTCACACATTCAAGGAAATGATTTTAAAATTTTAAATATTTTATGTATCTTGGAGGATTCACTAAGGCTTTATAAAATAAATCAAATTAAGCTAAAATTAAATTATTTTCAAAGAGGAATTTATTTTTGGACTAATATCAATTTTATAGTATTTATTACTTCTTTATTAGGTCATTATTATGTCATAAAACACAATATATATTTATACGGTACTTAATTTTTAACCAAAAATTCAATTGTCTCAGAAAATTATGAAAAATTCACCATTGGATAATTTTGACCTCTTGATTCCAAAATTATATTCATTTTATCTAAATAAATTTCTAGATATGTGAGTTTTAGTTTTAAAATATAAACCGAAAATTATTAAAAATTAACAGGTTTTGGAAAATATAGTTTTGAAACCATAATAAAAGTTACTTTTGACTTCATAAAAATTATATGATCATTAATATTTAATAAATGTAATTTAATACTAATATTTTACTAAAATATTTTTTATTTCAAAAATAAATTAATTCATAAAAATAGATCATGTTGGACTCACCTGTTTGAGATTGTTGGACTCAACTATTTTGATAATCCCAAATCATTGTTTTGATAATCCCAAATAATTGTTTTGATAATCCCAAATCATGTTTCTTCTATGTAAAAATTGTGTTTTCATTTTATGATAATAATGTTTCATTAATGATTCTTTTTTCTATAAAGTAAATTCTATATACTCTTAATCTCACATCTTGATTGTTTTAGTTTACAGTACTGAAATTATCTAAGTTACAAGGTTACAGCTACAAGGTCACCGTTACAAGGTTACAGCTACAAGGTCACCATTACAAGGTCACTGTTACAAGGTTACAGCTACAAGGTCACCATCACAAGGTTACCGCTATAAGGTTACAACTACAAGGTCACCGGTACAAGGTTACCACTACAAGGTGACCACGACAAGTTCATCGATACAAGGTCACCCCTACAAGGTCACCGCTACACGGTCACCGCTAAAAGATCACTGTTAGATGGTCACTGCTACAAGGTCACCACTACAAGGTCACCGCTACAAGGTCACCACTACAATGTCACCGTTACATGGTCACCGGTGTAAGCATACAGTTAATGGTTACAGTTGAAGTCAACTATTGGAAGGTTACTGTTGGAGATTCCTGATGTGCACCTACTATTGAAGCCTACAAATATGAAGGCTACCATTACCAGTCTACCGATGCTTATATGTCCATACTTTTTCAATTTCTTAATATTATTATAATGGTCATATTTGATAAATTAAATGCATCTGACATTAATTATTGCTGATTATAAATGTTTCAGGAGACAATACATGTGACAATACTAGGTACGAGAAAGGTTGCATGTGATCTACTCATTCCCATTGTTGGATCACAAATATAAAAAGAGAAGACCACTGAAGAAAGAAGTGTGAGGAGATATATATGTGCATATGAAGAAAGGGTTGCATGATATGTGTGATAGATCTCACTCACTATATCAAACAAGAACCATCCAACAATAACACTATGAATCTTCAAGCATCATAAAGATCATTCTAGGACAAACTCACTTCTTCCTTCTATGCCGCATCAACTATTGATCAAACACCAGAAGAAGAACACTGAATGCTAGAACGTTGAGTTGCGACACTCTATTTTGAAGACAAGTTTCAAAGAAATACTTCATCATCAAAACTCTTCACTCTGAGGAGTCAAGTGCTGGTCTGCTAACACATAGAGATTTCTAAACTCAAGCTTATTTTCTTAGCTCCAGTGTGTTCTTTATTTTAACATCGTTGAGAAGTGTGTGTGTGTGTGTGTATGTATCACACACTGTCTCCTATGCTTGAAATGGAGGATACTGAATATCCTCATATCAAACATCACCTGACTTTTGTTTCCCACGTATAATTGTGGAAGAGGCCATGTGTGGTCTATGTTGTTTGTTTTTTCCCACGAAGAACTGTTGAAGAGGGTATGAACTCTGGATAGTTTGTGAAAACTATTGTAAAGCCCGACACAGGCTGTGTATAAATTTTATTGTTAATATAAACTGCTTGGAGGCAGGTGATCACTAAGTGGAGAGGATTAAGTCTGTACTTCAGATTGAACCTCTTGTTTTACTTGACTGAGTACTTTATTTAGTTATACTCTTTTTTGATATTAACCACTTCTTATATTTTCTAAAACATAACACTTTTTTTGCTTAAAATTTGATAGTTAGTTTGGTTTTGTGTTTGTATTTATTTAATTCAGTAAACTTTTTTCAAAAGATGAATAGGTGTTCTACACCGATTCATCTGAGGATTAATCACCCTTTAAGAAACATGTTGACCAACCGAACATTTACATTTCTACTCCCTTAATTAACTGGGCCCTTTTTAAATTGCAGGATTTTTTAACCATAATGTTTTTAACAAAAATTTTAATTGGAACTCAATTCACCCCCCTCATGAGTATACACTCCGACCAACATTTGGTATCATTGGAATTTTTATCCAGTGTGCCAATTCTTTCTTAACTATGATTTTAGTTGTATTTAAAAGATCTTAAATTTTTTGTCATATATAAATTTTCATGTGTTTAAATTCTATGTAACTATGGAAAATAGATTTGAGGGTGCTGCTACTAACAGACCACATTTCTTTAATGGTAATAACTATTCTTAGTGTAAATTAAAAATTAAAATGTATCTAGAGAGAGTGGGACCTGAAATCTGGGACACAATTGAAGAACAACATATATTTCCTTCTACTTCTTGAGACACATGGTCGCAGTTGACTAAAGCCACATATAACAATAACTGTAAAGTAATGAATACTTTGTACTGTTCTCTAGGTGATTACGAATTCAGTAGAATATATTCTTGTAAAACTACATATGAAATTTGGGATACTTTAGCTATTTCTCAGGAGGGAACAACCAATGTTAAAGAAATGATATTAAATATACACACTATTAAATATGATAATTTTAAAATGAAGCCTGATGAAATCATTTATGACCTGTATCTCTGGTTCAATGAGATAGTAAATACTATGAGTCTGCTTGGAAAACTAGTAAACAACAAGGACCATATTGTGAGACTACTTAGATGCCTACCTGACAGATGGAGAGGAACTTCTGTTTCTATCAGAGAATCTTGTGACATATGAAAACTACCAGTAAAGGAACTAATTGGAAAGCTTATGAAGTATGAAGAATAACTTAAGGTGAATCAAGAAGTAGATGAAGAACCAAGGAATAAGTCTGTAGCATTCAAGACTACTACCTCAAAGAACAAGGATAAAGAAAAAGTTCAAGCTCATGTACACACTTCCAAAAATAAATACTTAGATAGTGATGAGGATATGACTCATCTTGCTAGGAGATTCAAAGAATTCAACCGAAAGGATAAATTCCATAGGAAGTCAAACTAAAAGGGAAAGTATAATAGTAAAGGACAATAGAAGATAGACAGGAAATGGAACAACAACTCAAATGATATAATCTATCATGAGTGAAAATGAAAAGTTCATGTGAAGGAAGACTGCCCCAAGCTGAAATTTAGGTTGAAATACGAAGATAGTGGAAAGGGTTATAAAAATTCTATAAAATCTACTTAGAGTGATTCAGAAGACAACTCTAGTGGATCTTATGCTTCTGATAGTGAACAGAACAATCAATCCAACTTATGTTTCATGACGGAAACATCTGAGGTAACACCCAATTCCCCTATGCATAATGAATATTACTCTAGGAATGAAGGTGAATCAAACAATGATGAAAATATGACTAAGGATGAACTATTTGAATACTCTGGAATGCTTGAGGATAACTTTAATGAATTGAAGGATATATATAAACTATTGAAAAGACAACATGCTTTAAATTCTAATTACAAATCTGATATAGATATTGAGAAAGAAAAATGTTCTCAGCTATTAAAATAAAATACCGAACTCAAATTATCATATGATCAACTAAAAATGGATCTGAAAAAATTTACTGTTGGTAGAGATACCTTGACTCAATTTCTTGGACAATATATTACCTCAAAATATACAACTGGTCTAGGGTATCAACCAGGACATAGAAGGTTTATTAAAACTAAATTTGTTCCAAGATCTGGACAATTCACTACTAGTTCCAGCTCTAGACCATCTTTTAAAAAACAACCCTCTAATGGAACAAACAAAGTTTTCATGTATCAAAATATATCTGTTGACTATAGAAATACTATGAGACAAGTATGGGTTCCCAAAATTTTACTTGCTAACCTCTCTGGACCGAAGAAAATATGGGTACCAAAATTATCCCATACTTAATCTGTTTTGATGGAAAATTATCTGAGGAGCTCATGTAAAACTCTGTGGTACTTGGACAGTGGATGTTCAAGACATATGACAGAATAATATTCATGTTTCAAAAGGCTAATTAAATTTGATGGTGGATACTTCACTTTCGATGATAATTCTAAAGTAAAAATCATTGGCTTAGGCCATATTGGTAACCCTAATACTGTATTAATTTAAAAAGTACTATTTGTTGATGGGTTAAAATACAATCTGATGTGTATTTCTTAGTTGTCTGATGACGGTTTTAATGTTAAATTTGAAAATGATGCATGCAATTTTTTTTAATTCTAAAAGTGACCTAATATTTACTGCTCTCAGAAATGAGAATATATATGTTGTTGATATAGATTCTTTAGTTAAGAAAAATGTTTCTTGTTTAAATAAATTTCATAAGGAATCCTAGTTGTGGCACAAAAGACTAGGACACTGAAATTTACACACTTAGCAAACTGACTAGGAAATTCATAGTTAGAGACTTACCTAAATTGGAATTCCCTCTTAACAAAGTGTGTAATCCTTTTCAAAATAGAAAACAACGCAAATTTTCTTTCAAACCAAAGAATGAAGTTTCTACTTCTCAACCGATTAAGTTGGTTCACATGGATTTGTTTGGACCATCAAGAGTTTCATGTTTAAATGGGAAGCACTATGTTTATGTTCTTGTAGATTATTTTTCTAGGTACACTTGGGTATAATTTATTTCTCACAAAAGTGAATCTTGTTCTTATTTTATCAAATACTCCAAGTCTATATAAAATCTTATTGGACTTAGAATTAAGACCATGAGAAGTGATCATGGCCATGATTTTGAAAATCAAGAGTTTTAATCTTATTGTTCACATAATGGCTATAGTCACAAATTATTTGCTCCTAGAACACCTCAACATAATGGAGTCGCGGAAAGAATAAATAGAAAACTTCACGATATTGCTAGGACAATGCCCAATGAATATGATTTTCCAATTAAATTTTGGGCTGAAGCTGATAATACAACTTGTTACATTATCAATAAGGTTCTGATTAGACCTATTCTTAAGAAGACCCGTTATGAGCTTTGGAACAATAGGAAGCCTATGGTTAATTACATTAGAGTTTTTGGTTTCAAAGACTTTATCCTTAACACAAAATATAAATTTTACAAATTTGCCTCAAAAAGTGATGAAATAATTTTCCTAGGTTACTCAATCTCTAGTAAATTATATATAGTGTTTAATAAGAGAACCAAATGTGTAAAAGAATCAGTTCATGTCAAATTTGATGAGACTGATCCACATGAACCGAAATCCTATCTTCAATATCTTGAGGAAGATTTCTCAATTATGGACCTTAATAATAAGAATAGTGAACCCTTAGTAAAAACAACTAGTTCTGAAAACATTCTAGAATATGTGCATGGTGAATCTGAACCTATAGATAATCATGAGGAGTCTAGTTCAACCCTTTCTTGAGGTATTCGAACTCTCATGAATCATCCTTTAGATGATATAGTAGGTGATCTAAATACGAGAACACAAACTAGAGATTCTCTGAGAACCCAGGTTGAACATCAAGCTTTTATTTCACAGATTGAACCCAAAAATATTAATGATGTAATCAGTGATGAATTTTGGGTGATAGCTATGCAAGAATAATTGAATCAGTTTTAAAGAAACAATGTTTGGAAATTAGTAGACAGACCTAAAGACACTTTGACCATAGACACTAAATGGGTGTTTAGGAACAAAGATGATGAATTTGGAAATATAACTAGAAACAAGGATAGGTTAGTTGCACAAGGATATAGTCAAGAAAACGGAATAGACTATGAGGAAACCTTTTATCCTGTAGCTAGACTAGTAGCCATTAGGATACTACTTGCTTATGCCACTTATCTGAATTTCAAACTTTATCAAATGGATATTAAAAGTGCATTTCTAAATGGATATATAATTGAAGATGTATTTGTTGAAAACCCCTTGGATTTACAAATCCCCATTTTCCAAATCATGTTTTTAAACTGTCTAAATCCTTCTATGGTCTAAAGAAATCTCTAAGAGCTTGGTATGATGGACTTATTTATTTTCTTATTTCAAAACGTTTTATAAAATGGATAGCAGATCCTACTCTATTTATTAAAAGGATTTCCAAAGATTTTTTAATAGTACACATTTATGTAGAAGATATAATTTTTGGATCTTCTAAATATTTTTTATGCACTAATTTTTCAACAATGACGCAAGATGAATTTGAAATGAGCTTAATGGGGGAACTAAAATTTTTCCTTGGATTTCAATTTTTTCAAAACAAATATGGTATTATTTTAAATCAGAATAAATATTATGGGGATCTTTTAAAAAGTTTTGGTTTTGATAGTAGTAAAGGAAGTGATACACCTATGAGTACCACATGCAAATTGGATGCTGATGAAGCTGGTAAATCAGTGGATAAAACCAATTATCGAGTTATGATTGGGAGTCTGCTATATCTTTCTGCTAGTAGACCAGATATTATGCTCAGTGCATGCATGTGTGCTCAATTTCAAGACAATCCCAAAGAGTCTCACTTAAATGTTGTTAAAATTATTTTTTAAATATCTCATGTATACTATAAATTTAGGACTATTTTATCCAAGAGGATAGATGTTTGAGTTAATAAGTTATCCAGATGCTAAATTTTCTGGTTGCAAGTTAGACATAAAGAGCACCTCTAGAACATGTCACATTTTAGGCAAGACACTAGTATAATTGTGTAGTAAGAAACAGAATTCTGTTGCATTATCTACTGCAGAGGCTGAATATATATCTACTGGTAGTTGTTGTGTTCAAATTTTGTGGATGAAACACACTTTTCTAGACTATGCATATCAATTCAAACATGTCTCTATAAACTGTGACAACACAAGTGATATTAACATGTCTAGAAATCCAGTATCTCATGCTAGGACAAAGCATATTGATGTAAGACATCACTTTATGAGAGATCATTTTCAAAAAGGTGATATCACTCTTGAATTCATTGGTACTGAACACCAATTGGCTGATATATTCACAAAGCCATTGAATTGTGAGAGGTTAAATTACATCAGACATGAGTTAGGTATGATAAATTGTTGAAGATAAAACCTCACCGTTATACCTTACCAATAGGACCTCAACATTAGACCTTACTAATAGAACCTCACCGTTAGACCTTACCAATAGGACCTCACCATTAGACCTTACTGATAGAACCTCATTGTTAGACCTTACCAATAGAACCTCACCGTTAGACCTTACCTATAGAACCTCACCGTTAGACCTTACTGGTAGGACCTCACAGTTAGACCTTACTAATAGGACACCATCATTAGACCTTATTGAGACCTCCTTACCATTAGACATCTAAAGTCCAAGAATTTATGTTTTTTTGTGTTCTCAACAGGAATATGAAACGTTTTCTTCTACTACTTACTCATTTTATCTATTTCGCCTTTTTGATCCCTAAATGATTAAAATAAAACACAGACCACATTTCGATCCACATGAAACCCCCTCCCAAACCTTTTTCTCCCAAATATCAGAACTTAAACCTCTACAGAAGCCTTGAACTACTCCGGATTGATGGTTAGATTGAAGAGGCCGCTGGTTAGTGATGAAGAAGACACACCAGATCCTAAGATACCTAGAGCTAAGATGAGTAGTGGAAGCCAGGCAGTGGAAAGGATACTTAACCTACATTTATCGAAGAGGGAAATAGTGGTTGAGAAGGAATTAAGTTCAGAGTGGCTGCTTTCGAGTCGATCTTTAAAATTGAAGGCACTTGAAGCTCAGGGTTGGGTTGATTTTTTTTACAAACAATAACGGACCCTATCACCCGAAGTTAGTGAAAGAATTATTTGAGTATCCGAAGTTCGGACAGTCTGAGGAAGAGCACCGGATGACTTCTAGAGTAAACAGTGTAAGTGTGAGCTTCTCCTCTACTGAGTGGGCTGATTGTTTGAGGATTCCACATGAGGGAATTTGTGATTATTACTCAAAGGTGGTGCCTCCCACTAGTGAGTTATTATTCTATGAAGAAGCTTTAGCTGAGTTGACAGGGAGTGGAGTTCCTAGGAAATTCATTGCTGCTGAAATGAATGGAGAGGATATGCTGCTTTTCAAATTTGTCCAGCATGTTCTAAGTCCCAGGATAGGGGATTTTTATACTTTAAAGTTTCAGGACGTTTTTCTCTTATATATATGATATCATGATATAAATATTAACTTGTGTAGGCTATTGATGATTCAACTTTAAGACATGACCAAACCTAGCTCCAAATCCAATGCCTTATTCCATGCTAAGTTGATATCTCCAATGTTGAAAGTGAAAGGAGTTGCAAGATATAAGGAGGATACTATTGTTGTGAGAGATAACTTTTGAATCACTAAAATGATTTTCAAGATGATTAAGATCAACTAGAATCCATGGCTGAAGAGATGGGTGAATGACGAGGCCAAGGTTTATGAAGTATTTAACCATATTGATCATCCTAATAGGCCTAAAAATAAGAGAGACCCTGGTCTTAAGCCTGATGAGGTAAATCCTGTCTATTCAGATGATGAAGAAGAAGTTTCTTTTATACAAGAAACAAAGTATTCTCCCATAGATTATAGGAGTGATCCTAACCATCCCTCACACACTCGTGATAATACTGTATCCTTTGGTGAGCCTAGAACACCAAACAGACTACCTAGAAGGGAGACTGTTCTTAAGGGACAATGATGAGGAAACAAGTGAAGAAGAAGGGGATGAATATGACTTAAGATACATTTGAGATTATTTATATAAGGATGAGGATTCTGATTCAAGTCAAGATGGCTATGAGATAGCTGCTTCTGAAAGTGAAGATGAATGATTTAGTCTCAGTCCTCTAATAGGACATACAAAAAGGGTAGAAAGTGGAGATGAAGAAGCTGCCGATTCAGTTGATGCTTGACCTGTTTTGGAAGTGGTTTTAGATTATGAGGAGGAATTAGAAGTGAACCTTCCTGATAATGATTTTGATCAAGGAGGAGTAATGGAGATAAATGTGGCTGATCCGGAGAATGCTCCAAGTGATAGGGAGAAACATGTTGTTACAGGATCAGTTGCTGTTGTGCATGAGATTGAGGGATGGTCTGAGGACCCCATATTTATGGTTTTGGTTATATACTATGATGAATCAGAATATGAAAGGCCCAATAGAAGACCATCAGTGCCAAACTACATTTTTCCCTCCAAAAACCACTTTCCCTCAAGACTATGTGAGAAAGGCATACCTTGATTATTTGAAATCAGACCTGGAGAGAGACTTTGATGAGAAATCCACTGAAATAGCAAGAACAATAGCAGTAAATCAAGGACTCATGACATCTATAGTGGAAAGGATAGTCTCTACCTCTCACTCAGCCATATTTCATAAGGTCAAGGAATGTCATAATCAAGTAAAAGAGTTGACAAATTCTATGGATTCAGTGAAACAATCAATTGCCATATTATATGCTTACATGGCTTCAAGGACTTAGGTGGACAGAGACCTTGCATATGTCAAAAGTGTGGTTCAGAAAATGGTTACAGTGTTTGATGCATTTAATGAATCTATGGAAAAACATGTGAAATGGAAATATTATGATGTCAAAAGACTGATTAGTGGCTTGACCAAATCTTTCAAGGAGATAGTGGCCTTCTCTCTGGAACCTCTAGCTACATCAGTTCCACTTCAGCCTTACCTCCAGTTGACATTAAAGCATTCAGGACCATTGTCAGAGAATAAGTTGAAAAGATCTCTGGTGGAAGTACCTCAAACTCTCATGTTATTTCCATTACCAGGTAAATTCATAAGCTTTAGGGATATTATCTAAGAGAAGCTGCTCAAGATTAGAAGGCCATCAAGGATCAAGTTGATTTCTATTACAAACGGGTATACACTAAGAATCATATGGATGGTCACTTTAAATTGTTGTTGGAGAACTTAATAATCCAGATTGTCACTCAAGAATTTAAGGATTAGGTTAGCAGGCTCAGGGAATTGACTCCTTCCTTGGAAAGATTCATAGAAAACAAAGATGATTTAATCTCATATATGGAAAGAGGGGGAAGCATCATTATGGACTTCATGAATCTTCTGTTACCTTTCCTTCATGTGGACTGAACTCCCATAAATGTCCCTACTGCTTTTACTACCTCTTCAGATGCTTTTAGTTCCATCAGTACTACTCCTTTGATGACTTCTGCACAGGCTATCAGAAGTTTGACCCGAGTGATTATTGAAAGATCTACTCATTATAGGTCTGGTGATGCCTCGGTGGCTGCTCCTCCTACCCTGCCCACCACCATTCCTTGGCCTATCCCTCCACCTTCAGAGCCTGGTTCCTCAGCCTCAAAAGACAAAGCTCCAATGGATATCTCTGATATGGATTGAATGTAGACTGTCTTAGCTGATGTGGATTGATATAGTCTTTTTGTCAATTGTTCTACTGTTTTATTAATACAAATACTCTCTTTTATCTCTTTCTCTTTTGTATGTTTTTTATTAATCAAAAAGTGGTAGAAGATGTATATTCTCTCATATATAAAAGGGGATATGTGTTTATATATGTATATGCTCACATCACTGATGAATTTAGTAGATGGGTTTATCCTTAATTCAAAATTCTTAACATTAACGATTGAATTCCATAATTTGTGATTATCAAAAAGGGGGAGATTGTTGGACTCAACTGTTTGAGATTGTTGGACTCACCTATTTTGATAATCCCAAATCATTGTTCTGATAATCAAAATTCATTGTTTTTATAATCCCAAATCATGGTTTTGATAATCCCAAATCATTGTTTGGATAATCCAAAATCATGTTTCTTCTATGTGAAAATCATGTTTTCATTTTATGATAATCATGTTTCATTAATGCTTCTTGTTTCTATAAAGTAACTTCTATATAATATTAATCTCACTGCTTTATTGGTTCAGTTTATAGTACCAAAATTATCTATGTTAAAAGGTTACATCTACAAGGTCACCGTTACATGGTTACAGCTGCAAGTTCACCGTTGCAAGGTTACCGCTACAAGGTTACAATTACAAGGTCGCCGATACAAGGCTACCACTACAAGGTGACCACTACAAGGTCACCGATACTAGGTCACCGCAATAAGGTCACCGCTACAAGGTCACCGCTAAAAGATCACCGTTACATGGACACCGTTACAAGGTCACCACTTCATGGTCACCACTACAAGGTCACCGTTATAGGGTCACTGATGTACATATACTGTTAAAGGTTACAGCTGAAGGCTATCGTTGGAAGGTTACAGTTGGAGATTGCCGATGTGCACCTACTGTTGAAGCCTACCGATATGAAGGCGACCATTACCAGTCTACCGAGGCTTGTACGTCCATACTTTGTCAATTTCTCAATATTATTCTAATGGTCATATTTGATAAATTAAATGCCTCAGACATTAATTAATGCTGATTGTAAACATTTCATGAGACAATACATTGGACAATACTCAGTACAAGAAAGGTTGCACATGATCTACTAATTCCCATTGTCGGACCACAAATATAAAAAGAGAAGACCACTGAAGAAAGAAGTGTGAGGAGATATATATGTGCATATGAAGAAAGGGTTTCACGAGAAGTGTGATAGAGCTCACTCGCTATATCAAACCAGAACCATCCTGCACTAACACTCTGAATCTTCAAGAATCATGAAGATAATTCTAGGAACAAATAGCTTCTGCCTTTTGTGCCACATCAACTCTTGATCAAACACCAGAAGCAGAACACTGAATGATTGAACTTGGAGTTGCGACCCTCTTTTTTGAAGACAAGTTTCAAAGAAATACTTCGTCATCAAATTCTTCACTCTGAGGAGTCAAGAGCTGGTCTGCTAACACATAGAGCTTTCTAAACTCAAGATTATTTTCTTAGCTCCATTGTGTTCTTTATTTTAACATCTTTGAGAAGTGTGTGTGTCTGTCTATATCACACACCATCTCCTATACTTGAACTGAAGGATACTGAATATCCTCATATCAAACTTCACCTGACTTTTTTTCCCACATATAACTATGGAAGAGACCATGTGTGGTCTATGTTGTTTTTTTCTACGAATAATTGTGAAAGAGGGTGTGAACTCAGGATAGTTTGTGAAAACTGTTGTAAATCCCGATATAGGATGTGTATCAAGTTTATTGTTAATATAATCTTCTTAGTGGCAGGTGATCACCATGTGGAGAAGATTAAGTCTCTACTTGGGACTGAACCTCTTGTTTTACTTGACTGAGTTCTTTATTTAGTTATACTCTGTTTTTATATTTACCGCTTCTTATATTTTCTAAAACATAAAATTGTTTTTTCTTACAATTTGATAGTTAGTTTTGGTTTGTGTGTGTATTTTTCTAATTCAGTAAACTTGTTTCAAAAGTTGAATAGGTGTTCTACACCGATTCATCTGAGGATTAATCACCCTTTAAGAAACCTTTTGAGCAACTGAACATTTACATTTCAACTTCCTTAATTAACTAGGCCGTTTTTAAATTGTTGGATTTTTTAACCATAAGTTTTTTAACAAAAAATTTAATTGGAACTCAATTCAGCCCCCTCTTGAGTATCCACTCCGACCAACATTTGGTATCAGAGGAATTTTTATCTAGTGTGCCAATTTTTTCTTAACTATGATTTTATTTGTATCTAAAAGATCTTAAATTTTTTGTCATATCTAAATTTTCAGGTCTTTAAATTCTAAGTAACTATAGAAAATAGAGTTGAGGGTGCTTCTAGTAACATGACACCTTTCATTAATGGTAATAACTATGCTCAGTGGAAATTAAAAATGAAAATGTATCTTGAGAGCATGGGACCTGAAATCTGGGGCACAATTGAAGAACAACATATATTGACTGCTACTTCTTGAGACACATGGTCTCAGTTGACTAAAGCCACATATAACAAAAACTGTAAATTAATGAATGATTTGTACTATTCTCTAGGTGATGATGAATTCAGTAGAATATATTCTTGTATAACTGCATATGAAATTTGGGATACTTTAGCTATTTCTCATGACTAAACAACCAATGTTAAAGAAATGAGATTAAATACATACACTATTAAATTTGATAATTTTAAAATGAATCCTGATGAACTCATTTCTAACATGTATGTCAGGTTCAACGAGATAGTAAATACTATAAGTCTGCTTTGAAAACTAGTGGACAACAAGGACCAGATTATGAGACTACTTCGATGCCTACCTGACAGATGGAGAGGAACTTCTATTTATATCCGAGAATCTTGTGACATAGGAAAACTACTAGTAAAGGAACTAATTGGAAAGCTTATGATGTATGAAGAATAACATAAGGTGAATCAAGAAGTACATGAAGAACCAAGGAATAAATCTGTATCATTTAAGACTACTACCTCAACGAACAAGGATAAAGAAAAAGTTCAAGCTCCCGCACACACTTCCACAAGTAAAGACTTAGACAGTGATGAGGAGATGACTCATCTTGCTAGGAGATTCAAAAAATAATACCGAAAGGAGAAATTCTATAGGAAGTCAAACTATAATGGGAAGTATGATAGTAAAGGACAATAGAAGAAAGATAGGAAATGGAATGACAACTCAAATGAAATAATCTGTTATGAGTGAAAACGAAAAGGTAATGTGAAGGTAGACTACCCCAAGATGAAATTTAGGAAGAAATATGAAGATAGTGGCAAGGGTTATAAAAAGGCTATGAAATATACTTGGAGTGCTTCAGAAGACATCTCTAGTGGATCTGAAGCTTCTAATAGTGAGTAGAACAATCACTCCAACTTATGTTTCATGACAGAAACATCTGAGGTAAAACCCAATTCCCCTATGCTTAATGACTATTACTCTGGGAATGAAGGTGAATCAAACAATGATGAAAATATGGCTAAGGATGAACTATTTCAATACTGTGGAATGATTGAGGATACATTTAATGAACTCAAGGATAAATATAAACTACTAAAAAGACAACATGTTTAAAATTATAATTACAAATCTGATCTAGATATTGAGAAATAAAAATGTTCTCAGATATTAAAAGAAAATACCGAACTCAAATTATCATATGATCAACTAAAAAGGGATCTGAAAAAATTTACTAATGGTAGAGATACCTTGACTCAATTATAGGATAACAGATTTCCTAAAAACATACAACTAGTCTAGGGTATCAACCAGGACAGAGAAGGTTTATTAAAACTAAATTTGTTCCAAGATCTAGACAATTCACTGCTAGTTCCAACTCTGGACCATCTTTAGAAAAACAACACTCTAAAGGATCAAACAAAGTGTTCATGTATCAAAATAAATCTGTTGACTATAGAAATCCTATAAGACAAGTATGGGGTCCTAATGTTTTACTTTCTAACCTCTCTGGACCCAAAAAAATCTAGGTACCAAAATTATCCCACACATAATATATTTTGCAGGAAAACTATCTGAAGAGATCCTGTAAAACTCTGTGGTACTTGGACAGTGGATGTTCAAGACATATGGCAGAAGATTATTCATGTTTCAAAAGCCTAATTAAATTTGATGGTGGATATTTCACATTCATTGACAATGCTAAAGGAAAAATCATCGGCATAGGCCAGATTGGTAACCCTAACACTGTATTAATTTCAAAAGTACTATTTATTGACGGGTTAACATACAATCTGCTATGTATTTCTCATTTGTGTGATGATGGTTTTAATGTTAAATTTGAAAATGATGCATGTAATTTATTTAATTCTAAAAGTGATTTAATATTTACTGCAATCAGAAATGAGAATATATATGCTATTGATATAGATTCTTTAGTTAAGAAAAAAACTTATTGTTTAAATGCATTTTATAAGGAATCCTAGTTGTGGCACAGAATACTAGGACACTGCAATGTACACTCACTTAGAAAACTGACTAGGAAAGGCTTTGTTAGAGACTTACCTAAATTGAAATTTCCTCTTAACAAAGTGTGTAATCCTTATCAAAAGGGAAAACAACACAAATTTTCTTTCAAACCAAATAAAGAAGTTTCTACTTCTCAACCTCTTGAGCTGGTTTACATGGATTTGTCTGGACCATCAAGAGTTTTATGTTTAAATGGGAAGAACTATGTTTATGTTCTTGTAGATGATTTTTCTAGGTACACTTGGGTATACTTTCTTTCTCACACAAGTAAAGATTGTTCTTATTTTATCAAATACTCCAAGTCCTTAGAAAATCTTAGTGGACTTAGAATTAAGACCATGAGATGTGATTATGGCCGTGAGTTTGAAAATCAGGAGTTTTAATCTTATTTCTCACACAATGGATATAGTCACAACTTATTTGTTCCTAGAACACCTCAATAAAATGGAGTTCTAGAAAGAAGAAATAGGAAACTTCAAGAGATTTCTAGGACAATGCTCAATGAATATGATTTGCCAATTTATTTTTGGGCTGAATCTGTTAATACAGCTTGTTACATTATCAATAGAGTCTTGATTAAACCTGTTCATAATAAGACCCCATATGACCTTTGGAATAGTAGGAAGCCTAAGGATAATTACATTAGAGTTTTTTGTTGCAAAGACTTTATCCTTAACACTGAATATAATATTGAAAATTTTTCCTCAAAAAGTGATGAAGGAATTTTCTTAGGTTACTCAATATCTAGTAAAGAATATATAGTGTTTAATTAGAGAACCAAATGTGTAGAAGAATCAGTTCATGTCAAATATGATGAGACTGATCCACATGAACCAAAAACCTCTCTTGAATATCTTGAGAAATATATGTCAATTTTTGACCTTAATGATAATAATAGTGAACCCTTAGTAAAAACAAACAGTTCAGAAAACATTCTATAATATGTGCATGGTGAATCTGAACCTATAGATAATCATGAGGAGTCTAGTTCAACCCTTTCTAGAGGTACTCAAACTCTCACGAATCATCCTTTAGATGATGTAGTAGGAGATCTAAATAGGGGAACACAAACTAGAGCTTCTTTGAGACCCCAGGTTGAACATCATGATTTTCTTTCATAGCTTGAACCCAAAAATATTAATGATGAAATCAGTGATGAATTTTGGGTGATAGCTATGCAAGAAGAATTGAATCAGTTTTAAATAAACAAAGTTTATAAATTAGTAGACAGACCTAAAGACACTTTGACCATAGGCACTAAATGGGTATTTAGGAACAAAGTTGATGAATTTGGAAATATGGCTAGAAACAAGGCTAGGTTAGTTTCACAAGAATATAGTCAAGAAGAAGGAATAGACTATGAGAAAACCTTTTCTCCTGTAGCTAGCCTAGAAACCATTAGGATACTACTTGCTTATGCATCTCATCTGAATTTCAAAATTTATCAAATGGATATTAAAAGTGCATTTCTAAATGGATATATAATTGAATATGTATTTGTTGAACAACCCCCTGGATTTACAAATCCCCATTTTCCAAATCATGTTTTTAAACTGTCTAAAGCCTTATATGGCCTAAAGCAAGCTCTATGAGCTTGGTATGATAGACTTATTTATTTTCTTATTTCAAAAGGTTTTACAAAAGGGATATCAAATCCTAATCTCTTTATTAAAAGGATTTACAAAGATTTTTTAATAGTACAAATTTATGTAGATGATATAATTTTTGGATCTTATACACATTCTTTATGTACTGATTTTTCAACAATGATGCAAGATGAATTTGAAATGAACTTAATGGGGGAACTAAAATTTTTCCTTGGATTTCAAATTTTTCAAAACAAAGATGGTATTATTTTAAATCAAAATAAATATACTAAGGATCTTTTAAAACGTTTTGGTTTGGATAGTAGTAAAGGAAGTGATACACCTATAAGTACCACTTGCAAATTGGATGCAGTTGAAGCTGATAAATCAGTGGATCAAACCAATTACTAAGGTATGATTGTGAGTCTACTATATCTTACTGCTAGTAGACCTGATATTATTTTCAGTGCATGCATGTGTGCTTGATTTCAAGACAATCCCAAATCGTCTCACTTAAATGTTGTTAAGTGGATTTTTAAATATCTCAAGTATACTATAAATTTAGGACTATTTTATCCAATAGGACAACCAATTGATTTAATAAGTTATTCGGATGCTAACTTTTCTTTTTGAAAGTTAGACAAAAAGATCACCAATAGAACATGTCAGATTTTAGGAAAATCACTAGTATCATGGTGTAGTAAGAAATATAATTTATTTGCATTATCTACTGCAGAGGCTGAATATATATCTGCTGGTAGTTGTTGTGATCAAATTATGTGGATGAAACACACTTTACAAGACTATGGATATCAATTCAAACATGTCTCTATAAACTATGACCACACAAGTGCTATTAAAATCTCTAAAAGTCCAGTATCTCATGCTAGGACAAAGAATATTGATGTAAGACATCACTTCATGAGAGATCATTTTCAAAAAGGTGATATCACTCTTGAATTCATTGGTACTGAAAACCAATTGGATGATATATTCAAAAATCCTTTTAATTCTGAGAGGTTAAATTACATCAGACATGAGTTAGGTATGATAAATTGTTGACGATAAAACCTCAGCATTAGACCTTACCAATAGGACCTCAACGTTAGACCTTACCAATAGGACCTCATAGTTAGAACTTACCGATAACACCTCACTGTTAGACCTTACCGATAAAACCTCACCATTAGAACTTACCTCTAGAACCTCAGCATTAAACCTTACCCATAGAACCTCACCATTAGACCTTACCGATAGGACCTCACCTTTCGACCTTAAAAATAGGACACCACTGTTAGACCATACCAATACCTCCTTACCGTTAGACATCTAAAGTCCAGAAATTTGGGTTTTTTTTGTGTTCTCAACCAGAATCTGAAACATTTTCTGCTATTACTTACTCTTTTTATCTGCTTCTCTTTTTTTATCCCTAAATGATAAAAATAAAATAGAGACCACATTTCGATCCACATCAAGCCCTCTCCCGAACCTTTTTCTCCCGAATATCAGAACCTAAACCTCTACTGAAACCTTGAAATGATCCGATTTGATGGATAGATTGAAGAGGCTACTAGTCAGTGATGAAGGAGACACACCAGATCCTAAGAGACCTAGAGACAAGATGAGTAGTGGAAGCCAGGAAGAGGATACTTAACTTGCATTTATCGAAGTGGGAAATAGTGGTTGAGATGGAATTAAGTTCAGAGTGGCTGCTTTTGAGTCGATCTTCAGTACTAAAGGCACTTGAAGCTCATGCTTGGTTGAATTTTTTGCAAACAATAATGGACCCTATCACCCGAAGTTAGTGAAAGAATTATATGAGTATTTGAAGTTCAAACGGTCTGAGGATGATCACCGGATGACTTCCAGACTAAACAGAGTAAATGTGAGCTTCTCCTCTACTGAGTGGGTTGATTTGTTGAGGATTCCAAATGAGGGAATTTGTTATTATTACTCAAAACTGGTGCCTCCCACTTGTGAGTTCTTATGCTATGAATAAGCTTTAGCTGAGTTGACTGGGAGTGGAGTTCCCAGGAATTTCATTGCTGCTAAAATGAAAGGAGAGGATAAGCTGCTTTTCAAATTTCTCCAGCATGTTCTAAGTCCCAGGAGAGGGGATTTTTCTACTTTAATGTTTGAGGATGTTTTTATCTTATATCTATTAAAGCGTGATATAAATATTAACTTGTGTAGGCTATTGATGATTCAACTTGAAGACATGACCAACCCTAGATCCAAATCCAATTCCCCATTTCATGCTAAGTTGATATCTCATATGTTGAAAGTGAAAGCAGTTGCTGGAGATAAGGAGGAGACTATTGTTGTGAGAGATAATTTTTACATCACTAATATGATATGAAAGCTGATGAAGATCAATTGGAATCCATGGATGAAGAGATGAGTGAATGACGAGTCCAAGGTTTATGAAGAATTTAACCATATTCATCATCCTACTAGGCATAAAAATAAGAGAGTCCGTGGTATTAAGACTGATAAAGTAAAGCATGTCTATTCATATGAAGAAGAAGAAATTTCTTTTATACAGGAAAGAAAGGATTCTCTCATAGATGATAGGAGTGATCCTGAACATCCCTCACTTACTCATGCTAATACTGTATGCTTTGGTGTGCCTAGAACACCAAAGAGACTACCTAGAAGGGAGACTGTTACAAGGGACAATGATGAGGAAACACGTGAAGAATAAGGAGATGAATATGACTTAAGATACATTAGAGATTATTCAGATAAGGATGAGGATTCTGATTCAAGTCAAGATGACTATGAGACAACTACTACTGAAAGTAAATATGGATGCTTTAGTCTTAGTCCTCTAATAGGACATACAGAAAGGGTAGAAAGTGGAGATGAAGAAGCTGCTGATTTAGTTGATGTTGGACCTATTTTGGAAGTGGTTTAATATTATGAGGAGGAATTGGAAGTGAACCTTCTTGATAATGAAGTTGATCAAGGTGGAGTAATGGAGATAATTGTGGCTGATCTGGAGAATGCTCCAAATGATGGGGAGCATCCTGTTGTTACAGGATCCGTTGTTGTTGTGTATGAGACTGAGGGTTGGTATGAGGACCCCAGATTTATGTTGTTGGGTCTAGACTATGATGATTCAGAATATGAAAGGCCCAACAGAAGACCTTCAGTTCCAAACCTCATTTTTGTCCCTCCAGAAACCACTTTCCCTCAAGACTATGTGAGAAAGGAAGACCTTGATTATTTTAAATCAGACCTGGAGAGACACTTTGATGAAAAATCCACTGAAATAGCAAGAACAATAGTAGTCCATCAAGGACTCATGACATATGTAGTGTAAAGGATAGTCTCTACCTCTCACTCAGCTATGTTTCCTGAGGTCAAGGAATGTCATAATGAAGTAAAAGAGTTGACAGATTCTATGGATTTAGTGAAAAAGGCAATTGCCAGATTAGATGCTTACATGGATTCAAGGTCTCCGGTGGACAGAGACCTTGCAAATGTCAAAAGTGTGGTTCAACAAATGGTTATAGTGTTTGATGATTTTAAGTAATCTATGGAAACACATGTGAAAGGGAAATATGATGATGTCAAAAGACTGATTAGTGGCTTAACCAAATCTTTCAAGGAGATAGTGGCCTTCTCTCTGGCACCTCTAGCTACATATGCTTCCACTTCAGCCTTACCTCCAGTTGACATTGAAGCTTTCAGGACCATTGTCATAGAAGAAGTTGAAAAGTTCTCTGGTGGATGTACATCAGACTCTCAGGTTATTTCCATTACCAGGGAAATTCATAAGCTTGTGGGATATTATCAAAAGGAAGCTACTCAGGATTAGAAGGCCATCAAGGATCAAGTTGATTTCTATTAAAAACTGGTATACACTAAGAATCTGATGGATGGTCACTTTAAATTGTTGTTGGGGAACTTAATAATCCCACCTGTCACTCAGGCCTTTAATGATTAGGTTAGCAGGCTTAGGGAATTGACTCATTCCTTGGAAAGATTCATAGATAACAAAGATGAATTAATCTCATTTATAAAAATAGGGGGAAGTATCATTATGGACTTCATGAATCTTCTATTACCTTTCCTTCAGGTGTACTGTACTCCCATCAATCTCCATCCTGATTTTCTTGCCTCTTCAACTGCTTCCAGTTCCACCAGTACTACTCCTTTGATGACTCCTTCACAGGCTATCAGAAGTTTGACCCGAGTGATTACTGAAATATCTACTCATTATAGGTCTGGTGATGGCTTGGTGGTTTCTCCTCCTACCCTACCCACCACCATTCCTCAGCCTATCCCTCCACCTTCAAAACCAGGTACCTCAGCCTCCAAATATAAATCTCCAATGGACATCTCTGATGTGGATTCAATGTTGACTGTCTTAGCTGATAAGGATTGATATAATATTTTTGTCTATTGTACTACTGTTTTATTAATAAAAATAGTCTCTTTTATCTCTTTCTCTTATGTATGCTTTTTGTTAATCACAATGGGGGAGAAGATGTATATGATCTCATATACACAAGGGGAGAAGTGTTTTAATATGTATATGCTCACATAACTGATGAATTTAGTAGATGTGTTTAACCTTAATTCAAAATTATTAACTTTAATGATTCAATGCCATAATTTGTGATTATCAAAAAGGGGGAGATTGTTGGACTCACCGGTTTGAGATTGTTGGACTCAACTATTTTGATAATCCCAAATAATTGTTTTGATAATCACAAATAATTGTTTTGATAATCCCAAATCATGGTTTTGATAATCCCAAATCATTGTTTTGATAATCCCAAATCATGTTTCTTCAATGTGAAAATCCTGTTTTCATTTTATGATAATCATGTTTCATTAATGATTCTTGTTTCTATAAATTAACTTCCATATAATATTAATCTCACTACTTTATTGGTTTAGTTTATAGTACAGAAATTATCTAAGTTACAAGGTTACAGCTACAAGGTCACTGTTACAAGGTTACAACTACAAGGTCACTGTTTCAAGGTTACCGCTACAAGGTTACAGCAACAAGGTTACAGTTACAAGGTTACAACTACAAGGTCACAATTCCAAGGTTACCGCTACAAGGTTACAGCTACAATGTCACCGTTACAAGGTGACCCCTATAAGGTCACTGCTACAAGGTCACCGCTACAAGGTCACCACTACAAGGTCACCACTATAAGGTCACCACTACAAGGACACCGTTACAAGGTCACTTCTATAAGGTCACTGCTATAAGGTCACTAATACAAGGTCACCGCTATAAGGTCACCATTATATGGTCACCAGTGTAAGCATACTGTTAAAGGTTACAGCTGAAGGTTACCGTTGGAAGGTTACAGTTAGAGATTGCCGATGTGCACCTACTATTAAAGCCTACCGATATGAAGGCTACCGTTACCATTCTACCAACACTTATACTTCCATACCTTTTCAATTTATAAATATTATTCTATCGGTCATATTTTATAAATTAAATTCATCTGACATTAATTAATGCTGATTGTGAAAATTTCAAGAGACAATACATGGGATAGTACGAGGTACTAGAAAGGTTGCACATGATCTACTCATTCCCATTGTCGGATCACAAATATAAAGAGAGAACACCACTGAAGAAAGAAGTGTGAGGAGATATATATAAGCATACAAAGAAAGGGTTTCCTGAGAAGTGTGATAGAGTTCACTCTCTATATCAAACCAGAACCATCCAACACTAACACTCTGAATCTTCAAGCATCACGAAAATCATTCTAGAACAAAATCACTACTTCCTTCTGTGCCGTATCAAATCTTGACCAAACACTAGAAGCAGAACACTGATTGATAGAACCTAGAGTTGCGACACTCTATTTTGAAGAAAAGTTTCAAAGAAAAACTTCATCATCAAATTATTCACACTAAGGAGTCAAGAGTTGATCTGCTAACACATAGAGCTTTCTAAACTCGAGATTATTTCCATAGCTCCATTGTGTTCTTTCTTTTAATATCTTTGAGAAGGGTGTGTTTATGTCTGTATCACACACTGTCTTATGTACTTGAAGTAGATCATATTGAATATCCTCATATCAAACTTCACCTGACTTTTATTTCCCTCGTATAACTATGGATGGGACCATGTGTGGTTTGTGCTGTTGGTTTTTCCCCCGAAGAACTGTGGAAGAGGGTGTGAACTCTAGACAGTTTGTGAAAACTATTTTAAAGCCCGATATAGGTTGTTTATTAAGTTTATTGTTAATATAAACTTCTTGGTGGCAGGTGATCACCAAGTAGAGAAGATTAATTCTTGACTCGAGACTGAACCTCTTGTTTTACTTGACTGAGTACTTTAATTATTTATACTCTATTTTGATATTAACCGCTGCTTATATTTTCTAAAACATAAAACTGTTTTTTCTTACAATTTGATAGTTAGTTTTTTGTTGTATTTATATTTTTTAAATTCAGTAAACATGTTTTAAAATTTGAATAGGTGTTATACATCGATTCATCTGAGGATTAATCACCCTTTAAGAAACTTGTTGACCAACTGAACATTTATATTTATACTGCCTTAATTAACTGGGCCATTTTTAAATTGGGGGATTTTTTAACCATAATGTTTTTAAAATAAATTTTAATTGGAACTCAATTCACACCCCTCTTGATTATCCACTCCGACCAACATATCCCTTAATTGAATTTGAATATTAACAAAAAATACTATTTTTTCTTTAGAAAATCATTTACAAAGTAACAATAATAGAATTAATGTTTATTCATTATAATATACATAATAATAATTATATGGTCTTGATACATATACATTTATTCCATCAATATATGCTCTAAGAGTAAGTAGTGTGATGGTGTGGATTTATTAGGGTCGTCCGTTGAACATGGTTTGGGTCGTGATCTCGATAAGCTTAAACTTCTCCTGTAAACTGTTTCACTCATGCTTAAGTTGTTGGATCTCGTCTTGGGATTGATCTAGGGAAAATCCCATAAATGATATCTCCTTAATAATCTATAATAAATGGGCTTCATAGGGTATGATCCTACTAGTTTAGGTCATCACTTCCTTTTTCTGTGCCAAAAGGATTTGTTAAAACCATATATTTATAATAGTCATGTGATCACTGTTCAATGATTATATTATTAATGGTAAGGATACTTAATGGTCATTTAAATACAATTGTATATTATAAAACAAAAGTATTGCATGTGTTTTCTATATCCATAAGACATTTAAAAGAAAATGAATTTTATTCATAAATTTCTGGGTCGTTACATTACTTCTTAAATGGAGGATTTCATAGTTTAGTCAATAGAATGGGAATTTTGAAAAAATTATTTTAAAAGAATATTTTACTTTTTTACTTGGTTTTGAAATAGTGTACTTCAAGTCAATTAATGTTTTTTCTAAAAAGGTCTTACCTTTTTGGATTTGGAATGATATGAATGCAAGATACTTGTTTCCATTATACTATTTTATTTGGAAAAGTTACCTTCTAAATGATTTTCACATCAACATTTATGACATGTTTTATAAAATGAATTGCATAAAATCTTGGGTGAAATCCTTTTCGGAATATTTTTCTCATACCTAATGGGACTATTTTTCTCCCACCCAACATATACAACTGCATGTGTATGCAACTCTTATTTTTTCATTTATGTTCTTGAGGATTTATCACATAGTTATTATTTTTCACGTATTTCATTGATGGAAATTATGGATATGGTATGTTGTTGTGGTTTACATAGAGATATTTATTTTTTATATTTAATTTTATGGCTTATTTTGGGATGATGATCTATAGACTTATTCATAAAGTTGTACACTAATTTTTCACTTTCCTATTTTGGTTCATATGAGGTATTTTGGATGATATTTTATGTTTATTTAAAAGACTATTTTTGGTTATTAATTATTTATTATACATCATTTATTTTGGTTATTTATTTATAACCATTTATTTTATATGAATGGAATTTCCATTTATGGACTCACCGAGAGATATTCTCTACCACAACCCACCCACACAAAGAACCCCTCCAAAGTTTGTAGTAAATATGAGAGTGACCATCAAATCCATCCTCTAATAGGTTGTGGGGTGGAGACTAGAATCTAGGCTATAATTCCTGAAATGGGAGAAATTACACTCATAAATCACAATACAATAATGATAAAATCCACTAATTAACATTATCATATAAATATAACCAATATACCACAATAACCATAATTTATCTAATGTCATGTAAAAAAAATTATAATAATACAAATAGCAAAATAAACCACATGGAAATTACTCCATAGCTGATCTAAGTTTGATCTAGTACTATCCACCTCGATCACCAAATCCTTCCTAGAAACATCCAAAATAGATTTATATTTATTTATAGGGGTGAATATAATATTTATAAATAGTAGAATCACAACTGGGGCCTCTCATAAAATGTGGAATAAGTATATAAATTATTTTGTGAAAAATCATCAGAACCAATAAGCACTACACAAGGTTAACTACAAAACATCCACACAAAGGGTCACTCTACATGTATCATGGACAAGTATTGTAAAATAATATCAAATTAATATGTAAAAATACACCCCTTAACCACTTACCCAATAGGTTGTCACTATAATTCCCCAATGACAAACCTTTCTATGCTTTTATCCCTTCCATGTATTAATAACCATATCCACACTATAACTCATACCAAGTCACTTATGATTTGGGTTGGACCACATAACCTGATATCTTAGCCTCCTTATGTAGGTATTATTTAGAACACTCATTTTATAACCAATGTGGGTAAGACCACAACCATTTCTACCCTATCCTCTCAGAGGTCCCCACATCCCGTGTAATATTTGGTGAATTGAACAACTAGTATCCTACCTAGACCAGCTATAACATGAGAGTAAAACACCAAGACCACATCAAATAGACTGGGGGATGACTACTAGTGTTGAGTAGGCATATCAAAAAATTGGTTTCCTTAACCTAATTAATTTTTATGCACACACATGTAGGATAAATAAAGTATTATTAACCCAAGAGGAAAAAATTAATTGGATAACCTATATGAATAATAAGAGTATATTAATATAACAAAATTTTGAGTAAAAAATGGTAAAAATACCCACCCAAATATAAATTAAGGTAGTTCCGACCTAAGTGTTGGTCGAAGTGGAAAAACCAAGAAGGCTTAATCGAGTGTCCAATTAAAAATTTTTATTAAAAAGATTTAAAAAAATAAACCCCCAATTTTAAAAAAACAAATAGTTAACCAAAAATTATATAATTATATAATTTTTTCATTTTAAAATAATCTCAAAAGATCTATCACCGCTTAGCTAAAACAACATTGAATATACTTTAACTTTTGAAGCTAATCTACATGTATAAAATAAAGTATATAAAATACATATTACAGACTACTATTAGAGTAAACTTTTTTTAGTTTTAGAAAACTTAAATTGATTTACATTAAAAAAAAATAAAAAAATTGATATCCTATAAAAGAAATAAACAAGGGGAACAGTCTCATGACAAGACCTAATCACCTCCAATTAGAAATCACACACCACCTAGAAGTTTATTATATAATAAATCAATCCAAAAAATTTATTGGTTTTTAAATAAAAAACCACACAATGTTATCCAAGAATAAATCCTCTTTAATAATTATATGTGGTAGAAAAAAAGTACAGTTTACACATGACCTCTTCCACCGTAATACATGTGAGTAAAAATGAAAAGAATTAAGATAGAGTGTGAATAAATCTCCAGTTTAGTGTAAGAGACCATATTTTACATGTAAAAAGATTAAGACAAAAAAACATAGCTCAAAATTAAGCTAAATAAAAAATAACATGGTAATAAATAGGTGAATATTTGGTATAACTCTATCTAAATAGATTCGATTTCTCAAATGTATTTGAATGTATCATTGTGAAGCTTCCACTGAGTTTTCCCAAAAATACAGGAAAATAGTATGTTGTAGAAAACTAGAAAAATCCTTATGTTTTAGTATGTGTTTTTCCATAAAAAAGTATATAAATGATTCTCTATAGTCTAACATATATTGGTATTCATTCCAATCTCCATGATTGTGAATCACCCAATGTGGATAAGGGATCTATTATAATTTTAATGCCTTCTTATAAGTCAAATTATCCATATAGAAAAACAATAGAATATGTTGGATCCTAATACTAAGATACATATCTTGATATGTTTTGATTTTTCTTTTATAAATCAATGGATTTTATTAAGTATTATCATTCATAAATCCACATGCATATGATTGCATTAAATTAATTAAACTAGATATTGGAGAATTAATTTTGAAATTAATTCTAGATAGCTATATTATAAGATGTGGTAATATATATATCTAGTTATATATATTAGTGGTATCATATCATGGTCCTAGAACCTTTTACCTAGCAGTACCACCAAGAAAAAATATCATCTTTTGAAGGTATATATATCTAGCGATAGATATATATGAGTGTAGATCTGTCTAGTAGTTGATTTTTTTGATGGTAGATCCATCTGGTGGTAGATATATTTGACATTGGATCTATCTAAAAATATATTAGTTTCTTAGTATATCAATATGGTGTTATATATTTTTGATTCTTTCTTCAAATGGTATTTCATTTTAGCTAACGATATATAGTGATAGTGGATCAAGACATAACTAATTATTCAAATTTTATATAGAACAAAACTTTCTATCATAAAACATAACACTTATTAGTAAAACAAATAAATAAAATTTGAGATCATTAAAATAATTATGTTCTTAGACAAATACAACACTAACAACCAATGATAAAGAAGACCTTGCTCAAGAACTCCAATACTAAACACCTCTTACAATTAACACCACTGAGTACTACTAAGCTCCACCAATATCAGGCTATCCAAGTTCATCATATAACTTTCCATCTTATGTATAAGACACATCCTATGTGGGTGAATCTCATGCAGGGAGGATTATATACATAACCCGAAGGATAAAACAAAAAAATGAAGGGAATAAATATAAATAAATAGTTGTCTTGACCCGTGAGATAAAGAGGGGGAGTGACTCGACAAATAGATATGATCATAAGGAAACCCTAGTTGAAGAGAGATGAATCTAAATATTCAGATCTAGTTAAGGATGAAAAGTCTGTTTGTAGTTCTAAGAGACATTGATGTCCTGACCATACTAGCCTAATGTAAACCTCATCAGACTATAATGGAGGAACTTCACCAAAATGGATAATGATCAGTCGAGGGAGCACCAACTATAGTAGATGACCATCTCCCAGTCAAATCTTAATGATGGGGGAGTACCAACTTCATAGATAGATGAACCATTCCCAGATGTGTATGGGGTGTTCCAACCCAACCAGTGTAAAGGATATGGGAGAACCATCCCTAAAAGAAAGTTCCTCCATTAGGGGATTATAAATCCCAACATCATCTTTGTGATCACACTCGAAACATGACATTGGATAACCATCATTGTGGTAATAGAGACTCACTTGCTCCATCACCCATAATATCAAAAAAGTAAAAACAAATTACACCATCCTTCCCAATGTGGAGATATACTCCAAAAGGACTAATCATGAGTCAAATTATGTGTTCTGAAGAAGGATATATGGGAGATGGAACACTCATATAAAAGTACATAGTGTGTGCCTTGATGTACATAGGGTTTACAATGAATTCCTCTATTTTCCAAGTTTTTCGACCCCATGCGGCATGTGAAAAATCGTGTACATGGTGTGTAGGATGATCCAAATGGTGTGTGGGACCACTAAAATTCATGGGCATGTACTCTTCGAACATATATCGATAGACCAAGTAGTTTCACTTGGCGTATCCATAAAGAGGTCACCTTGTGCATGACCACTGAATGTACCAAGTGTGTACTCCCTAGATACAGCTTGAATACCCAAGTAGGGTCACACAACATGCAGTCCTACCACATGGAAGTGTGATATTTAGATTTGGTAGGAAGCCATATCCACTTTAGAAAGAGGAATACACGACATGTGTTCTTTTGGAACATGTTTTAATTGGTGACTGAGAATCAACTAATTTGTAATTTTGATTTCTTATATATTCATGGATTTGAATATTAATAACTTATCACATATTTATTGTTTTTAGTCATAAAATTGATGTGATAATGAACTGTAATATAAGTCCCATTTAAAAGCTTATATATAGTTTTCTTCTATGATGAGAAAATTGATATGTAATAACAATATTATTAAACTTTGTATCATGGTCAGATAAAATTATATTATGGGACATATAATATGTTTACTTTCAGGTGTGAGTAATCATAAGCTGATGAAACTGCATATCATGATGTTCTCACTTACTTATATTAAAAATGAGATATTATCAGAACATACCCACAAGTATGAATTATGCATGTTTACATGCCATCAGATATTCTTATCTACAATCATGGTAATTGTACTTAGACATTAAGATTATTATTAATGCATGTCATGACTCGCACACTTAGATCATTTTTTGCAAACCATGATGAAATAGTTCATGAAAAGTTGGGAACATTGTGTGTGTCATGAATTATAAGTTATTAATGAATAATCCATGGAAAGATTGACCACTTCAAAATTTATTAAATTTGATATCTCAACCCTTTGATTAAAATGGAATCATCGTATTAATTTCCTTAGCCATAGTGTAATGACATGTTTATTTCAGATATTAAAAGAAAGAAATATCAAGAATATATTTTAGTTATATGGGTATGAAACATAATTGATGATATTTCATGAAAAATGGATTATATTACACATTAATAATTCGTACATGATTTTTTAATTATGAAATATCATCTTCTACTATGGGTTTCTTGACCCATTACTAGATAATGATCATAATATCTAGGGAAGAACACCTAATGCCACAAAGGAAGAGGATTAAAGGGTAACACAAAAAGTGATTACTTTGATCTCAGTTAAATATAATTTAAATTTAATATTTGGAATAAATATTATTCTCTAGACTAAGAAGTTAATTTTATTTAGGATTTATTAAATGATTACAAATATTTAAAAAATATTTATTCAAAAGGTTATTGTTTAATTATGTGAATATATCATTATTATTTATATCTTGTTATTTATAAGTTAATACATAAATATTTATTCATTAATAAATAATTTATTTATGTACATGAACATAAAAATAAATATTTTATTCACCAGATTGTGAATATAATATTTATTAATTTATTAAATATATAATATTTGTCTCTTTTTATTCATAAGCTAATAAAATAAATATTTTTTAGTGAATAATTTATTTAATTTTGTGAATATTAAATAAAATATTTCTTTGGGAATATAATAAATTTCAATGAGGATGAACATACATAGTTATTGGTTCGGTGATTAATATTGTTTTACTTGAATTTAAATAGTATTTATCTTTAAATAGGATAACACACACCTTGGAATGAAATAATGTTATTATTATTTTACATGGAATGGGGTTTTTTGGGTTTAACATATTATTTAGGGTTGTTGTGTAATTAATTAATATGAAACCCTAAATCTAGTTCAATAAATGCACAATTATGATAATTGTAAGTGGTTGGCCATTGTTCAAATCGATCTCTTACCTAGATAATTCTCTCTCAATGAGAACATATCTACAATTCTCTCTCAAGTTTGAGATATTATCTCTTACTCCTTCATTCCAATTATGCTGGAGAGATTAAGAGACATTCCTTATAGACTAAAGGGATTGTGGCTTTGATCATGGAACCAAATTAAGTTGATCAGTAGCACCACCGCAACACTTAGAGTACCATTGATTGAAATTATGAGATCAAAGGAGCTTGTGTGGATCGCCACTAAAGGGATTATAATTTGGTTCCTCATCAATAAAACAAATATACAACTAAATGAACTTAATGTGATTAATACCTATATTGAAGACATAAATTGTTACCATGGTATTTTGTCATGCTATTAAATTATTTTTAATGTAATGAAAAAACTACCATCGCTTGGTCCAGGTTAAATATTAGTTATCATTATTCAAAAAAAATTGTTGGTTATGGAATTTATCATAATGTATATTGTAAATGACCCATAAAATATGATAAAATCAATGTTATCAATAAACCCAATAGGTACATACTCTATGTTTTGAGCCATGTAGTGTTATCACAGAGAGGTTATGTTCAATTTATAATTATTTATTTTTTATTTATCAATTACATATTTAAAAGTTAGTTTTAATATCAAAGAAATTCATTATTATAATATGATTATAAGGATATATTTTTCTCATCTTATTCTCTCACTCATATATACCATATGGGTTAATAATATATGAATAAAATATAATGAAACATCTGGAGGTGGAATGTTGTTTGCAGGGTTAGATGACATGTTACTCGCCAACATGTCATGTAACACCACACAACGCAATGGTTGTGTGCTAAAAATATCAAAATTAATTAATTAAATCACATGTGATATAATAAATTTACATGAAATGATTTTAATTCAAACATGGTGAAATTAATACATGAACAGTGTAATTAATTCAAATTCAATGTAATTAATTCACATACTGTGAAATTATTTCAAATGTAGCATAATTAATTCATAAATTGTGTAATTAATTCACATATGAGGTAATTAATACACATATAGTGTGACCAATACATATGTGGTGTAACTAATTCCCGTGTGATGTAATTAATTTACATACCATGTAATTAATTCACATGCGGTGTAATTGAATATACACATCATAAATAATTCATACACATTTAGGTGAAATATATTCCAATCCAAGCTATACACCATGTAAATTAATTTACATGTTAACATTAAAAATTAATTTATAACTTCATAATCCTCATCATTATGTTTTTTATGTATCATTTATTGAATTATACACACCACATGTTAGGTTTTATATGATGTTACATACTTAACTAATTTACAATGAAAATTTTAAACTAAAATCCATATATAATAATTAAATAATAGATACCCCATGTGTATTAAATTTGTACAAGTAGTATAACTTTCAAGTGTCCCATGTGTCATTTACTGGATGTACCCATTGTGAAATTTCATCACATCCCATGTACATGATATATCATGTTCATGAATTGTATACAATAAGGACCATGATGAGTAGTTCATATGGGTATACATTGTGTTTCCTAAAAGTAAAAATACTGTACTTAATTAAATTTTGAATAAAATAAATGTATTTAATTTATTTAAAATCACAATGGATGACTATCTCTGGGAAGGATTAGATGGAGATTGAGATAAAATGAATTAATTTATTAACCAAATAATTAGTCATATTAATTCATACATATTTTATCTTAACAAGATAATTAATATAAATGAATGATATACAATTATTTTAAACATTTATTCACTGCCCAAGTGGATTCTCATGATCTTAGACCAATCTGTGTATGTGTGTGGTTTATTTTAATTTCATTATTTCATTGGTTTTTGAAATTATTTTATTTAATTAAACTGTTAGTCTGTGATTCATCCCTACCTATTTATTATGTATAGTCCCTCATTCCAATGGTTTTTTTTATGAAAATGGACTTTTAAGTTCCCTTCACTTGTGAGTTATGTAAATGAATTTTAAGGATGCGGATCCTTAGAGCATGGAGTTGGTTCAAGGTGGAGCTGAGGTAAAAGAAAACCAATGAGATACATAAGAAAGAAGTTTAATGTTATAAAATTGATCCCAGACTAGCTTAGGTAGTTTTTCCACAATGTATAATAGATTATTATTTTCTGAAAAATTATAAAACTACTATTTGAAGCTCATAATCATGCCTTGATTTATTTATTTATTTTATTTCTATTGTATGATTTATTTTTTGGATAGAAGACCTCAATCACATAAATAAATGGATTATTATTCAAAGATAAAATTAAAATAAAAGGACTATGTGTAAATATTTTATATGTTCATGGATAATCACTTAATTAAAATGATGTTAATATTAAAAAACATGTAAAAGATAAAAAAAATTAGTCATAAAAATAAAAACCCTCAATCATATATTATGTCATACAGAGCCTTCTATTAATTTATTAAGAATACAACCATAGAACTAAGTGTTTACATGACCATAGCCTGGACACTTACTTCTATTGAGAATTTTTCATAAGGGTTTGGGTTAACATTACACAATTTTTATTGAATTTAACACCTAGAGTCCATTTAATACAAATTTGGATGCAAGATTTGATAAAATCTGAGTCAAGATTTCAGGATTGGGGAGTCCACTCAATTAAATAAATAATTAAATTAATGTATCTAGAAATACCACCTTCCTAAAAACCTTCTTATGGTTGTCATGGACATAGTCTAGATTATAAAGAGGGAATGTGGATCATTTAAACTAGAATATAAAAATGATGTGACATTCCATGTTCAATATAGAGGGATGTTGGGACATTATAAAATAGTGGGAGAATTAATAAAATAATTAAATTTTTTTAACATCAATTATTTCATAATAATTTCATCAAGTATTGAATTGTATTATTTAAAGTTAATATTACATTTGGATATGGTATTATCTATGAATCTTATGTTATCATCATTACCACCATGGTTATCCTAATTTATCCAAGATCAGATGAGCAACATAAATAAACCCCTCCTAAATACTTTTTCCTAATACTTCGCCCATAAAAATAAGTTTCAGTGTAAACTTATTTCCTCACTCATTATGGTGATAAAAATAAAAGACTTAGTTGGAAAGACCATGGACATTTTAAATATGATGTCTTCCTTACAAAATATTTCAATGAAAGATAAGATTTAGAGGGAGGGTAATGAACAAGAGGATATTTATTTCTCATGTGAAAGAAAATAGTTATTAGAATAATTTTATTAAATTAAAGTAGAAGTATTTATAAACATCTAGAACATCCATTATTGAATATAATATTTCCATTGGACTTATTGGGTATTAAAATACAATATGTTTTACATATATTATCATTTGAGAATTAGGAAAGCTCATAAATATTATAATAAGTAGAAATAATTCTCTCAAAGGCTGAGAAAGGGTGATTATTATATTATTAGTGAGAATACACAACTTCTATACATCTATAATAGATTGAATCTAGATTTTAATGAGTATTAACAAAATATTTATCATAATGTCTAACTAGACAAAATGTGAAATTATTTCACATTTATAATAATTTTTGTTATGGTACTTCATACTAAAATAAATTTTTATAAACTATTGAATCATATATGGAAATTGAAATGAATGATGAATATGAAATATATGACTCTTACCCGATTGTTGTAAGATAATTATTTTCAATCTAAAATTGAGAGTAGTTGAATTATTTATACCAAAAAAGTGTTTTAGTCTCTACTGATCCAATATAATAAGTCTACTAATGGAATACTTATCATGTTTTGAATAAATAAACCATTATAAATAATGTTATTCCAAAAATATTTTAGAGTTAGGTCAACAGGGCCATGTATACTATTCTAAAGTTAAAGCTAATTTCATTTACCTTATGAGATTCCTTTAAATGTTTTATAAATACTTAGTGAAGTAAATGAGTTCTCTTAGTAAATATAGAGGAACCTCTATGATGGATTGTTAGAGAATATCTTATCCAAGTAATCATTCATCATAAATGCAGTGTAAAGTTATATCCATACTCACATTTACTTATATACATAAATATGGTGATGGTAGTAAAAGGAAGATCAAATATGAGTCTCATATAAATTGAAAGTCTTCCAGTATTTATTCTAAGACATATTTTTTCAATTGAAGTAAAAAAAATAACCATATTCCAAATATATTGACTAATGAATATTAATTAATTGTGATATAATAATATATTAGGATAAAACCACACGTTTTTATTAAAATCATTTGTTAAATGTTGGTTTTAACTACAAATGAACTTCAAAATACATAATGTATCTTAGTTAATAATATTATTTATGAAAAGGATATTAATAACTAGTCAATAATGACTATGTTTTCATAAGTAAATCCTTTATATTTATGGATAGTGTTAGTAGACTTAATTTCTATTGGTTAAGGATCTAGATGAACATGAGTTGGCATAGAAATTATAGGTTCTACAAATTTTAGTGGGACGAGTATCTTTAGAGACACATATTCTGTTGGATCTCATAACCAAAGAGATGGTTCAAGCTTACCATGGTGGGTGATAAATATATTATTACTAATAATAAATAGTAAATGGAAATCTAATAAGTTTAAAAAGTATATATGAATCCAATTAATAAATTATCAGTATCAAGATTCAGAAAATATAATTTTTAATGTTTTTGAGATGTGATACTACTAGTTAGTATTCAATAGAAACTGGAAATGGATAGCACCATATGGTTCCAATAAATAATTATTAATTATTTAAAGGTTTAGTTTATGAAAAAACCTATACACTAGTCATCATGAATGAAACAATTTTTAATTATACATGTCAAAGAAAACTTCCATGATCATCATATTTGGATATTGATTGTTATGTCCACCTCATTTAGAGGAAACCTTATGGAAGATGTCTGTACGACATTGTCAAAAGGAGACTCTGTGGTATATGTCTATAAGACATAACAATGAAGGGTAAGTTACATTAATAAATGAAATAATATATTAAGAATTCATAAATTAATTTATCGATAAATCACACATATTGATCATAGAATATTAATTAGGAAAAAGGAGTTCCATGTGTCCATAATAGGTTAGTGGGAATACTATAAGTTTTTATAATAGATATGTTCATAACATATGAAAAAAATGTTATGTGTTACCAGTTTATTAATACTAATGAATTAATTTCACTAATAATTTCTTAATGTGATAATCATGTTCTAGGGAAAAAATAAAAAAATAGATCCACTAGTTTGCTGAGTGTAGTCATATTGAATACATTATTAAAGTACTGAAAAATAAAAGTTGAAATAATTCAAGACCGAATTGTTTTTTGCCTATAATATTTACAGTAGAACATGCATGGGAATAGAAATAGATTATTTATATTAAAAGAATTTCACTAGATTATATTCTATGAATTTGTATTATATTCCACGATATGTACTGATGAATGATGTTTAATATGTGAATATTAAATAGATCCAACAAAAATTCACTGACTTGTATTTAGGGATACTTGATAGTAATTAACAAAGTATAACATGATGAGTTACTAGTGTCTGGAGAAGTGGTATTACTAATTATCAAGGGAATTGAACACTTATCTTCATTTAGTTAAATTTTATCTAATATTGTAGTAAAGATAAGGTAATATAATGAAAAATATTATTACAACCAATGGTTTCTATATAAACAATATATAAGTATGCTATGTATTATGATGTAGCTTAAGAAGTGGTTTGAAAACCACATATTCTTATTTTGGGTTATAAAAAATATAAGAGATTTATAATTATTATGATAATCTTTGACTGTGGACTTAATCTTGAATTTTGGATTCTAAAAAGAGAACAATAGGTGGATACTTAGTTATATCACTACTTGAAGGATTTTCTCAAGGTAGTGGGGTATTTTTAAGAAGACTCACCACACTTTCATGTGGATATACCAACACTATGATAGTAACATGGTATACCTAATAGCTATAGACATTATTAGAATAATCATGTTTAACATGTGATAACTAATGAATAATTTTAAGTTGGTCATTGCGTAATTGGGAGTCTGTTTGAGTTAGTGACCTAGAACTAATTAATTTGTACATTATATGTCCTGCACATAGATTTAAATATTAACACCATATCATATATTGATTATTATTTTTCATAATATTAATTTGATAATGTCTTAAATATATGTTTCTTTTAAATGGTTGTATACCATTCCCTTCTATGATGAGAACCTTGATATGCAATGACAATATTCTTTAACATAGTTGTATTGTAGGATAACATTCTATTAAGGGACACCTAATATATTGATTTTTAGGAATTAATATGAGTAGGAGGATGAGACTTCATCTCATGAAGTTTACACTTGGATATATTTTAGATGAGATATTATGAGAACATACCCATTGGTATGAATTCTGCATGTTTACATGTCATTAGATATTACTATCTATGAGTGTTTTTAATGGTGCTTATACTTTTATGATTATTATTAATTAATTTCATGACTCGGACAGTTAGATGTATTATTGTAAACCATGATGATATAGTTCATGGTGAATTTCAGTATGTTGGGTGTGTCATGAATGATATGTTATTAATTAATAGTTTGAGGTGGGACTTTTACCTTCCATATTTATTTAAGTTGATTTCTTATCCCTTTGATTGAAATATGACTATCACATTAAATTCTATGGATATTGTGTACCAATGAATTTATTTAAGACAATAAATGAAAGCTGTATCAAACATTTAGGTATATAAAATGGGAATCAAACATGCTTGATGAGATACTGTGAAAAAGGGATTATATTACACAGTTAATGTTCATATATAGTTGTTTTTATTATGACTTATCCTCTTTCTCTGTGGGTAACTTGTCCCATTTTCAGATAGTAATCTTGGACTTTAGGAAATATCACCTAATTCCACTTAGGAAGAGGACTAGAGGGACAAAGTATTTCATTTGGTATTTGTAAAATATTATTTATATTTAATATTTGGAATAAATATTATTCTCCAAACTGAAAATTAATATTTATTCATGATTTATTAAAAGATCACAAATATTAAGTAAATATTTATTTACAAAGAAATTTTTTAATTACATGAGTATATAATATTTATTTATATCTTCCGATTATCAAGTTAATAAATAATTATTTATTCATTAATAAATAAATTTTTTAATTACATGAATATAAAAATAAATATTTTATTCATCATAATAGTAATATAATATTTATTTATATAGTGAATGTATAATATTTTTCCCTTATTATTCACAAAGTAAAAATAATGTTTACAAATAAATAATTTGATTAATTATGAAAATAATAAATTATACATTTTTTTGTGAACTCAATAAATTTTAAGGAATATTAGTTTATCCAATTAATGGTATGATGATAAATATTTATTTACTAGATTACAAATCATATTCGTCATTGCGCAAGTTAGCACACACTATGAAATAAAATAATAATAATAATTTTTACATGGAATGGGGTTTCTTTTGGGTTTAACCTATTATTAAGGGCCTTTGTTAAATTAAAAAATTTTAAACCCTAACCTTAGGTCTACAAATAGAAAATTATGATAATTTTGAGAGGTTGGTAATTATGCACAACATTATCCATAGATAATCATCTCTCAATGATAATGTCTAGAGAGTTTTCAATCAAGCTCAAAAGATTATCTATTATTAATTTATTCCTCTCAATCCATAGATATCAAGAGATTATCCTCCAAGACTAAATATATTTTGGTTTTTATCATGGGAGAAATACCACCCGATATTCAATTATAATAAGTAATATTTTCTTTCTAAAGAAACAATAGCATAATGCATATATATTTATTTAAGAATATCAATTCCAAAATTTTATATTTTTAATTTTTAACATATTAATTTTTATTTTGATTTCATCATTTAAAATTTATCTTATTATTAATTTTTTGTATTTTTATAGATAGATAATTCTTAGTGAATAGTAAAAAAATATTGATTTTAAAAAACTATCATTTTAAAACATTATAATGATGTAATAATAATTTGAATTTTTATGAAACCATTTTTATGAAAAAAATATATATATTAGAATTAATACAATTCATATAAAAATTATAATTTTGAGCATAAAATATATTATTCAAAACATTAAAATCTAAGTAATGTTTTTGTTGAAATAGAAAATGTTTCAGTTATTTTATCTTATTTAAGTATTTGCAAGGTTGATTTTGGTATTGGTTTTATTTTAAAGAAAAAAAATTCTCTTTTTATTTAACACTATACATTTAATCCCATTGGAATTAATATTATATTTTATTTTTCTAAAAAAACATTTTTATGATTAAGATAAACATTTTTCTAGAAAATGGTGTGCGTTGTATTTTGAGAAATTATATTAAAAGTAAATTTTTATACTTATAAGAGTTTAATCATGTAAAATATATTCCATATTTTGAAACATAAAAATTAATAATAGGTAATAAGGCCAAATTAAATTTTAACATAGTAGATAGTATCCCTGGTAAATATTGGTCACCTTAGTTAATGGTAAAATGGGTTAAAATGGTTAAAAATAAAAGGATAAGGCTTAAAGATAACACAAAACACTTTATTAAACCCCATTTGTGGGTTTTAGTTTTATATTACTTATATTATATTCTAATATATGATAAATAGGATCCACTTTCACAGAAAAATTACTTCATATAATTAAAATCCTTATAATAAATTTCTTGTTTATCCCCTCCCTTGAAAAGGAAACCTATTATCCTCCCTTATTTACTAGCATTGAGTCCTATAGATTATAAAATACCTACAAAAAAATCTTCATATATTACTTTAATTCATATTTTATCTCCTAGTGTTACCCTTAGACCATCCTAAAGAGGATTAAGTTGTAAGGCAAAGGAGGCCTCTCAAAGAAGAGGCAGTAATCTTACCCGACACTTTCAAAGTTTATTTACTCTTCCAATTCATCTAAATATATTGTATCCATACAAAGATAATTAATAAAATATAATAAATATACTTAGATTTTATTATGATTATGGGAAAACATGTTTTAATCTTCTTTCCATCCCATAGAAAATGAAAACACCGTTCGTGTGTACGAACAACCTACCTGCATCATATAGTAGTGTGATTCATTTATCATCAAAATTTTACTTGGATGGTTATAAATATATAATTAATTAAATATATATGATAGTTATTAAATAATAATTATTCTGTAAATATAATATATCATCTAATTTCTTACCCATCCATCCATTGGAAAATGATGACATCGCTCATGTGTATGTGTCGACTACCACCTCCACAATGCGATGTGATTTGTTATACTATTACTACCATATATGGATGATTATAAAATTTTATATAGTGAATAAAAATTATATTCATTTAATTATTAAAATTATATAGATTATGGAACTATTTCATGACTTCTTTATCCAATGATAATATACCAAATTTATTTTTGAGAAATTTACTGAACAACCTTAAAGTGGAAGACATATGCATGAACTTTTAAATGAATGAATTTAATATTAATATAAAAGGTCCTTAAAATTGAATAAATATGAACAAGGATACTAATAATGTATTTAATAAAATTAAATTCATTATTAAGGAGTATCATACATGCATAAGTTAAGGTATTTCAATTATAATCTCATTTTATTTTAAGATTTTTTATATTTATATTTACCTTGGATAAATTATAATATCCTAACCTTTTAGACCTAATATATTTTCTTATCTATTTTTATATTTAGTTTTACATTTTTATTTTACATTTATTATCTTTTCGGATTAATAATTAATAAGTAAGTTACATGTACGATAATTAATTTTAAAAATATTATATTGGTGTTTTCCTTCCAACTCTATTTATTTAATGTCTATATTTTTTTAAAATGTTTCAAATAATATTTTCAAAATTATATAAAGATTTATTAAAGTAATTTTTATACATGTTTTAATTTTTATAATAAGGTTTAAAAGGAATATTATCTTCATTTTCTGAATGAGGTACTTGTTATCCTAGGTGTGAATAAAAATTTTGTTTCAACGCACACCACAAATTTTTTTTACCACCATCATGACTACAAGTTTTTTGAATATTAAATTATAATTTTCTAGGTTTATTTTCAAATAAAATATATTTCTCAATTTTATGGAAAATAATATCAAAAGGAAAGGGTATTATTTTCATAAAGGAATGAAATGAAATTTGGAATGTTATTTATAACTACATTTTTATATAATGTTAAAAATAATTTATTTTTAACTTATTTATTCTATTTTTTTCTAAATTAGAATTTTTACTATAAAACCTTCATTTACCATGAATCAATGCACTTTCTTTATTGATAAAGGATTATACAATATTTTAAGACCATTCACTTTCATATGACCATGATCTTTATCAATATCCATTTTTCATTGGATACTATATTTCTCCTTCATATCTATATTTTTAATATAATCAATGAATTAAAAATATTTTCTTTAATTTTATTATGTTTCTATTTTATACCTTTTATATATATGGTTTCATTCAATGAAATATTATTAAGGAAGTTATTTCATTTACTAGGGAGATATTAATGTTCTATATTCTTGATTCAATATGGGTAATTGTTGGCTTACGAGGAATTTTGAAAATAAGTTTTATTGATCATTAAAAATGTAAGGAATGAATAGGACATGAAAGTTATGGGTGAGGACCAGTTATATATAGCCCCTCAATGTGTTGACAGGTATCATGAGACAAAAAAGAAAGCATTCCATATTATAAGGGAATCTGATTTACATCTACCAATTTAATAATAATGATGTATTAGTTGAAATTCCATGTTTGTAAGATGAATGATATCTTTTTTGGGAGGATTTAATCATGAAGTTATATATTTATTCATTTCTTCTATTAAGAATACATCTTCCATTATCCATGTAAGTTTTATGATAATATTATCTACAGATATTTGTATAACTAAAGTAGTTGATTGAATGGAATATTTTTTGGTTATCCTCTCTACCAAATCGATAACACATTATTTTCCCATCATAGCTCCCACAATATATAAAACTTATTGAGTATCTGAACCCCCCCCCCCTTTATTTTTTTCCTTTCCTTAGTAAATCAATAATGATATTATAATTAATTTCAAGGAGGCAGAATGATTCTTATGCTATGTTTTTATATTTACAATGTAATATAGGAATCATGTATGTATTTATTTTTCAAATGTTGATAAATTGATAGATCCTACATGGTGAGATACCTTGTATTTTATACTAATTTAATGAAGTATGTACTAAATCCAGGTTTCTAGTGTCTGGTTGTTGTATTTAGTATCATATAATGTTTAGAAAGAACGTTGGGAAATATATTTTAAAATAACATAAATAACATGAGAATTATGATAATACCTTAGGGTATTTGATAAATTTTTCCACTATAGATTTTGTTTTATTTTATGGATCAATATTTATGATAATTATGAGATAACATAGTCTGTGTTTTTTAGATATGGTTCTTAGAAGAATAAATGGAATCAAATCTTATAGTCAGTGTTGGGATTTTCCAACTGAGAAATAAAATAAATATGGTGTTGGAACCAAGCAGATCATGGTCATATTAGGTCAGATGACTCAAGTTATGATGAATAAACTTTCTCATATGGAGAAACATATTATTCTGAAGAAAAATTCACCTATGTTGGATCAATTTATGAGATAAAGAATCCATATTTTAAGGAAACTACTAATCCATTGGTAAATGAACAATAGATTAAGTCCCTTAAAAATATATTTCCAGTATTGGGAAATAATTAAAGGTAAAAGGTTATTTTAATAGTGTATTTTCTCAATGGTGATATTGATCAATGATATTCATTGATCCCAAACACTAAATAGATTAATGAAATAAAATTTATGGAATGGATAACTTTTAAGGTGATATTATATAAGAAATATATTATTTGATAATTGAGAGATAAAAATTAGATGTTATTAATTTTAATTCAAATTTAAGAAGAAAGTGTTAAAATGTCTGTGGTTAAATTTATAAGATTATCTAGGCATAGTATAGAATACATATGTAATACAAATAATAATATTGACCATTATTTTGATTGGATTATATCATTTCTATAAAGGGAACTAATTTCTAAAATTCATTCATTATATGATGATATAGTATCAAGTTCCATCAGGATAGAGAAATACTTTTCTAGGACTTATATCTTCAAGTGAAATCTATAAAATAAGAGTTTGTTTGATAACTATGAAAAAAGAAATGTTTGAAAGAAGAAAAAATGGAGTATAATATTTAAAACAAGTGATAATTGTGGAAATAAACACCCAAGTACTTTATTAATGGTAACAAGAGTCTATTTTAAGTAAAGAAGAGGGGACATAAGGCCCTTGAAAGAAAGGTGAAGAACAAAACCACTAATATCTAGTTCTTAAGATATAAATATATGGGAAATTATTCAAACCAATTACCAAAGTGTCAATGGACCCTCTTATAAAATATTAAAAGGGGATAAGGCCAAGTTTATGTGATTAATACAGATGAGGTTAATGTTCCTAAAGATGTGATGGAAGGTACTCTTACTGTTAGCTAAAATTTATCTAATTTTTTTTATTCTAGATCTTCACAGTCCTTTATATCTTCCATATATTCCACAAAAATTCTATATTTCCCTAGTACCTTAAGTTGGGAGTTTCCAGTCAATTCTCATAGTGGAAATACAATTATAATAAGGATGTGATAGCCAGTTCCCATTTTCACACGTGGACATACAATATTTGAAAACATGACTATTATACCTATAGTAAAATTCTATGTAATCTCTGATATGTATTGGCATTAAAATTACAATGATATAATTTTTATTTCTAATATAAAGACTTCTGATTTTCGATGGAGATGTGGAATCCCATATCCTCATAGGGGAGACAACATCATTTGAATCATGTCTGGATCAACCTCCATTAGCTCTCCTTAATGAAATTAGTATATAAGAAGAGACAACACAACCTATGAATTAGAAATGTATCCATAGAATATTGGATGTAACTATTGTACATGAATACATTTACATGTTTCCTAAATAACTACTAGTGCATCCACCTGAGCATGAAGTTGAGTTTTCTATTAATCTCATACTTGATGAAAAACATATCTTTAAGACTCCCTATATGATAGATGTGTTGGAATTAGGGTAACATAATAAGTTAATACAATATTTGTGTGATAAGGAATTTATACCTCCAGGTGTTTCACCTTGGGAATACCCTATTATTTTTGTTAAGAAGAAATATGGGTCTATGAGGTTATACATTGATTATAGGAAAATAAATTTCATTATAATAAAGATCAAGTATCGTCTACCACACATTGATAATTTTTTTATCAACTATAAGGATCTCGGTATTTTTTAAACATTTATCTTTATTATTGGTATCATCAATTGAGAGTAAATGAGGAGGATATTCTTAATATGACATTCTTAATGAGTTATGTACATTTTGAATTCATAGTAATTACATTTGTATTAATGAATAAAAACTCTATTTTTATGGATATGATGAATAGTGTATTCAAGGATTATCTATATAATTTCATTGTGGTATTTATTGATGATATCATGAAATACTCTAAAAGATATAACAAGTATAAGAATCATTTTAAAATCATTATTAACACTCTTAAAGAAATGGAGTTAAATGGAAAATTTAAAAAAGAAAAATTCTAGCATAGTGAAGTTTCTTTTATTGCCTGTATTTTCTATAGGGATGGAATATCAATTGATCATAAAAATATAAATTTAGTGATGTATTGGTTAATGAAAAATAATATAACTGAGGTGCGTAGTTTCCTTTATTAGAAGACTGCGATTGATGATTTGTTTAAATTTTTTTCTGATTCGATAATCTACCAACCAAGTTGATATGTAAAGGTTTATGTTCATATAGTCATAAGAATATAAAAAAATATTTAAATAATTAATTAGTTTACTAGTAAATTCATCGATATTAACATTACCATTGATAAGTGGTGGATTTGGGAAATATATTGATGCATTAAAGAAGGAACTTGGATGTGTCCTTAAATAGAATGATAGAGTCATTTCCTATGGATCAAGGTAGTTAATGATCTATGCATATAATTATCCAACCCATGATATTTAGTTGTAATTCATAACATTTTAATTGAATATAGTGAGGAATTACCTTTATGATGAAAAATGTGCAATATATATAGATCATAGAAGATTGAAATACATATTTTCCAAGAAAGTGATCATCATGTGAAAAAGATGATAGATATAATTACTCAAGGATTATAATTTCTCAATAGAATAGTATTTTAGGAAGGAAAATAATATGGATGATGAATTAAGTAGGAAATATGATGGAGTTTTTACTCAAACGAGGACTGAAAAAGATCTTATATTCATGGATTTAGTAAAGTTGGATATACAAATAATTAAGGAAGGGGATACATCACATCTATTTAAAATTCATTCCAAACCATACTTATTAGAGAAAATAAAAAATTTATCATCTTGATGATTACAATAATTAAAATAAAATCAAATACATAAATGATGGGAAGTTCCCAGAATTCATCTATGAAAATGGTATATTAAAATTTAGAAATAGGTCAAGTGTTCCATTATTGATCGAGATAAAATGAGAATTATTAGATGGATCTCATGGTTCAAATTTCTTTATATACGCTAGTAGCACCAAAATGTATCAAGAATTGAAGTATCATTTTTTCAAAAATATGGAATGTGAAATTATAGGCAAAATATCATGTTTTTTTTAAATAGGTAAAGGATGAGAGATAAAATCCTAATGGGGTCATGAAACCTATACCAATTATTATACGCAAGTGGGGTGATATTAATATATACATTAAACTATATTTCCAAAGAATCCATGAAATAAGGATTCTATTAGGGTTATGTTCGATCACCTTACCATTTCCACACATTTCATCACTATAAGGTAAGATATAACTCTTGAAATCCTTATGTGGATATATATTAATTAATATGTGAGTCTTCATGATGAACCTATTTTGATTGTATCTGATCATGAAACATAGTTTACTTCAAAATTAAAGAAATTTCTTTAGAATAGTCTTGATAATAATCTACATGTTATCATATATTATAATCCTCATAAATATGGAAAATGTTAAAGGCCTATTAAAACATTAGAAGAGAGGTCATGCTCACTTGATTCTCAAGGTACATTAGATCAATATTTACCTTTGGTGGAAAATTTATATAATAATACCATATATTTGAGCTTTCAAATGGTACAATATAAAGAATTGTCTAGGTAAATATTCTATACACCAACTTATTCGTAAGGAGTTAGAGAATGGATGTTTTTAGGCATAAAACTTATTGAGGAGAAAAAGATAAAAGTGAGAACTATTCAGAGTCATATTAAGATAGCTGTTTCGGTGCGGAAGTGTGTCGGGCTTCTGTTTCGACGCTGTTCCGCCAGGACGCGTTCGCGCGTGCGCCCGTCGACCCGAGGGGATGGGAGCGCGGCTTGTGGCCCCGCAGTCCCGCTTTCCAAAGGCGGGCAGCATCCGTCCCTTATTCAGGGACGTCTGCTCCTTGATCGAAACCGGGATGATGGGATGTCGGCTCCTCCTTCCGTGGACGTCTCCTCGGAACTCGTCGCCTAATTCGGGTCTACCTCATAGATTTAAGAATGTTCGTGAATCTCGTTCCCGGCGCCATATCTTCATGAACACCGGTTAATTACACTGCTTCCGCCCGGACGCTCCAAGGAGTCTGGTCGGGGCAGCAACCCGCGGTGAGGAGACCGGGTAGCTCCGGGTGTTGGGGGCGTGTCTTAACACTGCGGCTCTGCATGTCTGCCTTCCGTCCCTAATAGGGCTTCTCGAAGGCGTGATGGCCTGAGGCATCCCGCGCTGGGTACGGGGAACTGCGTTACCTGAGGTTTTCCTCAGCTTCCCATGTTTAACACGGGGTATGCCACGAGTTTAACGTCCAGCGGGGACGGCATCGGACTGATCAACACGAGGAGTGGATCAGATGACAGAACCCCTTGCGGGGAACCTACGATGCTGGGGCCAGCACATGGGAGGCTTCCCGAGTGAAGTGGAGTGGAATGAAGTGGCATGACCCCACCGGGATGTGGCGGCCCGGGTAAGGATCAGGATGGATGGTGCAGTTAAGAGATTGGAACCCGTAGGGGCTTCCTACGTACCGCGCGTTAGCGTGGATCAAAGTCAGCGTAGTTCGGATATACAGTTTAACGTCATGCTGGACGTTGGCAAGCCGACTCACAAGGAGGTCGAGGCTGCCGGGCAGAGGATTGAACCGAACCACCTCGCATGGAGGGGGATGGAACGGCCGGGTGGATCGCAGTTTCACGTCATGCTGGACGATGGTGTTTGGGGCTTACACTCTAAGGAGGGCCATATGCGGCAAAGCTCAGTTGGAGAGGGACTTGGGCCGAAGGTAAGAGACACCTCGATCCCTGTCACGCCCTCTACTGGCTTCGGCAGTGGGGAAGCACAATGGATATACACATGTGCAGTCCCCCACAAGGGCGGATTCATAGGTGAATCGACGCGAATGTGAACCCGGGAGGGGTCCACTGATGGACGAACCAACGTGAATACGACCGGGACGACCAGGTGGTGGGCTTGAACCTCAGGGAGGCTTCCTACGTACCCTGTTTAGGAGATAGGGATCAAAGTCCACGTAGTTCATTCTGTCAGGACTTACGCACTGAGGCAACCTGAGTGCGGAAAAACTCAGTTGGAGAGGGACTTGGGCCAAAAGTAAGAGACACCTCGATCCCTGTCACGCCCTCCACTGGCTTCGGCAGTGGGGAAGCACAATGGAGATACACATGTGCAGTCCCCCACAAGAAACTAGGGGTTTGTAATACCCTACCCCCGTGGGCGAAGGCCACTCCAATAAATCGTCCCTAAAGAGGGGCAATCCCGACATCCCTGCAGAGACGAGCGGGTGGGGGGCCACATCCAAACCGGGTGGGGACCCTGCGTGCGGGGCATGAGATCGGGTGATGCGGACGGTTTAACGTCTTGCCGGACGAAGTACAGTTTAACGTCGTGTGTTGAGGACGAAGATGCTTGGAAGTTTAACGTCTTACAGCGCGGATGAAGTACAGTTTAACGTCATGTTGGATGATGTACAGTTTAACGTCATGTTGGACGATGGATGCTTGGCAGTTTAACGTCCTGCAGCGCGGACGAGATAGTGCCGCCGAGGGGTCCGTGTCACTTCGCGCGAGCCTGGAGGGCCGCACGGGAAGACAACACACGGTGCGGGCATCCGGGATGAAGATCATCGGGCGCCACGCAGGCGGGTACCCTCAGGGGGTCAAAGGGGGCGACCCTGGCGGTTTTGCGTGCAAAAGAGAAGCTTGGCACGCAATACCGCGGGCCGGCGCGCAATTGGGCGGGCTGGCGCGCAATTGGGCCAGCGCTTTGCGCGCGGAAGATGGAGATTGCGCGCACCGGGCCTCTGATAGCGCGCGGGGGCAACGGCCCATTCTTTAACGAATGGCCACTTAGTAAGGGGGGTGCACGCAATCGGGCTGGATTGCGCACACCCAGGGGGCAATTGCGCGCAAGAGGCTTCTTTTGCGCGCGACGGCCTTTGGGTGAGGAGTTGGTCAAAGGAAAGGAGCCAAAGGGGTTGCGCGCGAAGGCGAACCCCGAGGCTTGCTTGCGCAAAATAAAGGAGGTTACCTGAAGATCGGCATTGCGCGCGGAGGGGGTGGGATTGCGCGCACGAGCGACCCTTCGAATTCTGGCAACCTTCAAAACGTTGGGGGTCGCCTTGTATTTATAGGCAACCCCGGGCGCGGAATCTCGCCGCCGGCGCGCAATTCATGGCGCGGGCGCGAAATTTCCTTCGCGGGCGCGGAATCGGGGCCCCGGCGCGCAAGGGAGTCGCGCGGGCCGCGGGCGCGCAAAATTGCGCGCCGGCCCGGCGCATTGCGCGCATCCCGGGAGGATTGCGCGCCGCACTTCAACTTTGCGCGCGGGCCTCCAAAATTCCGCGCAAGGCCTCCGGGCCTTCCGAAACGTGCTTCTGACTCCAAATATGACCTCACTTTCCGCATCCGGAGCTTCGTTTGAGGAGCAACGGACTTTTCCGGCGTCTACAAAATCCCCCCCTCGGAATCTGATCGGCGAGAGGTCGCAACAACCGGTTTCTGAGGGAGACGCCGGAATGCCGAAGTCCTAGGCGGCGCGGGACTTTGGCGCGCAAAAAAGGGCGGACCCCGCAGCAGACCTGCTGGGTGCCTTCCCTGCCTACCGGCCTGCCGACCCCGAGGAGATGGACGACTCGGACTCGGAGGCGGTCGAGGAGATCCGGATAACGCGCCGCAGGGGGTGGAAGTGCATCCAGCGCTTCCTCAAGCGACCCTCATCGGAGTGGCTGGGGCGCATGGGATCGCTTCAAACCTGGCTGCGCTTCCTGTGTGCTGGGGGAGCTGATGCTCGACGCCTCCATCTGACGGTCCATGATTTCATGGCCAAAAAGACGAGCGATAGCCGCCGGCGTGCTGACGTCGCACAATGTCGGGACATGTCGGAGAACACGCGGGCGCTCCTCGTGGCGGAGCAGGATGTCCGGCGCCTCGAAGGGCAGGCGGCAGAGAAGGAGGCCTTCGTCGCAGCGTGCACTGAGCTTGTGGAGCAATTAACGGCCCAGCTGGTTGACGCCCAGGTACAGCTGACGGAGGCAGGCCACCAGATGGTCACACTTCAAGTCGAGCGGGAGCGTGCACAGGCCAGGATCGGTGAGCTGCGTGCTGCGACCGCCGACGAAGAGAGGGCATGCAGAGAGCGAGAAGCAGCTCTGGAGGCCGCCAGCCAAAGGGTAGCGGCGTTGGAAAGACTCATTCAGCATGTTAATCCCTAGGGGCTTTGTTTTTTCCATTCCCAGAACATTTTGCTTCCGCTACTCAATACTTCGATCCATTTGTATGAATCAACATATTTATCTGCATCTTTTGGCTTAACGTGCTCAACCACAATTCATTGTCTTGCGGGAGTGTTAACCAATCTTCAGGCATCCACAATTGGGCCTGGATTTCTAAAGAAAAGAGGGAGGTCATTCCTAGGAAAGGAGACCTCAGACCTAATCAATGTACCATCCCCCCATCTTGTTCCGACACACGAGAGGGACAACGCTAGGGGCGTTGAGATTTTATCCGAACATAGGGAAATGAGAAAGGGTGAATCACGTGTCCCGAATTTAGAAATCCACGACGGTCGGCCTTCCAGGAAATGCCCAAGACGGCAAGAGGACAATGGATCAATCGACCATACTACTGCAATAGACAGACCGAAGGTCATCATTCATATTGCAGGAGGCGGATCACATGTCATCATCAATACCGCTTTGGGGGTTCCTTCAGGCAGAAGGGTGGAAATCTGGATCAAAAGGGCATGCGAAGCGTGGGGCGAAGTGATGATTTGTTCGGACAGAATCTAACACTCCCAAAATTACGCCACCTTGGGGAAAACGTATTAGGCGGATGCACTAATCTGGCCGTGAATCACCCCAATTCTCAGACAAAACCTCTTTGACGAGGAAACTGTCACTTCCCATCATTGCAATGGGGCATCCCGAGCTGAATCGGGGAGAATATCACAACCGCACCACTCTACCAGAAGCCAGGCCAGACGGACGGCGACGAGGAGGGGTGGGACTTAGTGATCCCTGAGGCTGGACCCGAGTCGAGATGCTCGGGCGTTCCTACGTACTCCATAAGGCTGGAGATCAAGCCACACGTAATTCTGAGAGTGCAGTTTTAACGTCATGCGGGACGTAGAACCCCGTTTAGGGAGATCTTAGTTTAAGGTCGTAGAGCTCGGACCATAGGGGCCGATCTTAGTTTATGGTCTTAGAGTTCGGACCATAAGAACCTCAAAGTACGCCACATCGTGGTCCTATCCCCTGGATATGCGAAGATGCACTGAGGGATAGTGTCAAGAGTGTCGAGGTTTCTCCTGGTCAGAGTGGGAGGTGGAAAACGTAATGTGAATCATGAGGCCATTCACTCATGGACTGGGGGCACCGGCGTAACGATATGGGAGTACTGCCGACCGTGGCGGAAAAGCAGCATCAATATCGCACTGACCATTGATGGAATGAGGCAGGAAACGAGCATCAACCGCTCAAGAGCAGGATTCATATCGATTCGCTGCCCAAGGCCCTTGGGGGCACCAGCCCGGATCGGTGGGAGAGCACTGAGGAATTGTATCCAGATCGCTCACGGGGGTTCCACCCAGGGCGTAGGCGATGGGTCCGAATGAAGGGGAGCATGAAGCCTGAAAAGTGGAAGGAACCTGACCAAGCTGAACCTGACCCTCCTGGCAATAGACCAGAGTACTCTTGACACCGGTGGACCACTGCAAGGGGTCAAGGGACATGCCTTGAGGGTGACCCGAAGGCAGCGGATTCCCCAGAGAAGGGGGAATCTCTAAGAGGTGGGGGGCTGGACCCGAAGTTTCAAACATCCGGGCGTTCCTACGTATCCCATAAGGATGGGAATCAAACCACACGTAGTTCTTGAAGCGCGGCGCAACACAATCGGGCACCAGCGCGGGGAGGGGTGCGGGTCTGGCCCTCGCACCCAGAAGAAGCGGTATTTGATATTTCTTGTTTGTCCTTAAAGGTGGATGGTTTTTCTTTGTGTAGCGACATGCCTGTGATTAAGAAATCCCTAGCGTCGCCACAATAATCAAGCCATGAAAGGCATTGATAAATGGCGTGGTTATTAACCAGCGCCCAACGTGGGTGTCCCCTGAGGAGAACATCACGATGCAGTGCCGTTTCTCGTCGGGCGGCCAAGACGATCACAGTTTACGGTCGTGTGGTAAGACCAGGAAACACAGTTTAAGGTCGTGTGGCTCGGACCATGGAGGAATCTGCTTATTGCGATACGGCGGACCCAGCGGAGGTGGGGACACATCCCAGCCCTGCGGTCACGCACAATTTTTAGGAGAAGGATCCTGGGATAGGGGCCTACATATGTCTATCACCCGAGGGGCAGAGATGCTAGCCTCCAGCTATGCTGGGCCCAGAACGCGATTGTTCGGGCGACTCCTTCCTCCTCATGGGGACGAGGGTCTAGCTACACATGGCCCTTAGGGAGGACATCAGCATATATCCTTGGTGCTCAGATCGTGGGAGCCTCGAAAGACACCATTACCCTAGTTGGCCTGCCTAACGTGTAGAGGTGTACTGAAGGTCAGTATGAAGAGAGAGAGTGTCGAGATTCCACTACAACGCACAGAGGAGGAGTGTGATGAGGACTGCGCAACCAATGTTCAGAGCCTGAAAGAGCCGACATGGCGATCAAGGATGTCGCTGACCATATTCTCAACACAACATCCGATCGCGTTAGCCTTGGATGAGGCAAGCAAACGAGCATCAACCGCTCAAGCGCAGGATTCATATCGATTTGCGGCCCAGGACCCGCCGGTAAATCGACCCGGAGCGGTAGGAGAGCACTGAGGCATCGTATCCAAACCGCTAACGAGGATCCCTTTGAGTGAAGGCTTGAACAAGAGGAAGCGTGAGGCCTAACAAGTAACACATGATTTGTCGGGATTGAATCCGACACTACAGGTCATAGACCGGAGTACCCAAAACATGTTAACAGATCACCGGAAAGGGTCGGAGGACTCACCCTGAGAGCAACCAAAAGACGGGGCTGGACCTGAAACACAAACATCCAGGCGGTCCTACGTATCCCATAAGGATGGGAATCAAGCCGTACGTAGTTCTTGAGAGGCAGTTTAACGTCATGCAGGACGATGAGGGGTGTGAGGTAGTCCCACACACGGGGGAGGCGTACGGCGCGACCAGTAGACCAACGTGAATGAGGACATAATCCCCCGCTCACGCCATACGCCTCGCACAAAAAGGAGGGGAACTTGGGCCAGAGGCCCAACGCGGGATAGAGATTCCCGGGAAATGGGGCTGGGCCTAAAGCATGAATGTTCAGGCGGTCCTACGTATCCCATAAGGATGAGAATCAAGCCGCACGTAGTTCTTGAAGTGCAGTTTAACGTCATGCAGGACGAAAAAAGAAATGGGGGAGCGGAAGGCATCCGCAAACGTGGGGGGCGTACAGCGTGGCGAGCAAACCGACGTGAATGAGGGCATAGCCCCGCGTTCACACCATACGCCGCATACCCAGAGGCACTTGGGCCAAGGGCCCGAGATGGGATGGAAATTCCCGAAGGATGGGGTTGGGCCTGAAACATGAATGTTCAGGCGGTCCTACGTATCCCATAAGGATGGGAATCAAGCCGCACGTAGTTCTTGAGGTGCAGTTTAGCGTCATGCAGGACGAATGCTGAACAGTTTAACGTCTTGTAGCTCGGACGTGGTGCAGTTTAGCGTCATGCGGGACGAAGTGCAGTTTAACGTCATGCGGGACGAAGTGCAGTTTAACGTCATGCAGGACGAAGTGCAGTTTAACGTCATGCGGGACGAAGTGCAGTTTAACGTCATGCGGGACGATGGACGCTTAGGAAAAGTACTACTTGAGGAACCTAGCGTTGGTGGGAGGAGTGACACGCTCACCATCCATAGTCGCTAGGGAGTACGCGCCATTGGGATAGACCTTGTGGATGACAAAAGGTCCCTCCCACTTGGGCTCCAACTTGGGCGGCTTCCTGCCGGGGATCATTGGTGCTCTTAGGGCCAGTACTAGGTCGCCCTGCAGGAAGGAGCGGAGGCAAACCTTCTTATTGAAAGCTTGAGCCATTCTGCTTTGATGCCTCTCCAAGTTGTGCAAAGCGCGAAGCCTATTCTCATCCAGTGCTTCCAACTCGACTAGACGGGCTTCAGCAGCTCTGTCCGGCGCTTGCTGGTCATAGACCGCAGTGCGCAAAGACGGTAACTGGATCTCAATGGGCAGGACGGCCTCAGCTCCATACACCAGGGAATAAGGGGTCATCTGGGTGGAATTGCGAGTCGTCGTCCGATAAGCCCAGAAGGCGTTGGGGAGCTTGTCCGGCCAACTCTTCTTGTTCTGACCAACCATCTTTTGCATAATGTTAGAGAGGGTTTTGTTAAACGCCTCAATCTGTACATTCGCCTGCGCATGATAGCGAGATGTATGGTTCGAGCGAATGTTGTACTTGGCGTAAAACTTCTTCAACTCGGCTGCTCGGAAATTGGCTCCGTTATCAGTGAGGATAGCGTGAGGCACTCCAAATCGATAAATGATGTTGGAGGTCACGAAGTCAGCGATAGAACAGGATTTGACCTCTCTGAGCGGAATTGCCTCTGCCCATTTGGAGAAGAAGTCCGTGGCGGTCAGAATGAACCGGCACTGGCGAGCTGTCGCCGGTAGGTAAGGTCCCACAACGTCCAGCCCCCAGACTGCAAAGGGCCAAGAATACCTGGTGGTATGGAGAGGCTCCGGCGGCCGATGCACAAAGTTCGCATGAACCTGGCACGCATGGAACTTCCTGGCATACTCGATGCAGTCATGGCGGAGGAGAACACCATCAAATCCGCGTCTATAGAGGATCTGATCCAGGCCGGGACTGCTCTGGAGGACAAACTGCGATGCGCGGCGTCGAACTCGCTCGCGCTCGGCCCGATCCGACGGGAGAATGCCATGTTGGAGGTACTCAAACAAAGGCGTCCTCCAATCAGGGGCTGGTTCAACTGCCATATCTGTGGTACTCGGGGCTCCGGGCACAGGGGAAACCGTGGCGAGATTACTTACCGACGGGCCGCGATCTCCCTCCGGGATAACGGGAGTGATGAGCCTGCGGTGCGTCACGCGGATGATCAGGTTTCCCTGTTCAGGCTCTGCGAGTGACGCAGCAAGGCTGGCCAAAGCATCTGCTCGACCATTCTGCGACCGGGGAATATGGACAATTTCTGGCCGAGAAGGGAACTGGACCATCAGGAGGAGGGTGCACTCCAGCAATGGCACAAGTCCCGGCTTCCTAACAACATAGTCTCCATTGATCTGCCTAATGACCAGCTCGGAGTCCCCTTTCACACACAGATGGGGCACGTCGATCTCGAGAGCTAACTCAAGGCCAGTGATGAGGGCATGGTATTCCGCCTCATTGTTGGTACAGCCCTCTGACAACAGGAAAGAGTATGGCAGCACGGCTTGCTCCGGGGTAATGAAGACGATACCCAAGACCACTCTATTGAGCTTAGGATTATCGAGTCTTCTACCTGTGGGGCTCCGGGAGGCACTGTCAAAGTGCATCTTCCAGCATGGATTGGCACGGTCGACCGAGAGGACGGCCTCATCAGGAAAGCCTAGATCCAGCGGCTGATCCGCAGAGGTCGGGTGAGCAGCTAGAAATTCCGCCAATGCTTGCCCTTTAATGGCCTTCTGAGACACATACCTGATGTCGAACTGCTGGAGAATCACAGCCCACCGCGCTAGATGGCCAGTCAACATAGGCAAGCTCAGGATATATTTCAACGGGTCTACCTGAGAAACCAACTGTACCTCATGGTTCTGCAGGTAGTGTCGTAATTTCTGTGCGGCAAATACGAGCGCTAGGCAGCTCTTCTCGATGGGGGAATACCAAACTTCCGCGTCGAGGAGCATGCGACTGAGTTAATAGAGGCTATTCTCTGTTCCCTCGTTGGGACCGTTCCAGGGCGGTCACATAAAGGACCAGCGGCTTCCCAGATACAGGCGGCATCAGAACCGGAGGTTGAAGCAGGTACTGCTTGATTTCCTCAAAAGCGGTCTGACACTCCTTATCCCATACATAGGTGGCACCTTTCTTCGTGAGCCGATAAAAGGGCTTACACTTGCCGGCCATATTCGCGATGAATCGGCGTATATAGGCTAAGTGGCCTTGGAACCCTTGCAGTTCCCGGATGTTTCCTGGGGGAGGCATCTGGCTAATCGCCCTGATCTTCTCTGGGTCGATCTCAATACCCCGGTATCTTACCACAAAGCCAAGAAACATCCCTGAGGTGACCCCGAAGGCACACTTCAACGGGTTCATCTTCAGGCAGCGAGACCGGAGGAAGCCGAACACTTTCTCAAGATCATTGAGATGGTCCTGACGCTGGCGCGGTTTGACCACCAAGTCGTCGACGTAGCATTCCACCAGTGTGCCGAGGATGGGCTTGAATATGCGGTGCATCGCCCGTTGATAGGTGGCACCTGCATTCTTCAGGCCAAAGGGCATGACCTGTTAACAAAATATACCTTGGGGGGCCCTGAAGGCAGTGAACTCCTCATCCTCAGGGGCCATCCGGATTTGGTTGTATCCGGAGTATCCATCCATGAAGGAGAGGGCTTGGAACCCTGCTGTGGCGTCAATCAACAGCTCTATCACCGAAAGGGGAAAATCATCCTTCGGATAGTGGCGGTTGAGATCGCGGAAGTCGATACAGACTCTGATCTGCCCGTTCTTCTTCCTAACCGGCACAATGTTGGCCAGCCATCTGGGGTACTGAACTTCCCTCACGAATTTGGCTTTGATAAGCTTTTCAACTTCGGCCTCAACCATGGCACCGTGGAATGGGTGCATCTTCCTGGGAGGCTGCTTGAACCCGCGATGGTTCGCCGGGAGACCAAGGCGGTGGATGGCTACCTGAGGATCTAGCCCCGGCATCTCGTCATAGCCCCAAGCGAACACATCACGGTGCTGTCTAAGAAAGTCCACGTACTGCTTCTGCTCCTCAGAGGGCATGGCGGCACTGACCAATGTGGGTCTTGGATCTGCCTTGGTTCCAAGGTTCACCTATACTAACTCATCGACCGTGGCGGAGACGCCCTCCTCAAAGGCTGGGGGTGCATCTTCCATGTCCTCTCCACTCGGGGGGGAATCGTCCACGGGAGAGACTGTGTTGGAAACTGCATTGGGGCTACCAGATCCTGCTGGGCCGCTGGTGCTGGCATGGGCGGTCGCGGTCATCTCATCAGAAGACTCACAGGCCGTCGAGACCATGGCTACGTCCAACCGATGGATCGGGAGGACGTAAGCGTCATCCAAACTTGCCCAGGGATCACTTGCAACAGCGACAGGCTCAACCTCACCTGTCAGGATCTGCTTATCCTTTCTCTTGTAATAGTCCGCGTCCAGATAGCGGGATTCACATGAGGCAAAAGGAGAGGCATCTCCCTGAAGCACGCCTACTCGACCATTAAGGGAGTATTTAAGGCATTGTTGGTATGACGAGGGAACCGCCGCATGAAGGTGGATCCATGGTCTGCCCATCAATGCGTTGTACGCAGTGTCCTGAGAGACTACCATGAATTCGGTGTTGGCAACCAGGTCACCGAACTGGGTCTTCAAACGTATCTTGCCGACCGGAGTTTGCTCGGTGCAGTCGTACCCCTGGATCCTGAGGTCGGAGGGGATCAAGTCATCCTCAGACAACCCCAATCTCCGGAGCGTCTGAGTTGGAATCAGGTTAATCCCAGACCCCGTGTCGACAAGACAGCGCCGGACTTCAAGGCCATTGAATTGGCCAGTAACATACAGTGGACGAATTTGCCCCTGTATAGGAGGGTCTTCATCCTTACCAGAGAACGAGATAGCTGCCTGACATTCGGCATTCTCAATCGCTTCGGCGTGAAAGGCCTCTACAGCCGCAACCTCCGTCTCAAACTGGAGGGGGCTCTTCAGGGCTTCAGCGAGCACCTCGCGCATCTCAGGTGATAGGCGCAGAGCCTCACAGATGGAGAGCCTTGTTGGGATGTCGGCCAAGTGCTTCAGAACATCATACTTTCTTTCCAAGCGCGAGCCCCTTGTTACAGGAGGTTGCTCTGCGGTTGGAGGCATGAAGGGCCTTGCCGGTTGGACCGGCGGCCGACTGGCGCTTAGCGCATCTCGCTGTTCACTGGTTACAGCCCGGGAAGTGGTCACCGTACTGGGGCCAGGAGGTTGGGATGGACTCGTGGCAGGACGGAGCTGGTCGCGGCGCGGCTAAGGCGATTCTGCCCGGTCCCACACCACAAACAGTGGCGGAGGCGAATCCGTCATCCCCGGATGGGGGGGCTGCGCGCGCTGAGCTCAGTTTTGAGCCTGCTGCCTAGTCTCAGTGGCGTGCACGGCCTGGCTGGGGGTACCAACTGCTGTGCCCCAACGACTCCTGTTGTTGCGGTTCCTCCGACAGTGGCGACGACCGGGGACACTAGGGAGGTCCACCTGGTGTTCTTCAACGTCGGGAACCGAAAAGGGATTTACCAGCTCGACGGTATTAACCGAAGCGTACCCAACACTGTCATCGGACGAATCATTCATCACCGGGAAGATCCGAGGAGGGACCCCCATCTCCGGGGGCATGAAATCGCCGAGAGTGCGGGATAGTGGCGGAACTGGCGGGGCGCGCTCTTCCTTCTTGCGCCGCCGCCGTTTGCTCTTCTCGGAAGAGGCAGGCTGGGACGACGATGCCGAAGCAGCACCCGCAGATTCTAAGGGCTTAGGCTGATTCAAGCACGCACGGATGATTCCATGGGCGCGAATGATCGTCTTGTGGTCCATCCAGTTATTATACTTCTGGGATCCGCGGTCGGAGACCAGCTGCCATTTGTCCTCGTCGCCACTATCGTCATCTGATCCCACGAACACACCCGCCACTTGTGCTGGAGCTGGGCCCAACCTGATTACATTGTTGTTAATCTGGTCTTGGAGCCAGTCCTTAAACACGTAGCACCGCCGGATGGTGTGCCCCAGGGCCCGATGGTAAGGGCAGTAGCGGGGGTTATCCATGAGATGTGCCTCCTCTGGCTTCCAACACTCAGGAAGTCGCACAATCCTCTGCTCCAGGGTGCTCCGGAAATTACCGGGGACCTGATCCTCGTGAAATGATTAAGTCAGGTATCGCTGGACCCTGGGAGCGTGGTCTTGACGAGGGGCTGGAGGGGCCTGCTGAGGAGGTGGACCCTGATTATCTCTCCTGGGTTGTGGCGGTACATTACGCGGAGGGGTCGGCCGGTTCTGGGGCTGCCGCTGCTGGGCCGGGAACTGAGCCCGTGGAGGCGGATTCCTGTGAGGCTATGGAGCTGGCCTCGCCGGCAGCAGCTCCAACGGCCTGGGGGCCTCTATCTGGGCAACAGCAGCGGGCTCAGCCCTGCTGACTCTCCTTGCAGGGATCATAGGAGGCAGCGGGTGTACCTGACTGGCCTGTTGCAGGGCTTCCTCAAGACGTTGAGCTTTGTCTGAGAAGTCCCTGAACCCTCCGGGGTAATTCTGAGTGATCAAGGAAGGGACCAGCTCGGTCTTGACGTTCCCGACGCACATTGTCAGCAACTTCTCCTGAGTCAATGGCATGTCAAGGGAATACGTGAGACCCTTCCATCGGGCGACGAAATCCACGACTCGCTCATCAGGCCTTTGCTTGCACTTGAAGAGGTCTGCGATACTCGTCTTCCGGGTCGTGGAACTGAACTGGTAGAGGAACTGTCTACGAAGGTCCTCCCAGCTAGTTATCGACCCGACGGGGAGCTGGCTGTACCAGACAAATGTTGTCCCTTCCAGTGTCTGGACAAAGCAGCGAAGCTTAGCGGCCTCCTGCTGTGCTGGAGTTCCCAACATAGGCCCGCACCTCGAGTTGAAATGGACCAAATGCTGTGGCGGATCTCCAGTCCCATTGAAGGGGGCGAAGGTGGGGTTCCCGAATCCTGGAGGTGCCGGCATGTCATCCACCCATGCTGGGTATGGCTTGCCGTCCGGTGGGATCGCCACTTGCCGAGTCTCCAAGGCTTCCAAGCGGGCGATGAGTGACGCCATCGGATCGTCCGGACATGGGTTCCAGTCCTGGCGAGGATCTCTAACCACGAGCGCATTGCATGGCCCTTCAATCGGGTCGTCGACCGGGTCGTCGAACTCGGCAGCTCGTGGGATGGCGGGCGGAGCGGCCCTTGGCCAGCGGGAGGAATCTGAGCGGGGCCTCTCAGGTAGTCACGCCGCTCGGGAGGGTGTGGTGAAACATACAGCGCCCTCTTGCCATAGGCAATGGCCTCTCCCCTGTCGGCAAACACGGCATAATCACGGTTGCCTGGGAGAGTCTCGTCGAGGAGTGGTTGTTCCTGTCCCTGCTGTCCTGGCCTAGGATCACTGTAGTCAGGCCGCCGCTCTGCAGCGCGCTCGGAGAGGAGCTGGTCAACTAGATTCTTCTGCTCGGCGAGCTGTTGACGTAGCGTGGCCTTTTCGGGATCCTCCTCTGCCCTCTGCATGGAGGCAGATGGGTCGGCGGGCTTTATAGCCCCGCCGTGATCTTTACCTTTGCTGACGTTTCGGGTCAACGTCAGTGCTTCAGTGGGTGTGGGGAGACCCAGGAGTTTCCTCTGGTGACGAGTAACTCTCACCTATGGATCCAACAACGACTTGTCTTCGGGGGGAGACCCCCTTCGAGAAGTTCCAAGCCGTTCCCCTCTCCCGACAGGTCAGCCATATTGACCGTTTCCGTCCCTGGGGATGTACCCTCAGGGCCACCCAGTGAATCGGGCTGTCGGCGAATCGCACTGAAGCGTAGGGCAGCGTACTGCCCCCATCCATGGATATACACGTGGGGGGTGGCTTCCTCGATAACCTTGCGGAGTACTTGAAAACACTCAACGCATCGTTGTTGGGGGGCCTCGTGGTGCCCAAATGACCCGGGGTGCCGAACCGCGGGGAGCGTGGCCAGGTCAATCTGACGGCACTGCTCCCCAATATCCTCCAGGTGCACATGACTCCCGGGATATGGAATTTGTAGGCGGTGAAGACGGGAGTGAGTCTCCCGGAGAGTTCGGCGGAAGCATTCGAACTCATCCAGGGTGAGCGATTCTGGTGCATCAAAGTCCGGTCCTGCGACTGGCCAAAACTTCTCAGGGAAGTGGCCCTCTGCAAGGACAGTCCAGAAGCTCCACGACTCAAACTCGGGACCCAGGTCTTCTTGGACCCCTTCAACGACTGGGAATGGACGGGGAAACGGCAGTGGTGCCGAGGCGGGCCGCCGGGCCGACGGGCTGGCCGGCGGTGAATACGACGAGCATGCCGATTGGCTTCCATATCCCGGGCCGCCCTCTGAGGGTGGCGGTGCCCCAGCTACCACATCACGATAGGACGGTCCGACGGGCGAACATCCTGCCGTAGCGTCGGTGCTCGCCGAGGGTTCACTAGATCGTGGCTCGACCGTCGGTCCCTAGAAAAGGTCTCCAGCTTCTCCGATCGAGGCAGAAGGCGCTTCCGGAGGGGCCGGTACCAACCGCAAGCTTGATCCTTGGGGGTCTACCAGGCCCTCGCTACTCCGGATATACCTTCGGAGAGAAGTAGGGATCACATCGATCTCGCTCTCGGGGAGTACGAGGCTGACGTGCCGCATTCCTACCCCTGCCCTTGACTGGCGGGATCGGGGGGAGGGATCTGTCGCCGAATCATACTCCGCCTCTGTATCAGAGAAACGAACCGGTCGGATCTCTGTCCGTAATTTCCTAACATCCCTCCCTCGACGTCGACACCTCGCCTTCCTGCCCCTGGGTGGTTCTTCGGGGCATGGCCGATCTCTGTCCTGGCGTCCTCTGGCACCGATGCTGGGGCCAAGAGGACTGGAAACCAAGGTGCGAGGAGCACCGGGACAGATATCAAAGGGGACGCAGGGAGAGATGATTTCGGGCAGGCCTCCGGGCCGGGATCGAAAGGTGGGATCACCCATGCCTCTTGGATCGGCCGCACGGAGTAGACCCTGCTGGTGAATAGCGCTACCACGAGGTGGTCCACGGTGGCTATTGCCTGTACCAGCAACCGGGAGAGTCAACCCAACCTGCCTTTGGGGCGGTCGGGGCCTCGATCCAGGTCGGGCATAGAAGTGCCCCTGCTCAGGATGCGCAGGGGCCTGGTGACTGGAGCCAGCAGTGGCTTGGGCCAACACGGCCACTGTTTCTAGGGCCCCAAGGTGGGAATCCTCTTCCGCTCGTGCCCGACGTTGGCGTCGGGACAGACGAGTCGGGATTAGCGGCGCGGGCAGGTGGAGAGCCCGTTCTTCGATTTGAGAAGTCAGGCGGCGGTGTCGACGTGACCTGGCAGGAGCCCTTATCGCGGATCCCTGGAGCGAATCTCGGATAGGGTGGTCCCGGACATCTTCCACCTCATCCGCATAGGGGAATGAGCTGTCGGAGCGTTCCGGAGATAAACTCCCGAAGTGGTTGGACGTCGAGGTAGGCAGCGGTGCCTCCCTGTGCGGCCCTCGGGGGCGGCGTTGGTGGTGAGGTGCAGCTTCCTCGAGGTCTAGGCGAGCCATTTCCCTGGTGGGGATGACTCCTTCTTCCTCATATCTCCGCACCAAGTTGTTGATCACCCTTCTCTGGATGACCTCCGAGGGGGAGAGAGGGCGTGGTTGCCCCGCAGTTGCGGCTACTGGGACGGCTATGGAACGGGCGGGACCGCGCGGAGTAGCCGCGTCGGTGTTTCCCCTACCCCTGCGCCCGTGGGCGGGCGGCGATCGGGCACTGGATTGGGCGACCTGATTCTTGAAAGCAAGGAGAAGAACCCGTTAACACTGACAGGAAAAGGAATCGACAACCAACCATTAGTGCCACGATGCCTTCCGTGGGGGGAACCCAGGCCATCGACGTCATGAGACGGAGTACCCGATTTCCCTTCCCCAGCCCTGGCGGGTTTCGTGCCCCAGTGCTGAATGCTCGTCCGGGCAACATGCTGGTCTTCCAACACCTCTGAAAGCCATCGGTCTTCGTATTGAGGAGAAGAGATTCACGTCGGGTTCACCATTTTTCTATTTCGGTGCGGATGTGCGTCGGGCTTCTGTTCCGACGCTGTTCCGCCAGGATGCGTTCGCGCGTGCGCCCGTCGACCCGAGGGGATGGGAGCGCGGCTTGTGGCCCCGCAGTCCCGCTTTCCAAAGGCGGGCGGCATCCGTCCCTTATTCAGGGACGTCTGCTCCTTGATCGAAACCGGGATGATGGGATGTCGGCTCCTCCTTCCGTGGACGTCTCCTCGGAACTCGTCGCCTAATCCGTGTCTCCCTCATAGATTTAAGAATGTTCGTGAATCTCGTTCCCGGCGCCATATCTTCATGAACACCGGTTAATTACGCTGCTTCCGCCTGGACGCCCCAAGGAGTCTGGTCGGGGCAGCAACCCGCGGTGAGGAGACCAGGTAGCTCCGGGTGTTGGGGGCGTGTCTTAACACTGCGGCTCTGCATGTGTGCCTTCCGTCCCTAATAGGGCTTCTCGAAGGCGTGATGGCCTGAGGCATCCCACGCTGGGTACGGGGAACTGCGTTACCTGAGATTTTCCTCAGCTTTCCATGTTTAACACGGGGTATGCCGCGAGTTTAACGTCCAGCGGGGACGACATCGGACTGATCAACATGAGGAGTGGATCAGATGACAGAACCCCTTGCGGGGAACCTCCGATGCTGGGGCCAGCACATGGGCGGCTTCTCGAGTGAAGTGGAGTGGAATGAAGTGGCATGACCCCACCAGGATGTGGCGGCCCGGGTAAGGATCAGGATGGATGGTGCAGTGAAGAGCTTGGACCCCGTAGGGGCTTCCTACGTACCGCGCGTTAGCGCGGATCAAAGTCAGCGTAGTTCGGATATACAGTTTAACGTCATGCTGGACGTTGGCAAGCCGACTCACAAGGAGGTCGAGGCTGCCGGGCGGAGGATTGAACCGAACCACCTCGCACGGAGGGGGATGGAACGGCCGGGTGGATCGCAGTTTCACGTCATGCTAGACGATGGTGTTTGGGGCTTACACTCTAAGGAGGCCCATATGCGGCAAAGCTCAGTTGGAGAGGGACTTGGGCCCAAGGTAAGAGACACCTCGATCCCTGTCACGCCCTCTACTGGCTTCGACAGTGGGGAAGCACAATGGATATACACATGAGCAGTCCCCCACAAGGGTGGATTCATAGGTGAATCGACGCGAATGTGAATCCGGGAGGGGTCCACTGATAGACGAACCGACGTGAATACGGCCGGGACGACCAGGTGGTGGGATTGAACCTCAGGGAGGCTTCCTACGTACCCTGTTTAGGAGACAGAGATCAAAGTCCACGTAGTTCATTCTGTCAGGACTTACGCACTGAGGCAACCTGAGTGCGGCAAAACTCAGTTGGAGAGGGACTTGGGCCGAAAGTAAGAGACACCTCGATCCCTTTCACGCCCTCCACTGGCTTCGGCAGTGGGGAATCACAATGGAGATACACATGTGCAGTCCCCCACAAGAAACTAGGGGTTTGTAATACCCTACCCCCGTGGGCGAAGGCCACTCCAATAAATCGTCCCTAAAGAGGGGCAATCCCAACATCCCTGCAGAGACGAGCGGGTGGGGTGCCACATCCAAACCGGGTGGGGACCCTGCGTGCGGGGCACGGGATCGGGTGATGCGGACGGTTTAACGTCTTGCCGGACGAAGTACAGTTTAACGTCGTGTGTTGAGGACGAAGATGCTTGGCAGTTTAACGTCTTGCAGCGTGGACGAAGTACAGTTTAACGTCATGTTGGACGATGTACAGTTTAACGTCATGTTGGACGATGTACAGTTTAACGTCATGTTGGACGATGGATGCTTGGCAGTTTAACGTCCTGCAGCGCGGACGAGATAGTGCCGCCGAGGGGTCTGTGTCACTTCGCGCGAGCCTGGAGGGCCGCACGGGAAGACAACGCACGGTGCGGGCATCCGGGATGAGGATTATCGGGCGCCACGCAGGCGGGTACCCTCAGGGGGTCAAAGGGGGCAACCCTGGCGGTTTTGCGCGCAAAAGAGAAGCTTGGCGCGCAATACCGTGGGTCGGCGCGCAATTGGGCGGGCTGGCGCACAATTGGTCCAGCGCTTTGCGCGCGGAAGATGGAGATTGCGCGCACCGGGCCTCTGATAGCGCGCGGGGGCAACGACCCATTTTTTAACGAATGACCACTTAGTAAGGGGGGGTGCGCGCAATCGGGCTGGATTGCATGCACCCGGGGGGCAATTGCGCGCAAGAGGCTTCTTTTGCGCGTGACGGCCTTTGGGTGAGGAGTTGGTCAAAGGAAAGGAGCCAAAGGGGTTGCGCGCGAAGGCGAACCCCGAGGCTTGCTTGCGCGAAATAAAGGAGGTTACCTGAAGATCAGCATTGCGCGCGGAGGGGGTGGGATTGCGCGCACGAGCGACCCTTCGAATTCTGGCAACCTTCAAAACGTTGGGGGTCGCCTTGTATTTATAGGCAACCCCGGGCGCGGAATCTTGCCGCCGGCGCGCAATTCATGGCGCGGGCGCGAAAGTTTCTTCGCGGGCACGGAATCGGGGCCCCGGCGCGCAAGGGAGTCGCGCGGGCCGCGGGCGCGCAAAATTGCGCGCCGGCCCGGCGCATTGCGCGCATCCCGGGAGGATTGCGCGCCACACTTCAACTTTGCGTGCGGGCCTCCAAAATTCTGCGCAAGGCCTCCGGGCCTTCCGAAACATGCTTCTGAATCCAAATATGACCTCGCTTTCCGCATCCGGAGCTTCGTTTGAGGAGCAACGGACTTTTCCGGCGTCTACAATAGCATAAAGAAGGAAAATGAGTTATGAAAATAATCAAAGGAATGATTTATAATTTAAATTCTAATATAATGTATTATTAACAATATATCCATGTAAGTGTGTTTTATGGTTTAGAAATAAATGTAAAATATGTCCTAGGTACATCCGGCCTTTTGAAATACAGGAAAGAATTAGAGTTGGTGTAACGTTAGGATATTCTACCTAGAATCTATAAAGATAATTTTGTGTTCTATATCTATTTATTGAGGAATTAAATTATAGAACCAATCCATGTTCTCACATATGGTTAAATTGAATTGTAACGTGATTTATATTACTACAAAGTTCCTATATAAATTCATGACATTAAAGATTAAGTGTTACAGAATTTGACAACTTAAATGTTGAGGGAACGTCAAAGATATCGTAAAATAGAATAGTAAATGTGGGTAAAAGAAGATTTTATGGTCAATAGATACCCACATATATTCCTAATGTGAGATTCTAGAAATTTTTAGTATGAACATTTTAAAGTATGTAATAACTTAACACTAGAGATTCAATCATAGCAAGTAAGATTATCTTTCTAAAGAAACTATATAATAATGAACAAATCTTTCCATAAGAATGTAAATTACCAAATTTTATAAACATAATTTGATGAAATTAATTTCTTTTTTTAAATTAATTTTGTTAAAAAAATTTAGTATTAATTTTTGATATTTTTCCAAAATAATTTATTTTTAGGTCAATAGTGAAAAATATCGAATTTAAAAAAATGTAACTTATATGATATTATAATGATATAATAATGACTTGAATATTTATGAAATAATATATATCAAAAATATATATTTAATAATTAAAATAATTCATATAAAATATGTTTTTGAACTTTGAAATCTATGCTTAATATTTTGGAAATCTATGTGATGTTTTTATTCAAATAAATATTTTTTAGTTCTTTTATCATTATCAAGTATTAACAAGGTTCCTATTAGATTTGGTATTTTTTTGAAATAAAAATAAGTATCATTTTATTTAAAATAATCCAATTCATCCCAATACAATAAATATTTAACTAGATTTTATTATAAAATCAATTTTTTGCTTAAAAATGCATTATTCTAAAAATGGATTTCATTGAATTTTGAGAACTTATATTAAAATTTATTTCTACCACATAAAAGAAATTAATTATGTAAAATAGATTCCATATTTTTAACCATTAAAATTAATATTAAATAATATGTTTAACCAAATCTTGGGTTAAAATGAATAGTAAATGTGGTTAATATTTATCACCTTGGTTAAGGGTAAAATGTTTTAAAAGGGTTAAAAAAAGAGGTATGGATTTAAGATAACATAAGAAACTTAATTAAACAGAGTTGGATAGTTTAATTTCAATAATAACCTTATTATATTCAAATATATGTCAATTTTGAACCCCATTTGCAAGAAAACGAGTTTATATTAATATATTCTTTTAAGTAATTCCATGTGTGTGTCTCCCCACACTTATAAAATGATACCTCTTCTCGTCATTTTTTCACAAGAATTGATCAATATAAATCAGCCAATACCTACACAAAAAAAATTATTGGATTACATACCTTTATTCTTGTGTTCTTGGTCTTACCCTAATACCATCCTATTATGGCCTAAGGTGTAAGCCAAAGGAGGTCTCTCAAAGAAGAGGTAATCGTCTTACCTAGTGCTTTTAAGGATTATTTATTCTTTTACTGACTCCAAATCTATTGTAAATACCCTAAAATAATTAATTAAATATAAATAACATAATGATATTTTATTTTTATTATGGTAGAAATATTTTCCACATTCTTTCCATTCTATAGAAAATAATAACATATCTCGTGTGTACGAACAACCTACAATCTCCACATAGTAGTGTAATATATTTATCATCACCCTTTTAATTTAATGGTTATAAATATATATTATATTTATGAAATAAATAATATTCGATAAATATAAGATATATTCTTCTTTCTTACACTTCCATATGTTGGAAAATGATATCATCATTCATGCGTACGTATGGACTATCACCTTCATGATATGATGTGAGTCATTATTCTATTACCTCCATAAATGGATGTTTATAAAATTTTATATAATTAAAAATTAATATTCATTTAATTAATAAGATTCTGAATATTATAAAACCATTTCATGATTCCTTTAACTATGGACAATATACCAAATTAATTTTTGAGAAATTTAGTGAATAAACTTAATTTCGTCGATTTAAGAAAGAACTATTCAATGAATTGATTTAAAATGATTATAAAAGACCTTAAAAATGGAATAAATAAGAAATATTTCCTTATTAAAGTAATTAATAAATTAAAAGTCATTATACAGTAGGATCAAATATACATGACTAATAAAATACCTAAGGTAAGGTATTTTTATTACAATCTCATTTTATTTAAGGATTTTTTATGTTCAAATTTCCTTTTTGAAAATTATATTATTCAATTATTTTAAATTCCATATATTTTATTCTCATCTTATTATGTTGGGGATTAAAATTTTGATTTTTTTATTCTCTTTTTGGATCGAGCATCAATACGTAAGTTACATTTAAGGTACTTCTATTTTTTTGGATGTTCTCCTTCCATATATTTTTCTTCCATGAAAATATTTTCTTTAAAATGTTTTTAATAATGTTATTACTATTATAAAAATAATTATTAAATTCATTTTTACCCTTGTTTTTCTTTCTAAAAATATTTTTAAAATGAATCTTCTTGTTATTTTCCGAATAAGGTACTCTTTTCCAATGGTGTGAATAAAATCATTATTTTAACATACATTGTACGAACAACTTTTCCCATCTTCCTAACTACTCATTTATTTCATGAATAATGTAAATGTTTTCATGTTTGTTTTCAAAGAATATTTTTTCTCAATAATTTTTGAATTTTTATTTAATATAATATTAAAATAAAATTGTATTATTTTCTTAATGGAATGAAAATAATTTTCATATGAGATTTATAACACTATTATTAAATGGAGTTACATGGAAGTTATTTTTAAGTGATTTATTCTGTTTTATTTTCTAAAGAATTTTTTTTACTAAAAAAATTTCATTTCTGGTGAATCTATAGTATTATTTTACTGCTAATAGATTATAACTTATTTTGATATGATTCAATTTCTTGTGATCATGTTCTACATCACTTTCCATTATTTTGTTGATATTATTTTTCTATTTCATGTCAATTTTTTAAATATCATGGATGAATTTAGAGTCATTTCTATTACTTTGATGATGTTTCAACCATATACTATTTATATATATGCAATTATATTAACGAATCTTATTAATTAATTTATTTCATTAACTGGGGAAAATATTGATGTTTTATATTCTTGATTTGATACGGATAATTTTTTTACTTATATGGAATTTTGAGAATGAGTTGTATTGATCATTAAAACTAAGTGGAATATATAGGTCGTGTATGTGATGGGTAAGACCCTATTATACATAACCCCTAGATTCATCAATAAGTCGTATGAGATAAAATAGTAGGCATGACATATTAGATTACTATCTAGTTTAAATCTATCCATTTATTAAAAATGATATATTGGTTGAAAGGCGTTAATAGGGAGATTTATGATATCTCATATGAGATGCCTTGATCTTGAAATTCCAAAATTACATATTTACATTATTAAGAATTAAATTTACATTGTCAATGTTATTGGTATATTAATATTATACATGGTTTTTCATTGACCTATATTTGTTGATTGAATGAAATGTGTTTTGATAATCCACTCTACCATATTGATTATTCCCTATTTACTATTGATAAAATTCAATTTACATAACCCTCACTTGGAAGATGATATCAACCCATTTTTTCTTTTCTATTTGATATGAAGAAGGATATTATGTATGATTTCAAGGCTGTAAGAATGTTTCATATTATATGTTTTATTATGTACAATGTAATTTGAGAATCATGTATATATCAAGTTTTCTAAAACATCTAAACTGATCGATCATGCATGGTGAGATCCCTTTAAATTTTTTGACAGTATAATGAAGTAAAATATATCTCTAGATTTTTGGATTCAAGGTGTTATGATAGTGAAAAAATACAATCAATATCATTGTGATAGCACCCAAAGTAAAATTAATGATGTTACAATAGAAAAGGAGCACATGTGGACAATCGCTAGATGGGATCTACATTGGGTCCTCATCAATGCAACAAAAATATTTCCAAAAGGCCTTTAGATGGTCAAAACCTACATCAAGGAATGAAACCTAGACCTAGGTATTTATTTATACTATTATATTAATTATAATGCAATGAGAAAAATAACCTCTATTGGTTCTAGTGAAAATATTTTTCAATAATATTTAGAAAAAAAATCATCGACCTTGGTATTTATGGTCATGTACATTGTGGATGACCAATTTAATCTAATAAAAGTAAATTTTTCTATAAGAAAAATAGGTTATTACATTGAGTTTTGAAACAATCAAAACCAATATCATGTACTCAGGAATTTTATAGATACTGAAGTCTTCTTTCTGGGTCTTCATGTATCCACTGATCTCACCACAAAATTCACCCAAATAAGTGACTAAAGCCAAAATATCTATGTAATCCTATATGTTTATCAATTTTTGGCCTTCAGTGGCCAAAAAATGGGATTTCCATTGAACTGTGCATTATCTTTCAAGCCTATCTATCATCTAGCTTGTGATCGACCTCATTTTTATTCTATAATATCATCGTTGATCAACAATACTCCCACCAATATCATCTTTGACAATGTTAAAATAAATCACCATGAATCTACTTTTTTATCAAAAATCAAACTAGATCCATGGTTGAATCACTAACCTAACATAGTCTAACAATTAAAGAAAATAATAGGGGAATAAGTACACAATCAATAATATAAATTCATTACTTTTTGGTGAATCCAAACACTGATCACAATTATAGAAAACATACATACAAAATCAATTCTAGTGAAAAAAATCAAAGGCCATTATAAATAATTAAATTTGCAGGGATATGTGAAGAAAGTTAATATATGACACCTTAAACATTTATTTCAAAATAATAATATGTTCTATAACTTTCTTAACACATAAGTTTGTGTTTTAAGAAAATTGTGATATACTATAGAAATATTATTATATAAATATAATCATAATAAACATATCATCAAATTGGAAGGTATAAATATGAGTAACCACATTATGAAATATATTTATAAATTTTTTATTAAAAAAATATATTGATAAACTATAAGGAAATAAGAACCCATTTTTTAGTAAAGCAATTTTATCCTTCAAAAATACGTTTTCTTCAAATATTTCTTCCTTTTTGTGAATCAATATTATAATTATTTTCAAACAATTTTAGAAATATTATTTGAAAAGGGTCTAATTTTTTAATTCATTGTATAAAAACTTTGAAAGGGTGAAATTTTGAAATTTTTATGAAAAAATAAATTTTTCAGTGAATAGTTAAAAATACTTAATATTGTAATAATATCAATTCTTTTTACTGAAAAGTCCCATTATGATTTGAATTTGATATTATAGTAACATTAATCACCTTTAATTATATATAATATAATTAATTACATAGGATTTATTATTATAATTTATTTTTAGATAGGTTTTTTTTTTGATAAAACACATTTTTTCTAAAAACAAATTTTGTTGTATTTTACGTATTTTAATTTAAATTAACTCCTTCCACTTCTAAAAATTGAATCTTAAAAATTTTATTCTATCATTTCCTATCACAGATGGTTATAATGAAGAATTTAATGTATATATATGGGTTTAAGGACATAATTTGATTTCTATAAAGATAACATATAATCTATTTTCTTACCTTTCCATCAATGAAAAGTAGTAATCTCGTTCACACATACGTGTGGATTACCACCTCCATGAAGCGATGTGTTTCTTTTTTCATCATCATCACACATGGAGGGTATATATAAGTGTATTTAAAAAAGTAATACAATATTTATGAAATAATCATAATTATGTATATATAAAACGATACTTACCTACTTTCCCTCATGTTCATTAAAAAATGGAAACATTACTCATGAGTACGTATGGACTACCATCTCCATGTAGTAATATAATTTATTTTTCATAACCACCATACATATATTGTTATAAAAGTATAATTTATGCATAAAAATGATAATTATGATATTATTATCATTCTAGTGATGATGGAACAATAGCCGCTTTGACCATGGTCAACATACTAAATTCATTTTGAAAATATGAACTGAATGTTCAAAAAACACTCGACATGGCCCTAACTGATTAATAAATTTATTTTTTCATTTAAATAAATAATATAAATCAATTAATGATAAATTAATAAACATATTAAAGGTTCTTATAAAATTAAAAAATTAATATATGTTTCTTATACAAGTGCTAAAGGACATAGTAAGAAAATTTGAACTCAAGATAAGGGGTTTCATAAGTCAATTTTCTTTGATTGGGTTATATCACTTATTCATTGACTATATTAAGAAAATATTATGTGCTAAATTATATTTTTAGGATTTATGTTTTATTTCCCATTAATGTTTTGTATATTTTCTTTTTTTACTCATAATCCCTCCATTGATTATTTATCAATTCAATGATATGATTTTTGCAAGGGTTATTCATCTCAAATTTTACTTCTTTTGGAAATATAATTATGTTATATACCTACATAATGACATTGATTTTTCTAGATTCTATTTTTAGAAAATTATTAGGAAAATTATGAGACCAGGTGTTGAGATGACATGCGATAATGAGGCCCGGTGTGCCCGAACAAATAAGTCAAAAACGTTAGGTTTTTAATTAGCTCAGGTGAGCGGTTTTCTTGAAAAGTGGAATAACTATTAAACGGTTAATCATATTAGAAATCTAAGGGCATTATTGTCTTCATAGTTGTGGGTTTACCCTAGGAGTGACTTAAGTTTAGTCGACTTGGGGATTCTGTGGAAAAACCTGAAAAGGGCGTAACCCTAAATAAATTAAATAAATAAAATTATTTTATTTTTCAAATCCTTATAACTCATAAATGATAATTCATATTAAAAATCAGAGACCACCATTGTTCTCATGAGGATGTGCTTTCTCTAGGAAATTCCTAACCTCGACGGGCATGGGTCAAGGGTGAAATTTAGTTTTTGGATGTGAACGTCATTAAAAAATTAAATAAAAATATTTTAAATTGGATGTTATGTGTTGAAACAACGATAGTTTTATTTTTTAATAAACCTCATCAGATATTCATGGTTATTTTCATAACCCTAGATTTTGTCTAAGGCAAGGGGAGGAGGCTTTCACTGGCAATGATAATTTTGAGACCAGAGCTCGAATCAAGCGACGATGAATCAATGATCAGAATTCAGATCAAGCATCAACGAACGTCGATGTGGAGACAAGTATTAATTAGTAATCGAACTGAATCAAGGTAGGGGTTTTAATTTTATGTGATCATTTTTTCCTATTCTTTATTTTAATGATGAACATGGATCAACCCACTAATAGGTTGATTCGCAGATCAATCGTTCGTGTGGGATGGGTACAATTTCTACAGGATTAAAGGGGGCTATACCATAGTGGGTATTAATATATTTATTTCCATTTTTTCTAACAGGGTGAAAGAAGGCCGAATGAACAAGGCCAAATTCGGTTCCTTGGATGTTCATCGTACTCTCTCTATATCTCTCTTGCGTTCTTCACCAATATACCCTCGTGGTTGTGTTGGATTTTTTACGGGAGGTTCCAAACATGGTTGAACCCCTAGATCGACAACACGATAATTTGGAGTAAATGATAGTGGAGAAGACAACCCATGTATCATGAGGGTGCTCGCGGTTCATAAAATGTGACACAACGGTGATGGTAGAGACCTATGGAAGGAGGGAAAATGGCTACAAAAATGGCGGTGCATGGTGGCACGACCACCCAGTAGTACTGGTCGTCAGCTTGACAGTCAACGGCGGATATTCTCACAGCAACAGCCACGGGGCGGTGGATGTGGAAGGGGGATTGCGTCATGCGGCCAAGGGGAGGTGGTCTATCTGGACCACGGGGTGGTCACCGGACGACCGCATGTATTGAAGTAGAGTGGAAGTTTTAGTTTACACGTCTGGATGGACAAACCGGCCCGCTCCAATGGGCCAATAATCAGTCGGACCGGACCGAGAACTAACCGGACCTTTTTTATAGGAAATCCCATAACTCTCCAACTTTGTGTCCATTTGACAAGAAGTTTGTGGCAGTGAGACCCTCACGATGAGGTTTTCCTTTTGAGACACTCTAAGTGAGTTTCTATGGAATTTAGAGTATAGAATATTGTATTGAGGAGTAGTTTCTCCCAAAATGAGCATGCTGAGGACAGAATCCGGCGGTTTTCTATCACCTAGATGTAATGTGATTACCTAGACTATGTGTTTTACCTAGACTATGTGTCTTATAGAGACTATGTTTCTTACCAAAACTAATTCAGTACTCCTCAATCCCACCAGGGTGTAGGTCCTCTAGTCTTTGACGACACTCTGTGTGTTACCTACACTCTGTGTGTTATAACACTCCACTTGTTAGCTACACTATTTGTGTTACCAACACTCTGTGTGTTGCCTATAATATGTGTGTAACCAAAGAATCATGCATTACTACTTAAGGGTACTATTTATTCTTATTACAACCCTGTTTATTTACCATAGACCGATATTTGTTGTGAGATGGCTCTAGTGACTCTCTTGATTGTAACTCTTAGATCCTACTCTTCATGTGCCACTTTGGTAGTCTACTTGGTGTAATTTTTAGTGCTCTTCCTTTTGGTTTACTTTGTGTAATTACTTATAGTCCATGTACTAATATCTCAGAGAAATTTTTAATGTATCAAGAAAAGATGTTCTCTCGGATACTTTTGGTAGACTTGTTTTATGTACTTACTATCAGATAACTTGAGGATTGAGATCTCCCAGAATCAAGAATGATTTGAGTGGAACCATACGGCTGTAAGTGGATGAGACCTTTAATATTGGAATATTTTATGAGTATACCTAGATATTCTTATTATATGTGTTATTGAAACATACCTTTGTTGATCTGACTATATCTTCTTAGTAGTGTTTCCTTTGTGGTCTTTTACTTTGTTATTCAGGGTTCCCTACTGATTATTTTTTTTACTCTCCCCTTAACAAGATTCACCTACACGTGTCATGTCTTGTGCAGAAAATCAAGGATTTTATGGAGTCCTTGGTGGTTCAGGGCTAGGTGGTTCTTATAGTGACCTGATGAACAAGGTGTGCTTCTGTGACTTCAGATCACTATTTCTGTACCTACCCTTTAGGTATGGTTTTATTTTGAGGAGTTCTAGAGACTTGTAGTTTTAATTTTCTGATTTAGTCAGGCTTTTATCCTTTCCCCATTTACCTTCATTTTTCTACTATCATGACTTGTGTTTTTTTACTTAGTGTTTTCACTTTCCAGCATATGTTGCATGGATTTTTGTTCTTGTGTACATGTACTTTGGAAAATACCTCCCATTTGTTTGGGATATTCCTACTCAGCGGTAGTCTCCAGCCCCTAGCCTATGGGATTCGAGCTTGGAGTAGTCATGACATGGGCCCCATGGTATGGGTCATGAAAGAGTGGTATCATTGGAGGTCAATTCTACCTTAAGAACCCATAGTCTATGAGTTTTATTTGGGGCAATGGTGTTGTGTGTTTCGAGTTTGGATTTCAGGCCAAGGAATCCATTGTTGTTATGGTGGTCGACGTATCCATACATCAAGACCCTGAATTTTATTTTTCAACTTGGTACATGAAAAAACTAGTTGCATGGAGAAATGATTCTACATGAATTGAATTGGAATGGGTTGTGTTTTCTATATCCTTTTAGAGTCATCTCGCCATGCACACTCTATTGATCGTGGTACATCTTGTTTTTCTTCAAGATGCTTCCACATAGATAGTTAGCTAGGATTCCACTAATTGATCACAAGGATGATCCACAGGGTTATGAGATATTGATACATGGATTTGTACAAGGGACAACACCTCGAGGTGGGGTACCAGCTATACCACCACCTGTTGAGTAGTACATAGTACTCGTAGTACCAACAGATGAGATGCACGAGATGAGATCACATCACAAGTTTTAGTGATAGATACCCCTCTGGTTCTGAGGTGAGCCTGACTTAAAGGCGGATGAGGACTGGCATGAGGTGGTGACCAAGTTTTATATCCATTCAGGGCACCAGAAGATCAGATGGAGGTCCTGGAAGTGATCCTTCTACGTGGCTCGGCAGGGCGTTGGTGGAGTTTAGAATACATGATCTTATGATTAGGTGACTCTTAAATGGATAGAGTTTGATAAATTTTCTCAGAGAAGGGGATATCACCATAACATCTAAATGATATAATTGTCTCCAAGAGCTTCTACAGCTTCGGTAAGATTACAAGTCTTTCTTTGAGTATTCACAGAGGCATACCGACCTTTATAGGTACTCAATGAATACAATACGACTAGTGATTCAAGGATTGGACCAACATGTGAGGTCTGTTTAGGGACATATGAGCTATAATTATTCCTATAACCATTCGTACTTATTATATGGTTCCATAGTGAACCTTTGTGGTTGAAAGTCCTATGGCTGAGCATATACAACCAGTGAATGTTAGCAGTGGGAAAGTAGGAGTAGAGACTTTAAGAGCCAATATATGACGTCTGTCATAAATACATGGACATTTGAGACATTAGCTTTGATGTCCCAAGATAGGGGATCTATAGATCAAGGCTCATAGGGTGAGTCTAGTTGTCCTAGAGAGAGGTAATTATTTTCATGAGATGGTAGGGGACATCACACCAAAGAGTGTCCAGCTCATTATGTTTCGTTCAGGGAAAGGGTGGATAGCCCATAGAGGTAGAGACATTGAAAGGAAAATATCGATATGTAGGGAGATAGAAATGGTAATTGAGTTGGGATATTAGCAGGAGGTGGTATACATTTCGACATGTTACCACCACCACCCCCATGTGGTCCACACCAGGCTCATGGAGCTAGAGGATAGGGGAAGGGTAAGCAGAATGTGGTCAAGGCATTTGACCAAAGGGATCTAGGAATGATTTGAGGTAAGATATATGTCTAATATTAGCTTCTATATTAATAGGAACATGTACTAATCATTCTTCCCTGTAAGAAATCTTATTCAATATCTAGAGTTTCTAGTTAAACTATTGACTTGACCCTTACATATAGAGATACCTATGGGTGGATACTCGATAATCACACTTATGATAACAGTGTTATCTAACCCTTGAGGTGAGAGTTTTAGTAGGAACCTCTTGGTGGCAACATCGAGGCCTTATAAAGTAAGTCTTAGTATGGGTTGGTTATCGAATGTCCATGCCCAGATTGAATGTTTTAGGCAAAAGGATGATGTATGTTCACTGTGATGGAATGATATTTTCCTTGGTTAGGAAAAATGGAAACCCAAGAATCATGAGATAGAATCATGCATTAGAGGGTGAAACTGACCACTCTTGACTCTCTTAGCTTTACCATTGGGGAAGTGGATGTTATCAGTATTCAATTGCCAATAGTAGTGGCAGAGCACAAGGATGTCTTTCTAGAAGATGTTTCCAAGTTTACCTCCCCACAAGGAGATAGACTTATGAATTGTTCTATACCTCGATATGGAACTGATATCAACATCGGTATGTCAGATGGATTTCGCAGAGCTTTTTGACCTGAGGGTGTATGTGGAGGACTTACAGTGGAAGTTCTTAGTAAGACCTAGTGATCAAGGTTATTTGTTGATTATTGGAACTTTATCCATTTGACCATGGAGAATGAGTATCCACTACCAAAGGGTTGATGAACACTTTAATCAGTTGAAAGAGGAAGCCTTTTTCATGGATAGAATGGTGCCCGTAGGCTTTTCAGTAGTTAAGATAGAGTTTGATGAGCACCCCGATCTTGAGTTTTCTATAGGAGGGAGTTGAGTACGTAGTCTTATACGATGCATCAGGGACTGGAAATGGTTGTGTCGTGATGCAGCGTCAAGCAATGATTACCTATGGTCCATGTCAGTGGAGACCACATGGGAAGAACTACGCAACCCATAATCTTTAGTCAGAAACAGTAGTGTTCATATTGAAGATTTGGAGATAGTACCTAAAGTGCGGGATGTTTATCGGCTACTTAGACCACAAGATTCTCAACTATATCTTCTCTCATAATGTTCTGAACTTGAGACAGAGGTTTTGGATAATTTTCATCCAGGACTATGACTTAGAGAGGGTCTATACTCCTAGTAAGGGAAACATGGTTGTAGATACTCTCAACAGAAGACCTAGTTTGTAGTTACTGAATGAGGCAGTGGAGTTGTAGGACTCGTTACAGTTATACTTCATGGATATAGATCATGCATATTACCTCCAATTAGTGGTTATTACCCTTCCACTCTTATAGTGAGTCAGAGAGACAGGACTCGATGGCATTGATGGTGAGACTTTATGTTCTCAGTTGTCCACAGTAATGACCCTGATGGATATTCGAAAGATGGGGAGCACATCATCCCTTTCAGATGATGCACAATAGTAGCAATGGATTCTCAGAGGAAATAAATGCAATGGGATATTCTTGTGGGTGTTAAGGAGGACACTAGGGATGAAATAATAGGTTGAACTTGGGTTTACCTATTTATATAAAAGATGAGTGCTTGTTTGAATAAGATTCATGGTATTCCAACACACCGTGTTGAGCCCCTGTGCTTGTGAGGGGTTTCAATTTTCTTCTTTGGGGTTCCAGTGAGGGATTGATAAAGGATATCAATGGAATTTGTGAATGGTTTATCATGTACGTCTAGGGTACATGATACCATCTGGGTGATTTTTGACTGACTCGCCAATTTCGGAAACTTCTTAACTTTTCAAGAGTAGAGTTCAGTATAGAGCTTTCAATTTCTTTATGTGCAAGAGATAGCTCGACTCCTTAGAATCCCATAGATGATTATTTTTTATCAGAATGCTCACTTTGCACCCCGGTCATGGAGATCAAGGATCAGTAAGATAAGACCCTCTATGGGAAGTTTATTTCTTTAGTGCATGCCCAGTGGCATCATGAGAATCGTTGGAAGAGCACCTGGGAGTGAGGGGGGGGGCTCAGGTTTGTGCTCATACCCTCATTTGTTTAGGTATCCCTTGGTCTGGATTTCCAGGATGTAAATACTTAAGGTGTGTAGAATGTAAGGAATCATATTTTTACCAATTCTATTTTTAGAATATTATTGGGAAAATTACTAGATCAGACACATGGCATGGGATTCAGAGACTCGGTGTGCCTGAATCAATCCCTCAAAAAAGTGTTTAGTTTTTAATTAACACATGTGGTTGGTTTTCTTAAAAAGGTGAATAACTCTTAAAATGTTTCTTGGATCATAAATATGAGGGAACCATTGAATTCAGAGCAGTGGGTTCACCCTTGTCACAACTTATGTTTAGTTGGCACGAGGCTACTGTGGAAAAACTCGAAAAAGGCGTAACTGTATATAAAATAATTAAATAAAATTATTTTATTTTTAAAATCCTTATAACTCATAAACAGTAACTCATATTAAAATTTTTACACCATTTTTGAGCTCATTAGGTTGTGATTTTCCTAGGCGGGGCCTAACCTCGACCGGCGTGGGTTGAGGGTGAAAGTTAGTTTTTGGATGTGAACATCATTAAAATATTAAATACAAAAAATGTAATTGGATATTATGTGTTGACGTGGATTGTTTCATAAATAATCCTCATTAGAGATCCAGGGGTATCTTTATAACCCTGTATTTTCTCTGATGCAAGGAGAGGAGACTCTTGCTGATAACTAATGTTTGGTGACCGATGATCGAATCGAGTGATGGAAGATTAACAATCGAAATAATGATCAAGCATAGAAGAATGACGATGAAGAGACCATTCTTTTCCAGAAATAGAATAGAATCAAGGTAGGGATTTTAATTCTGTGTGATAATTTTTTCCTCATTATTTATATAAACGATGAATGATGATCAACCCACCAACAGGTTGATCTTCAGATCAATAATTCATGCATTATGGGTAGTATTTTTGCAAGATTGAAGGGGGTTATACCTTAGTGGTTATCAATATCTTTTAGTTCCCCTTTTTCTAACGGGATGAAAAATGGCCAAACGAACAAGGATGACGTTCATTCTTTGGGTGTTCATGGTGGTCTCTCTCTCTCTCTCTTGCATTATTCATCGACAGACCCCCATGGTTCCATTGGATTATTGTTAGGAAGTTACAAACGTGGATGGACCCCTAGATTAATAGCCATATAATTTGGAGCATATGGAATTTGAGACGATGACCCATGGATCAGAAGGGTGATCGAAGTTCGAAAAATGGTCCACCACAGTGATGGTGATGACTTGTAGAATGAGATCCACCGGTGAGCGGCAACGTAGCCACCCGGCTGCAACAGTCATCAACTTGATAGAAAATGGTGCAGATCACTGTGGTAACCATTGCGGAGCAGTGGACAAGGTCTACCGACATGAGTCCAGTTCCGGGATTCTATGGACTCAGTGGAGAGGCCACATCACATGGTCGAGGGGTCATGGTCCAGCTAGACCGTATTAGCCGGACCCCATAGCAATGACTGCGGGGTGGTTATGTGGCGGACCACCGCGTCATAGGCAGTGGCCACCCCACATTGAAGTGAAGAGGATATAGTAGCCAACACGTCCAGGAAGACAACCCAGCCCATTGTTGACCTGGTGGGTCTGGTCAGGTAGAAAACAATTTGGGTTGGCCCACCCTGGTCAGACCACACCCGAACCCAAATGGCCCCTTTTCACAAGAAATCCCATAACTCTTAAATTGTGTGTCTGTTTGACGAGCCATTTGCAGAGATGGGACCCGCACAATGAGGAGGTCCTTTTTAGATAATCTAAGTGAGTTTATATGGAAGGTGGAGTTAGGACAATTGGATCAAGTGTTAGGTAATCCTAGAACTATCGTTCTATGGACGGAACCTACAGATAGCTATAACCTAGAAGCTATATGATTTCATAGACTACGCATTATACCTAGATTGTGTGTCTTACATAGACTATGTGTCTTATCTAGACTTTTTGTATTACCAATAATGATTTTATACTCCCCTATCCCACTAGCTTGTAGGTCCTCTAGTCATTGATGACCCTTCATGTGTTACCTACACTCCGTGTGTTACAAACACTATATGTGGTATCTACATTATGTGTGTTACCTACACTCCATGTGATACCGACACTCCATGTGTTACCTATAATCCGTGTGTTTCCAACACTCCTAATGTTACTACTTGAGGGTACTCTGGATTCTTACAACAATATTATTTATGTACCATAGACTTATAATTTGTGAAAGATAAGTTTAGTGACTCTCTTGACTATACCTCTTATAGGTTACACTTTGTGTACCTCTTTGGTAGTCTAGTTGGTGAATTTCTTAGTGCTCTTCCTTTTGGTTCACTTTGTATAATTCCTTATGGTCCCTCCACCGATGTTTCGTGAATCTTCATAATGTATTGAGACCATATGTTCTCTAAAATAATTTTGGTAGACATGTTCTACATTCTTACTATCAAATAGATCGAGGAGTGAGATCTCCCATAATCAAGAATGCTATGAGCAGAACCATATGGCGAGGAGTGGACAAGACCTTGAGTCTTAAAATCCTTTAAGATTATACCTAGATATTCTTTTTATATGTGTTGTTTACACATACCAGTGTTGAGATGGCTATATCTTCTTAGTGGTGTCTATTTTATTGTCTTTTACTTTGTTCTTTGAGGTACCCTACTGAGTATTATTTTACTCACCCCTTCATGGGATTTTTCCGCATGTGTCGCGTCTTGTGTAGACAGTCAATGATTTGATGGAGTACTTGGTGGATCAGGGCTAGGTGGTTCTTAGAGTGACCCAACGAATGAGGTGTGCTTATGTGACTTTAGAAATTTGTTTCAGTACCTACCCTCAGGGTAGGGTTTTCTTTAGAGGAGTTCTAGAGACTTGTACTTTTACTTTTCTCTTTCAGCTAGGCTTTTATTTCAGCCCTGTTGACCTTTAGTTTTCAACCATTGTACCTTGTGTTTGTTTCCTTAGTGTTTTCAACTACCAGAATTTGGGTCTTGGAGTTGTGTGAATGTGTGAAGATACTTAGGAAAGTGCCTTTAATTTGTTTGGGATATGACTACTCGACGTTAGTCACCAGCCCCTAGCCTATGGGAGGTGGGCATGGGGTACTCACAGTAGGGGCCCTAGTGGACAGGTTGTGACAACCTTTATTATTATAAAAGAGGTATATAATACCACTTAACATGTTATATCATGTATATATTTATATAGATGATATTTAATGTTTCATTTGAAGTTATACCTTTCACGATATTAATATATGAATGTTACCAAAATAGTAAGTATTTTTACAATGCAATGCCTTCTTATTATGAAATTTTCTACGTTCCATGTTTCTATAGGAGGGATCAATGCTCTTATTTTATTTAACCATGTATATTTTCTTCTCCTAATATTATTAATATGATTTACATGTTTAATTTCCATTTCCTCCCTTATTGATTAAAGAAACATCAAGAATTTTGTTTGTAAGTGATACCAATATTTTATCTTCTTTTAGATTAAGAATATTTCTATTCAATATATATGTTTTATAAAATGTTTGAAATATCATTTTTATTTACAATTAATTAATTTATTTAAGATATTTTAATTTACCTTTTACTTTATTTACAATGTTTTTAAAATGGAATATTTTTAACATTGTTCATATAAAACATTTTGACATTATTTTCCAACGAATAAAAGTATTGTTTTATTTGTGAATATATTTCATAAAAACCTTTTGACACAATTGTGAATATTTTTTATCATAATATTACTTCGAAAATTTCAAATATGATATTCAAACAATTTTTTTTCTTAATTTTCTAATTTTTTTTTATTTTTTAAAAGTGATTTTCAATGTGGAATGATTATTTTCCTAAAGAATGTTTTTAAATATATTTTAATGGTATTTATATTTATTAAATAAAAAACCCTTGATTTTAATTTTTCTCCACTGGGGATATTTTTTAATGATACCATCCTTGTTTATTCTCTAGGTAGATTTTTCTAAATGATATTTTCATGTAACCCATTTATTTTCTATGAGTAAATCATGATATGAAAGAAAAATGGTTGTTGTTATGTTGAATAGTGAAATATTCTAATTTTTTTAATCATTATATAGTACTTGGAATTATTTATGGATGATTTATGGGTGGCTACATTATTGACCATGGATGGGTAGTTGCGTTATAAACCAAGGATGGGTGGTTATGTTATAAACCAAGGATGGGTGGGTCCATTATATCCGTCCAATGTATTGGGTAAAGAGATAAAATTAAATGGGTTTTTCTCATAATATATTATTGAAATTTACCTGGTAGGTTATTACACTTGTAAGAGTGATTGTAAGAGTGATATAATAATGATGTTCCAAGATACCAACATGTTTTCTCTATGTTTTATATTATTTTATAATGGATCCTTTTTTTAAGGATTGTTTTCACATGGCTTGTGATTATTGAATTATATGACTGTTCTTTTATATTAACGATTTATGATATATTTCCTTATTTATGATACATGTTTTTTGGGTATAAATCATATTATGTTATTATCATTCACTTTGATTATGTTATTATACCCTTGTGTTTATTTTATTCTCACTGATGAAATTCAATTGATAATGCTTATTTTTACACTTACTGAGGATTAGAGTTCATCCTTCTTATGTTTCCTTTTTCCCTAGCTTATGAGGAAATATTTTACCTGATTTGGGTGTATAAATTTTCCATCTGTGAAGTGTTTTTTGGTAGATGTTAAATACTTATTGTTTAATAACAAAAGTTGGGTAAAGTAGAAAAAATAGTAACTTGAAGAATTGTGTATTTTTATGTATGAGTTCTTCCTAATTCTATAAAATTATAAACCTAAAAGGTCCTGGGGTAGGTAAGTGACCGAATATTTAATTTTAATTTTATATGTTTTATATGGATAAAATTATGACATGTTTAACAGTATTAAATCCTGAAATATAAATATTTTGTTTTTAGCTCTAGATCTAGAAGTATGAGTTTGAGGTTGTTATAGTTGGTATTAGAGAAAGGTTTATATAACTTTAGATATAATGATGATTTTATGTGAGGTTAAAAATTGATTTATGGATACCATAATCTGCTTATGTGTTTTAGGATGATCATAATTTCAAAATCATAGAATCCAATTTGGAGGTTTTAAGTGATGGTATTTGAGGGTGATCAATGATATTTTTAGAGATGTTTTATTGGGTTGAGGTATATATAAGACTTAGATTTGATGTGAAGGATTATTTAAAAATAAATCTATTACATTTTTTTGGAATGTAAGATGAATGTTATGAGACAAAATCTAAGTACAAAACATTATTTAATGTTTTAGTTATTGGTCTTAATATGTATATAGGGGTATTTAATTTTGGAATGATCTAGGTCAATCCTTTGGTTTTATTGTGTAAATTTTGGGTTAAATGTATTGTTTCTTCACATGAAGGTTTATTCATTTTTGGTATTATATTACCTTGTTTTAACTATTTTTTTAGAAAATAAAGGAAGAATATATTATCATCCTTTTATATACCTCATGGTCAACCATATGTTGATTATAGTGCTTCAGGCATTAAATATTCATACTCATTATTTTGAGTAAAAGATGTGATAAATGTGGAAACTGATTGAAGAATGAAACAAAAAGTTGAAATAGAATTAAAGGATTTAAAAAAAACCATTTAATTATATTTCTTTATTTTCTTAGTCTAGTTGGTAAAATAATTCCTTAACTCTATGAAAATAATCTTTAAATAAAAATACCATCCTTTTATGATCATTTGTAATGAATTAATGGTTCCTTATCTTCTAAAAAATTATAATGTTATCTCTGAAGTGAAACATATTTCTATCTCTATGTTTCCACTTCCCAAAAATGTTCACCTTACATAGAAACCTATTTATTTATTATTTAGGTGACCTTCTTATATCCCTTTCCATCGTTTCAAAAGGAATTTTTATTAACCCTTTTTATGTCATGGTTTTCAATAAAAATATTTTCAAAAGTAAACCTTTATATCACCAAACTCAAGATAAAATTGCGGGGTTACAATTTATTTAATTGGTTAAAATTAAAATAAAATAAATTTTGGTTTAAAATAATAATAAGATCAATAGATTACATAAAATATAACATCAATCTTTAAACGAATTGTGATATACTACTGAAAAATTATTACTTAAATGTGAAAATTATAACCTACTAGTTTAATTTGTGGGAGGGTATGAATATTATTAACCACATTATATAATATATGTATAATGGTTGTATACAAAAAAAATATTTTTAAATTCTTAGAAAATAAGAAATCAGTTTTCTTTAATGTCAATTTATTCTTTAAAAACATGTTTTAATCTGAAAATATTTTTATTTATTTATGGGAGTGAATATTATAATTAATTTATACCAATTTTAGAAATTATATTTAAAAAAATGATATCATTTTTTAAATAATCATATCAAAACTAACTTTGGGTTAAATTTTGTGATTTTTATTAAAAGATTGAATTTCAGTGAATAGTGAAAAATATCATATTTTGTAAATCTGTCATTTATTTTCATTAAAAAGCCCCATTATAATTATAATTTTATATTATTGTAATATAATTATAATTTAATTAGATATAATATAATTAATTACATAGGATCTAATATTATAGTTTATTTTGGTATAAGTTCATCTTGGGGATTAATAACACATTTATCTATAAAACGTTTTATTTATTGTGTTTTATTAATTCATATTTAGATTAATTTATTAAACCTATATAATTTTAATACTGAAGAAGTGTTTTTTTATTTTTAATGATGAGGTTAAAATTTGGTAAATAGTTGTCTTTTATTTTGGTCTTTATAAATAGAAACCATAGTAAATAATTTTCACCTTAGTAAGGGTAAAACCTGTAAAAAATGTGATAAGACATTAAAATAACACTTAATTTTATATATTTTATGAGTTTAATATGGACATATTCATATAATATTTAAATTTAAGTAAATTTTTACCATTTTCCTTTGAAAGGGAGATTTATATTATTTTAAGTTAAGAAAAATTCCAAATTTCACTCCCATGATTTTGATTTATCTTATATGTTATCATAGGGATAAGAAGATGTTTTGAAAGAGTATAAAAGTTTATATTTAACTTAAATTATTTATATTTTTATATTAATTTAAATTGAATTTTTATTTATGGTGTAATTTTCTTTAAATGCTTAAACAATATTGACTCAATGCTTACAAAATCTATAGAAAATCAAGTAAATGATTTCAAAAACTCTAAAAGTAATATTTTTTTAGTGATTTATAGTATTGAATTATTTTTTCAAATATATAAAAAATAATAGGTTTGCATTAAAAGTTTATTTTTCAATATAATTACTCTTATTATTTATTAAAATCAAGCTATGTGATTATTCTAGAAAATGACTATAAGGATATATTATGTTAAACAATATTTTATTTAATGATTTAAAATTAATAATAATCTTATATTAATAGAAGTGAATGTTATATGGTATGTAATATCATAAATTGTATAATTATGTGTTTGTTTTCCTTTTATAGTATCTTTTTTGACCCCTAAAGTGTAAAAAACATTGATAATCTGGTAATCTTCAAAAGAGTTAATGTGGGGTAAAAACTAAGAGATAAGGGTGAAAACACCACCTAAACTTGTAAAAATTTTATTTAATGAGATTAATTAGACTAATAGTCATAATATATTTGAAATATATCAGTTTTATTACACTTTTACATGAACATATATTTATATTAATTTAATACTTTAAGTAATTCCAACGGTTCCTCTCCCCTCACTTATAAAAGGGAAACTCCTCTCTTCTCTTCATCACATTTTGAGTTATATAGATTATAAAATCCCCCCAAAAACCCATTTATAACATCCCTAATCATGTCTTATATTCCTTGGTTTTATATAATTTCACCCACCTAATATTTCCAAAGGTGTAAACCTAATGAGCTTTTCTGAAGAAAAGGTAAAACACTTAACTAAGTTTTTTTATTTTATTTATTCTTTTATCTTCTAAAAACCTCTCTTGAAAACTATAATATAAGAACATAATTATATCCCATATAATTAAATGTAATTATTTTTAATTTAATTACCTTTATTTATATCCTCTTCTATAAAATTGGAAATGAAACCATCGTTATTGTGAATGGTGGACTACCACCTTGCGAACTGATGTAATTCATTCTCCATCACCACCTCTCACGGTGGTTATGATGATGGATTTAATATATATATATATATATATATTATAATCATGAAATAATTATAATTCCCTAAATATAATATTCATCTATTTTATTACCATTCCATCTCTTAAAAAATGATAATATCGTTAATGTGTATGTGTGGATTACCACCTCCATGAAGCGACATGATTCATTTTTCATCACTGCCTAATGTTTCAAGTATATATAATTGTATTTAATGATATAATATTATATTTATAATATAATAATAATTCTATAAATATAAAAATTGATATACCTTCTTTTCCTCTTGTTCATTGAAAAAAGGAAATGTTAATCATGCGCACATACGGACTACCGTCTCCATGTTGTAGTGTAATTAATTTTTCATAACGACCTTAAATATATGGTAATAAAGTTATAAATAATGTATAAAAATTATAATTATGACATTATTATTAATATTTATATAATTTAATAATAACATCTTTGACTATGGTTAACATACCTATGTGGTTTTGAAATTACGGACCGAACGTCATCAAGACACTTGATGTTGACATTACAGATTAAATAATTAAATAAATCATATAAAAAATTAAATAAATGGTTTAATTATAATTTAATGAACCATTAAATTTATATACAATTTGTAAATAATTAATATAATTTTATTATATAAGAATTAAATGACATAAATAGAAAATTTGGAATCGAGGTTAGGGGTTTCTTAACATAATATACTTTCATGGGGTTATATCACTTCATCATTGATTATAATTTGAAAATATTATGTGTGAAATGATATTTTTTTTATTTATAATTATTTTATTTTTATTTACATTTGTTATTCATAGTCCCTCCATTGATTAATTCACAATTAAATGATATGATTTGTGTAAGGGTTATTCATCACAAAGTTTTCTTCTTTGGGGACTATATTTATGTTATGCACCTATATTATTATATGAGGTGTATATAATACCCCATGACATGTTATATAATGGATTTAATTATATTCACGATATTTAAATTTTCATATGAATTCATTTATTTCATAGTATTAAGATCCAAAAGTTACTAAAATGGAATGGATTTTTATGTTACAATCACATCTTATTATGGGATTGTCTATGTTTAAAGCTCTTTTGAGAGGGACAATATTATTTTATTTTGTTCAAGCCTATATAATTTTTTATATTATGATAATTAATGTTTTTACATGTTTAATTTATATTTCATCCCATATTGATTAAAGAATCATTAAAAAATATGTCTACAAGTGATGCCAATCTTGTATCTTATTTTAGATTATTAATATTTCTCTTCGATATTCAGGTTTTCTAAAATTATTTCAATAATGTTTATATTTTAAAATAAAGGATATCTTTAGGTCATTTTTATATAAATTTTACTTTATTTACAAATGTTTTAAAATGTATTTTTTAACATTATTCTTATGGCGCATTTTGGATTTCATTAACAAAGTGTTACAATAATGTTTTATTTTAACATATACATATTAAACTTATTTTTGAACCGTAAGGAATATTTTTATTTGATGTTTACATTGAATTTTTCTTAAGATATTTTAAAATAAAATATTTTTCCAAAATATTCTGGAAAATTTTGTTTTTAGAAGTGATTTTCAAATTTGAAAGTGTATTTTCCTCAAGAATTTTTTTAATGATATTTTAATGGAACTTCTATTCATCAAAAATACCAAAAATTGATTTTAATTATTTTATACTAGGTATATATTGAAATTATACCATAGTTATTCTTTCTCTAGATAGATTATGATTTTTTAAAATATATTTTCATGGAACCCATTTATTTTCCATGGGTATATCAAGCTATGAAATAACAATGGTTATTGTTTTGTTGAAAATTGAAAGATTATAATTGTTTTTATCATTATATATTTCTTAGAAATATGTATGGTTTATTTATTGGTGGTTCAATTATAAAACAAATGAAGGATGGTTCAATTATAAACCAAGGATAGTTGGTTATGGTATAAGCCAAGGATGGGTGGGTCTATTATATCCCTCTAATATATTGGGTAACGAGATGGAGTTAATCAGTTATAGGTTTCTCTTAATATATTATTGAGATATAATGGGTAGTTTTATCCCTTTTTATGGTTGATTGTAAGAGTGATATAATAATGATTTTTCAAGATACCAATGTGTTTTCTCTATGTTTCCTTTTAGTTTCTAATGGATACATTATTGAAGGGTTGTTTTGAAATGGATCATGATTTTTGACTTATATGTATCTTTTTATGCTAAAGATTTATACCATGTTTCATGATTTATAATCCATGTTTTTATGGGTATATATTATCTTATATTATTTTTATACACTTGGATTATGTCATCATATACTTATGCTCATCATATGTTTATTGATGACATTAAAGAGTAAATGATTATGTTTACCCTTAATGGGTGTTTGAGCTCACCATTCTTATGTTTCATTTTCACCAATTTATGATTAATGATGTTAACTTATTTTTATATATAATTTTAAGAATATTTTTTGGGAGATATTGAAAATATACTGTGAAATAATAAATACAGGTTAAAATAGGAAAAATGATCACTTGAAGACATGATTTTTTTCATGTAAGAGTTTTCCTTAATTCCTTAAGACAAAAATCCTAAAAGGTTGTCGGGTATATAAGTGATTGAATATTTATGTTTTATTTTATATGTTTTTTATGAATAAATCTAGGAAAATTTTATTAGTATCAAATCTAGAAATGTGATGATTACGTTTCTATCACTAGATATGGGATTAAGGGTTCAATTTTATTATTTATTAATTTAGGGAATATAAAAACACAATAAATCCATTTTTTAATCCCTAAAAAATAGGGATGAAATCCATAAAAAAAAACTACTACCTAAAAATTGTATTAATTTATGATAAAGAACAATTTCATGTTGTTGTCACTAGAAATATCAAAGAATCACACGTTTGATCATGTGGTCTCTTGCCCCTAGTCTGAGAAATCATCTTGTGATGACCTTACTCTAATATCCTAGGGTTATTCATCTAACCTAGGATATTTTCTATAAGGTGGGTTAAATATATTAGCTTCTACGTCAAATAATTAGAAATAAATGAATAAATTATTTAATCACATAATTAATTATTCAATTTGTCTGTATTTTTTACCCATGACTACAAAACTATAAGGACCTCGATCAAAATAAACCTTAAGTAACACAGAGGGTTAACAACTTGTTCTAAAACCAACCATGATCTAATATTTCCCATACGATACCATGATCAATAGGAAAAACCATTATTTCCAAAACAAAGTACTCATAAAGTTTAATATACTTTATATTTTTAACATATAGATACTAGGGTACCACAACACCAATATTTTCATGCCAACTATGAATAAAAACCATGATTTTATTTTGAAATATTAAAAGGGTCCAATTATAAAAATCAAAGTTGTTATATTCTTCCCACATTCAGGGATTTTTCTTGACAAAGAAAATACCTACTCAGATCGAGGAGGGTACCAATATTAAATCTAGATATTATGATCCAATAGGATCTCTTGGGGGTTACCATGGTATGAAATAACTCAAACTAGTAAAAAGGCGTGTCCATGAAGGATCCTCTCCTAGTGGTCCAATATTTCCACTATGTAGTCCAAAAAGGTGACTCTCTTCTCGAAGTCTAGATCACCCTAGTAAATAATATGTAATAGTTCATGCACATATATCTTAGACAATGAAATGTAGAGGACTTCATGAAACCATCCCAACCATATGTGTAAACCCAATAGATAACCACCTTTTCCAACCTTGCATAGAATATTTAATGACCTGATGAACCTTAGGAATAACTTGATTCCCTAAACAAGACTCCATAAAACTCATCACATAGATCATTTCAAGAACATATGTTCTCTATTCTTGAAATATAAGGGTCTAAAAATTCATTCTACATATGATTTTTTTGAAATGTAGAAGTCTTTATTTACTCTCAGATCACTTGACCTTTCTTTGTTGACATTAGCACCAGATTTGGTCTCATAAGAGATTACTCGCCTTTTTATATTTTCAACAAGGGTAATATATGGGGTCTCCTAAACTTATCCCCTAAAAATACCATTATGATATTATGATGATAACTATCATTATAATAAAAATTCCTTAATGGTAGATGATCCTCCCAACTCTTACCAAATTTCAACACACAAAGCTCTAAGAATGTACTCAAAAACCTATATTATTTGGTTAGTATATCCATATTTTTAGGTGGAAAGTTGTTTCCCTCCATAACTAGGTCCCAAAGGGATCCTATAAACCGATCCGTAGTCACAAATTAAACAAAGAATCATGGTTGGAGACGACATTTGAGGGTACCTAATGAATCTAGAGGATCTATCACATGTACAAGCACCCAAAACTCTTAACTAAACTCTGCTACTAAATGGAAAGAAAGTGAGACAACCTTGTTAGCTGGTCAGCAATCATAAATACATTGGTGTGATCTTTCACTATCCATGGAAGACACCTCAAAAAATACATTGATATTATATCTCAGTTCCACTCTATGGTCTCAAGATGTTAATTCAAACCTGTAGGAACATGATGATATGCCTTCACTTGTTGTCTAGTGAGGCATTGAGAAATAAACTCAACAACATTCTACCTCATTCATGTCCACCTAAACAATCACTAAATGTATTTATACATATTGTTCACTCTTGGAGGTCCCACTAAGTGGGAGTTATAAAAACCCCTCAATACATCTTCAAAAAATGTGACCAAAACCACCTTTTATCCTTGGAAAAGGATTATATTATCTCAAAATTCAGAAAATATATCTAGTGCATCTCCCAAGTAAATATGGTCACATGTATATTCATAATTTATGTCTTCCAACTAATCCTCTATCAGAAAATGGTGAAATGGTTGAGTCAACACCATTGAATAAAGATAATACATCCCTATCTCCTATAACACGGTTAGCTGTAAAGATACCAATTTCTTTGACGTGTCCTCCACCAAATAGGGATGGAACTACCGGATAAGGGAATCTACAACCATGATTATATTCACCAAAGTGTACACTATCATAAATTTCTATCGTTATAGGATCTCCATCCAATGATTTAGTCTCAGGTCGAGGTATCTCTGGGAAAATATGTATCTGGGACTGTAGTGTTCTATATAAACCATATATGGCCTCACCCAAATGATAATCCCTCTATATATTCGAGGTGTAAACTAATACTACCAACTCCAATTCATTGATTGAATAGTTCTGATCATGGTATCTCAACTACCTAGACTCATAATAAATATCACCTTCCTCTACATTAACAAAAAATTGATCCCAATTTCATTGGAATCATATAAAACAATGTACTCAATATCCTCCTATGGTATTATGAAAATAGAATCACTATAAAACCTTTTCATTAGCTCCTCAATGGATTTATAACAATTATTGGTCTAAGATAAAAACTACCCTTTTCATGTCAAGGATGTGAAATGGGTCATGATCATGGAAAATGTTTCCATAAACCTACAATAGTACACAACAAAAACAATAAAACTTAACACCATAACCACACTCAAGGGAGGTTCCCAGACTGTGAGTGACTTTATCATTACCCATTCCATTGCTGAACCATGTTTATAGATTTAATTACTCATAATGTATAGTAATCAAATCAATAATAGAAACTTCAAGATATTAATTTATAATTATTTCTCCTAGAGTTGGCCTAGGACCATCCTCAAGTTATCTTTGTGATCATCCTTTGATGTAGAGTAAATGAGAATGTAATAAATAAATAAAACTACAAACCGATCCAAGGAAGGTTAAAATATCTTATTTATAAGTGTCATTAAGATAGAAGGGGAATTTATTACAAAAAAGGTCATCAATAAGAACTCATAAAGTCAATAACATCATCAGAATTCCACCTACATAATATAGCCCTCGTAAACCCATAACTGGTGGTAATCAGACCTAAGGTTAATATTTGAGAACCACCTTCCAACATTCCACTGGTTGAAGAGAACATCCCTCCTTGAAATGTGATACTAGTTTTTAATTTTTAATTTGTATAAATGATGATAATAAATTCATAGCCTCAATCTCACATTCAAATTCTTTGTAAAAACCACCCAAGACACCTAGGGGGCACATTGGGTCTAATGAAACCCTTCTCTCAAAGGTTCTAAATATTCACCCTTAGCTCCTAGAGCTTAGTAGGGGCTATCAAATATTCCATATAAGACATCATACTAGTCCCAGTGTGAAAGTCAATGTATAAGTCGATCAATCAATGTTTAGGTAGTCCCAAAACATCTTTAGGGAAGACGCAAATGTATTCATCCACTAATTGTAGAATCTAAGTGTATGAAGAGATCATTGAACCAAGGTATAAACATTACAACTTATGAGATATGGGATATAACTTATTTTTCATGACCCCACTTTTTCAATTAATAGGGTCTTCTATTTATTGAAGGATAATTTCATTCCATCCGCCCATAGGCCTCTAACTCTCCTATGGTGATAGTCTATCTAGGAACACGTTATAGATAACTAGTACATACCAATAATGTGATTATAACGATTAATTACAACAACCAAGATATCCCACAATAATTTATCTTATTGAAGTAAATCTCACTTCCTGTAGGAATCTATAGCTACAACAAAAGGGATAATGTCTCTTTGGATATCTCAAAATCTTAAACAATGGATAAAATAAATAAATAATGGATTTTACTAGATAAAATATGTACATAATCTAAATTAGTGAAGGCACATATCGTACCTAAAACCATTCCATATAACTATAGATCATAAGACCTAACTACATGTCTTCCCTCAGCTGGATGACTATTTAGGTAGCCTTGGAAAATATGACCCTATTCCCCATAATAATAACATATTCCATGTCTATAGTGTTTGAGTCCTCTATCATGCCTTCATGATGTACAAACTAGAATTTTCTTCCAATAGTGAGTATGTTTCCTATGTTGAGGTATTGACACCCAACTCCCACTAGTAGTAACTGATGGATCATTCCCACAATGTCCAAAACCTACCCATGTTATATGGAACTCTTTTCTCAAGAATCTCTCCATCGTCCAAGAATACTCAAGAAGATCCTAAACCAACAGCAAGAACCCGGTATATAGATAGAACAAATTTTTTTAATGAGAACTAAAACCCCACCCTGAGAGTGTCATCTCATCATACGCCTTGGTGACCAGACCCCACCAGTTTCTCACCACTCTATAAAAGAGGTTGGTCGTGTGTGTGACTATCAAATCAGGTGGCATGTGCATGAAATGGAAAACTTGAACTATAGACTCTAGCCAATATTATATTGTATATTAGACATGTATCACCCTGGAATCTAAGTGGACCTTAATACTATAATTCTAAATACATTATTAGTCTAAGTTCCTCATCTTCCTAAGCTGCTGAAACTATCTAATGTTGATCCTACTATGAAACATCAACCTGATCCACCAGTAGTGGGTCTACTAACTACATGAAGAGTAGAAGCACTACTAATAATCCATGTGATAAAAATACCTTATATGATAGACCTTTAAAAAGTTCCCCCTTACTAGGATGGTTGTCATTATGATTCTTTCCTGAAATCCTTACTAGCTATCAATGTGGTGATGATTTAAAATTTAACGAGACATACCATGGTCAGATGATCATATCTAAGGAGATGAATCAAGTATGATATTAAATTCAATTAACCCTTAATATATCATTCAAGTACAATTATTTTCCCTTCAATGGTTTCCTTAGAATAATGAGTTGAAAATTCGGTGATCAATGTCCTCGTGTATGGACACGTCAGCCACTACACCATCACTCAATTCCTTGGACTGAGAGTTGAACTCCAAATACCTAAACAACATTTCCCTATGTTCCCTGACCAAATTCTAATGAAACATATATCTCCAAACATTGTTCCTAGGATATACCATCTTTGGTACCACTTTTTTATGACCTTACACTCTAGGGACCCCCTAGACATGTGATACTCCGAGAGTGATACGCCAAAACCACATTCAATAGGCTAAGGGACATCCACTAGAACCAAGTGTGTATATCTCACTAATTGGATTCCACAGAACAATAAACTTGTATTCAAAAAAACTTCTAAGTACATCACAATAATAAAAGATAAATAAAATAGTACTAACCAAGATGAAAGAATTCATGCGATAACCTCTAAACTAATAAGAGTGTAAAAATATAAGTACATAGAGAGTACAAAAAAGGAAAAATATGAACCCAACTAGAAACAAAGGGATTCACAACAAAAAAAACTAATGATATGGAATGTCCTCCTCATAAAATATGATATCAACCACCTCTTATGATCATAATCACTGTGTATTGCTAAGCTCTACAAATACAAGACCAAACAAGGTCACCATCTAACTACCTTTAATCATCACAATACATGTCCAAAGTGGGTAAATACCATGTATGGGTTAATATATTCATACCCAATAAGATTTTAGGAAAACTAAATTGAATAAATAGAAATAAATAGTTAGTTAGATCCATGAGACAAAGAGGAGTTGAAACTTAACAAATAGATATGATGATAATGAAACCCCATTAAAATAGAGAGGAATATTTATATTTATATTAAACTAAGGATGATGAGTCTTTCCTTGGTTCCAAGATCTAGTAATGTCCCCATACCAATATCCCAACATAAACCTAAGCATAATACTACTTAGGACCCTCATATCACTCGAAGATGCCTCTGTTGAGGGAGTAGCGAATCTAGTGGAGGACTCACTCCTCATCAGAGCTCAATGATGGGGGAGTACCAACTCCATAAATATAAGAATTACACCCTTATGTTTTTGGATAGTACCAACCCTACCTGTATAAAGGATATAGGATACCCAGACCCTAAGATAAATTTCATCTATTAGGGGAGTACCAATCCCACCATCAACTTTGATGATCACACCCACACCTAGACATCGACTAACCATTTATGAGGTAATATAAAATCACTTGAAATTTCACCCAACATATCTCTAAATTTTGAAAATAGTTTCTCTATAATTAAAAATGTGGAAAACTAATCAACAAAGACTACTGATGGATCAAATTCAACCTCGAAGAAGGAGATATAAGAGGTAGAACACTAGATGAAAAGAACATAGTGTATCCTTCGGCATTCAAGTACTCTTAACTCCTCACCTATATATGTGACTCTTCCCCATTTGGCATGTTAAAACCCTTTTACACAATGTTTAGTATGATGCACATGGTGTTTGGGACTACCTGGGGTCCTGAAAGTGTACTCTCCAAACATGACTCAACTATTTGGGTAGTATCACATGGTATGTTCATGAGGAGCACACCATGTGTAGGATCAATCGGGGTACTAGGTGTGTACTATTGACACAAAATAACATCTATATAGGTAGGTTCAAATAGAATATCGTCCCACTACATTGATGTTTGATATTAAACTTGTCTATGAAAACCTAGATGACATAGGAAGATGACTAAATGGAATGTGTTCTTATGAAACAAACAACATATTCTTGGAAAGTTGTAGATAGTGAATTGTTCTTATCTAGTATTAATATTCCCATTCATCTAAAAAAATCTCACATAAATCTTTTTCTAAGGACCCATCCTTGAATTAATACTCTCCAATCATCAGTTTCTAGCCTCTGATAACATGGAAACGGGATTTCTGTTGACCCGCCTAGTGTCTGTCAATCCCATCACACTTTCAGGGTGTGCCTGGCCTCATTCTTCTTCCACGATCTCATAGTTGTTCAACTATACTTATTCTATGATTAGATTGGACATATTTAAAAAAATAATTGTGAATTTTTGGTTTAATCATGATTCAAACCAGATTTATGGTCGAATCACTAACCTTCTATAGGATGAAGATGAATGTGAATAATAGGGGAAGAATATTACAATCAATGATATAGATTCATCTATTTTTGAGTTGAATCCAAAAAATGATTGAAATCATGGAAAAAATGAAAATAAAATCGATTCTAGTCAAACAAATCAATCCATGGTGAATATAAATAATTAAATTTGCAGGGCTATGTGAAGAACAAGAATAATATGTGGAATACCTATAGATGTAAAATCCATGCTCTAATCCAAGTGTAATTAGGTGGAAATTCATAAATAAAAAATCCATTCCTAATGATTAGATCAATCTCTAATGAAGAATTATTAAACCTCAATTCCATTGGTGAAATATAAGGATTCTATCATTGATCACATGGCCTATCAATGCTAATCTAGGAAATTTTCCCACAAAAACAATCATTTAATAATCTAGTGGTATGAAGATAAAACTAGAAATTTTCTAAAATAGGAATTAAATAGATAATCAACTAGTTCATATAATTAGAATAAAATGAATTTTTTAATTAGAAACTTAAATATTTAATTATTCAATTTATCTCTATTTTTCTCCAATGACTACAAATCACTATGGGACATGATGTGAACAAACCTTAAATCTCACCTTGTGTTAAACCCATGTTCTAAAACTAAAAAATGTTGAAAATATCCCATATCAGACTCCAATCAATTGATAATATATTATTTCCAAAAAATTATTTAATATTTTTAATATATTGATATCAGTGTCCTACAACACTTGTATTTATACACCTACTCTGAAGAAAACCCAATATATTATTTTAAAATATTTAAATGGTTTGAGAAAAAAATGGAGTTGTTACATTTTCATTTTTCTCAACCATATAATAACCATTTCCAAATCACTATGGCACATTAAAACCTTCTCTCAATTTAATATCACTAAGGGTATTATAAACATTAAGGAAATCAACCTCATGACCTCATATTACAATGGATAGGCCCCAAAAAGTACAACCATCACAACCATTACAACCATACCATGTCCTAAAGAGAGTGCAATGAAGAGCGAGAATTCATTCATCTATTTTCTCACCAACTTGGATGTTTGAAGAAACACATGGAACCCAAAAAATTTTGGAGTTGATAATAATACCCAACTTGAGTGGGTGCATTTATAAATTATAATAAAATAAAAGTATAGTAATATACACATAATCATATCCTAGAAGGTATACTAATTCACTACTAATACTTCCCATAATTATCAAAAACAATCCTCTACTTTTGACTAAGAGATTCTTACACACACTCACTATTTATTCCATTTACTAAGCCACCAAAATACCCCCAATATCCTTGAAACAATCCCCAATAAGAATTCACAGGTTCTCATTTAATCATACCATTACACAATTTAGAGATTGACTATTTACCAACCAATTTAAATTCATTATCCCATTCAATTACATATATAATGACAAATCATTATAAAAATTTCCCATGTTTATTCCCTATCATTTACTGGTTCATTCTAGAATTCACATTCCATTTATATTCAAAACATAATAAATTACAAGCTAAGTCAAATTTACAAACTCATCATTACCAAATTTATATTTGACACCACTAGGTAACTAGAACATAACCCCACATCACAAAAAAACCCAACAGTCATCACATATTCCACAAAACTATCTCCCTTACAGATAACCAGCACCACTACCATTTCTAAATCAATAGATATATCACCCAATGCCAATAAAGGCATCCACCACAACACCCACTTTCCAAAACCATACCAATATCCAATTATTTGATACAACCATCCACAACTAAGCCCAAAAAAATCGCAACACAAATATAAATAAAACATTATTATATACACATAATTGCAACAAAAAAACATATCCACATCCCAATTTTATGCATGGTTTCACATTTATTTAACACCAATTTCATGTAAATTAAAAAATTAATTCTTACTTTAACATAACTCATATTTTACCATATTTAAATGATTAATTTTTACTAAAGGAGAATTATTAAGTTCAATTTAAATAATAAATATCCATACATCAAAAAGGAAATAAAAAACACTTTATGAAGACAATAAGAAAAATAGACAATAAAATTGATCATTTAATGTTCATAAACTTAATTTTTTTAACTATGGTTCATTATATTCATTAGGATAACTATTACTATCCATATAATGAAAGAAAAATCACGATACTTCTACAATTTTAACAAATTAAAGTAACGTTCCCAAATCCCTTCCCCATCCAATGCTTCTATGATTATTTTGAAAGAATAAGACAAGGAAGAGATGATCTAAATTATAAATCATACATAAATACTTTAGAAACCTAAAACATATCAATCATCATAAAAATAAGAACCCATGTACATAAGAACCATCACTAAACATCTACTATAACCTTTTATGGATGAATGGAAGAGTGGAAAACAAGAAGAAAAGAGAAGGGACTCACCTCAAATAGAAGAAATATCGATCTCATGAATCCAAGGATTAAAAGATACTAAAGGGGGACTAAGTGTCTCCAAAGATAATCCTATAATCTTTGGTGGTTCAAAATAAATCAAATGGATTTGAGGAGAATCAGAGGTTCTGAAAAATTTATACCAAGGCTAAAAAGGTTTTCATTACATGGAAGACCATTTTTTTGTAACAGTGGGTTGATGTTACTACCCATATATAAATTTAACAAAAAATTCACTCTTATATTCTTTATTAAAGAATCGGTCAAAATTTTAAATTAGATACTATTGAAGAAGTGTCACACCATGGAAAAAACATTCATAGTTCAATATCACTGAAGAAAAAATGACCAAAACTCAACTAGAAATCCCCATGATATGAAAATCATGGCCATGCCATGACATATATTCATAGAAAATATCAAAAAATCCATATAATTTGGTTATTTCATGAATCAACCTAACATGATATGAAAAAAGAATTAGTAATGGAAAATTAATGTAAAAATCTTAGGAACCACATTTGGTTTCCACCCTTTTCTAAATAATCCATCTCCTAAAACTCAACTAAACTCCAAAATTCATTATTGTGCCATGAATAAACTTCATAGGAGTAAAACCCACTATGAAACATTATGCCACACTATAATGAAACTTTGTAAGATATTTAAATCCATATTCATTATAATTTTATTTTTCAAATCCTCCCATTTAATAACTTATTATTTGTTTCACCTCATCACAACACAACAATTCTACCAACACCAAAATATATCTTTGGTAAAAACACACATCAATGTCATAACTCCTCCTTTGAGCCATGACACCTCAAAAAAATCACTGAAACCTCCACTGCAACATACCCTCAAACACCTTGACCTAAACAACCATGCCATGATGTATCTCTACAACCAGACTCTCAAATCCATTTTACCAATCCTTCCTCAATTCATTTTCTAGGTACCTACAAAACCCAAAACATGAAAAGTAATGGTCCAGGAAATTCAGAACAGTTACACTAGAAACCTCTAAAAAATTCTTATCCATGAGAATCTAAAACCAACCCTAGATGGAAAACCAAAGGCACCCCAAAAAAACAATTCCTAGATATACATATCAAACTTAGTAAATTCCATTAAATATCATGAAAAAAACTTCATGGAAAGAAAAAACAACTATAAAACACATCATCAATCATTTTGACATCACTTGATCAAGGGAAAGGACCTCTTAAAAAATTATCTCTATAGAAGATACTTCTTCAACATGACCAACGTAATCAAAATAAATAACTCACTGATTCTAGAGAAGAATAAAATAATCAAAGAACCACTCTATAATATCTGGTAAGGACCATAAATAAGGGAAAACATCTAATAAACACGTACTATTATCAAATTAGAAATTATATAGTAATAGTGGTAAAAATTCAAGATGGGGATCCCTAAAACCTAATAGCCATGTGAGATATATCTCAAATGTAAATTTCACTAAATAGGGTTTGAGATAAAAGATAATGAAATATGATAAAATCATTCACTTCCACCCCAAGAATTATCCTTCATACCAATTATTAACCCCTTCTTAACATAAAATAAAGTGGTATAGTAATGTTTACAAATCAATTCATTTTGATAAACATTACTTTTGGTTTTGAAAAACATACACACATTTAAAATAAACAGAAGTATTATTCTTAATTTTATTATAAAATCATTTAATTTTAAATAAAAACACTCACTAAATCTATAAAATTTGAATTTAAAAAACAATTTTTGGAGAAATAGATCCAAAACATTGCTATGGAAAAAATGAAATTTAAATCCCATAGATCATTCAAAATAATGATTTAATTACAAAAGGAATAAGGTCACTGACTAAAAAACACTATCTTAGACAAGAAAACCAAACTCACAATATTATAACCAAATATCCATGGAGACCAAAACATTTTATCACCAAACCATTCTCCATACCTAATCCGTGGAACTATATGAATCTTAAGAAACACATACTACTGATACCCAACACCGTTAAAATACAAAAAAAAGTAAACTTTCTTAACATGGGAAACCGTATACTATTAAAAACCTAGGATCAAATCCCAAATTTAACTCTAAAGAATTACCTCACACTCTGATTCCATATACCATAAGGTCTATTAGTACAGTCATTGTCTTCATCCTTCCCAGAAGCATGGAGAAAACTCCTCTTGATCACCTTATCGCGATCCATTACTTCCAATCAAGCGTTCAATTTAAACTCACCACCACACATCAAATATCCATCCTCAAGGAATACTTTATTTTTCATGCATTCATGTATTCACTAGTTATGTGGACAAAAAACTAGACTACAAATTCATAGATTCTAATCCCAAGAGAACACAAACTTGAATACCCATACTAGAACTCAAAGATATTTTTAATGCAATCTCCCTTTCTTACATAGGGGAAAGTACCTATTAAAACAAGTTAATGAACTCATCATAGTAAAACTCTTCCATATAATGATGATACACCTTACAATATGCTTGATCCTCCCCTAGAACTGAGCCAACAACAAAAGAAACTCATAATTAATCTAATTTATCTAATAATTCCAAGGACCCCTCAACCTGTTCTAACAACTCCTAAACCTCAAATAATAATACCTCACCAAGAAAATTTAGTACCTTTTGTTGTTGAAACCCAGAAAAAACCATATCATATCCCTCCATATTCTACTTCCAAAGTGAAACATCATAGTTATATTCCACTGAAATTCCTTCACCCCAACCACCAAAATAATCAAGGTTATTTTAATAGTTTAATTCATACCTAGCAACAGAGAAAGAATGAAACTCGAGAAGAACCAAAAATACTTATAAATCCTTAAATCACCAACACAATCCTTAATTTATGGAAGTATTCCATCATCTCCACAAACCTACATTATTCCCTCTTCAATAATTATACTACATTATCACTCTCATTCCACACCCAGTTGATCAATGAATAATAAAAAAACTCTTTATCTCACCAAAGACTATATCAACCCTACAATTTATAAAACAATCCCAATTTAAGGAATGTACCTTAAGGATACCCTTCATGGAAATAAAAAAAAATAAAAAATGTAATCATTCAAACATTCTTGGAAGACCCATAAAACCATTTTTTAAAAAATATGAAAAATATTCCTTATAACCCACATATTTTAAACATTTAAATTAAGTAAAACCACTTTTATATAAACATGTTCAAACACCATCAACCCATTTTTAAAAATACCTTTTTAAAAATAATTCATTTTTCTAAAATAAAATATTCTAATTATTTAATAAAACATACATCCCACTTGATTATTATTAGAAAATCAAGTTAAGTAAACAAAACTGAGTAATAATTCAGATACTACCACACTAGAAGGAACAAGTCTACAAAATCACCATTCTCAAATTTAGATAAGTTTTCCAATATAATTTATTAACAAATTTAAATAAAAGTGAATATAAAATTTTATATCCAATTCATCTTACCATCACAAGGCTTATATAGGACTGAGTAAAAATATTCCTAGTTGGATGAACTAAAAATGAAATGTAATGATAAATAAATAAGTTACCTAAAAAACCTAGGTTTGAAGGAAATAATAAAGAGAATACCAAATGAAAAAAATATTCCCTAAGTCAAAACAACCATATAAAAGAATGAATCCCAATATTTTCTGGTCATCTCCATGAATGATATTATTTCACTATAACCAAGAATACTAGATTTACAAAAATATCATAAATATTAAAATCGAGATCCCAACTATAATTTATATCTTGAATGAAATTGACTATTACTATCATTTTTTCAAGAACCAAAACATGAATCACACATCACCTCATTAACCCATACCTCATAACTTCCATGAAAAATCACTGTAACCATATTAGGGAACTCATCCCTCACTAAGGATCACACCAATCAAGGGGGGGGGGGGTACTGAACCCCAATAGTGTAATGACCCATAACATATCTTTAATGGAAACACTAATCTCTAAAAATGGAGAACATGTTCCCCATCATGTGAGAGTATATTGACCTTTCATATAGAATGGGGACCATTTCCTCACTATGGTCCAGGGGGTACTAACCCCATGACCAAATAGATGATCCACACCTCATGAATGGACGAATTTTTTCCCTATATCCATGGGGGGATACAAAACTCCAAAATATTTTTGGGGGACCCACACCCTATACTTAGAACATCTCCAGGGGTTTTTGACCTCGTCTCTACACCAAACACCACACTCTTATTCCAAAGAAATATTCACAAATATAAGGATAAAAATCACCCCTAAAATAATTTAAAAACCCCTACTACTGATGGAATATGAAACACTATAGCCTACAAAAAAATATTAGAATGTAATATTCATGTTTTTTATTCTGACACTCGGATGAGAATATATTAGAAATACAATAAACTACCTAGTATTTGTCATGTACTTAATCTTTACACGATATGTAATACATCTGTAATAGTCACATAGGAACTACTTATTTATTAGAATATATGAATTCTATTTAAATGGTGTGTCCAATATGGTACATGGTATGTAGGAGTTTCATCTCTATTATTGTGTATACTACAAGTAAACATTGGTGTATAGTTCTTAGATAGATGAAATATAATCATAAGTAGATGATGTCTGAATTTTATTTGAATATATCATGTGGGGAAAACATAAATAGGGTTCCCAATTGGGTAAAAAAATTGGGTTCTACCGACCACTCATATGTGTATATTTAATACACAAAGTCATTCTTTCTTGATAGACATGACATGTAATCTGACCCAATCAATGAAAATTCCATTTTTATTATTAATAATAAAAATAAATCAAGGGTCCCAACTTACAGGGGTAGAAATGATGGATTTCCCAGGGTGTCATCTTTAAAAAAGATATTTCGGTCATTAGGTAAGGACCTGATGAAAAAAATAAATATCAATGACTTTACTAGGGATCCATTTATTGGAAAAGATGTTATCTACACAATTTCTTTCCCTCCAACAATAGTTCCTGGATTAATGAACATATTTAACTTTCTAACCAAATATGTAAGATCCTAAGGGAAACTCAGCTTTCCTTGAAGAAGCCCCACCTAAATCTACCTCAAAAATATTCAAATGGTAAAGATTATAGAGTGAATGGACAATTACCATCACTCTATCCTCTACCCCTAGTGAAGATCTTAGACCATAAAATATGCTAAAACCCAGGAAAATTGAACCTTTGTGGTCCAGCACATGGCCTCCCCTATTGCCCGAATGGCCCGAAGGCCTTCATTTTTATTGATTTTTGATAACCCCCCTTTTAAGTGATGAGGGGGAACCCTTACAAGGCCTGTAGGCTCATAGATTACATGGCTCGTAGGCTTAAGAGATTACATGACCCGAAGGTCTTAGGGAATTCAACCAGACTATCTACAAGGAACTGCCTCTCCCAATCATCTGTATCATGATAATAGCTCTCCACCTTCGCATGGTTGTCTGGCAAGGCTTCCCGTGCAAGCACAGGCTGGTCCCGATGGCATATCCATACCCTCTCATTCTAAAAAATCAAATTGGTTCTGCTCTAGTGAGTGCACCTGCTCTGAATCCTCTTCTAGGGCTGCTCCTTTTTTGTAGTGTGTCTGGAGAAACTGCATGTGGCCCGAAGGCCTTGAGGTTTCCTGAAGGCCTAAAATATGGCCCGAAAGCCCTACTGACCTAAAGTCCTGGGTGGCCCGAAAGCCTTAAGGACTCTAAGCCTAAACCAGTGGCCCAAGGTGAATAGTTCCAGCTGCTACTGTACTGAAAAGTACTTGCTACAGTAACTGCTACAGTGCCTACTACAGTACCTCCCAGAAATATTCCTCTCCATGATTTTGAACCTAGTTCTTGTAGATGCACTTAAGGATACCTCACCAACTGAGCTGAGGCTCATGTTCAGGCCTCCCCTATCATTTATCTAGATACAGAAGAACCATCAATGTTCAATTTCAATCCCATGCTGGGAATAATCTATTTCACCCATCTCCATAAGTTTTAACGACCTATTCCATCCATATATGTGAAAACCCATGGAAGTAGTTTACGGAGAAACATGGAGGATCCCCCATTCATAATGGGGCAACCTAGTTTTGTAACCCAGGTATTGAAGCAAACTCGGATGAATAGGGACAAAACCTTTCTTACTCCCTTTACAGTGTTACTCACCTACCATATTACCCAACACAACACAACAAAGATCATAGTATGAGATTTTGTATCTTCCACCTGTTGATTCATAGCATGGAACCATCGCTACAAAAAATGAGTGGATAAATCCCCACCCACATTTATACCCAACTGCTATCCCAAATAATTAAATATAAGACGTTCTCATTCCATCTTGTACTCTGAACCACACATCATGTGCGTATAGCTAGTTATCCTAAATGTATAGCATTGACATGATCAAATTATACTGCTCGAAAAGAATGGTTTGTGTCCTAATGCTACACCGCATGTATTATTTATAATTCTGAAGACACCATAATCATATTTTTATCTAATATACTTGATTTTTTACCAAATACTACATGCTATATAGTTTCAAAAATTATACTAATCCAAATTCATCAAATTTTCATCTTAAACAACCTCACCTTCCCATTTTACCAATTTTTCCTATCATTACATGCTCTGATTCATCTTATACACTAATGGAAAATGATTACTAGGATTGAAGCCCCAAAAATATCTTTCACTTCATTCCATAATTATACTTCCATTCATTCTCCATAATCACAATTCTTAGGTTCATTATTCACCAAAAACGGCATTGTATTTCATTGGACTCCACCTCCAGACATCACTAAGGACTCCAGCAGACCATTTCAACATCTGAATAGTACCGACCCCACTCTAACATTTCTTGTTCTACAACTCCATCTATTTTTTTAAATCCTCAATCCATGAAGAAGCTTGTTGAATCACATTTCTTTAATAATAATAATAAGGTAGATAAAATTTAAGGAATATGGTTCACTTAAAAGTAATAATCCAAAATTCATCATTGGTCATCATGTGTAAAATGGGTCATCATGAAGTAATGATAACAAAAACAATAAAAATAAAATAAATTTCATCCACATAATGAAAACCACATTCACCATTAGAGGTACCAAAACAAAGAATGTACAATTTAGAATAATAATCATGAATCCACTAAAATATCATTAGAATAAAATTTTAATCAATATAAATTCCTAATGTTCCATGTTTTATTATTTAAATTTCATCACATAAATATTCCATGATTAATTTACAATAAAATATTTGATAAATATTTTAATTATTCAAAAACTAAAATTTTCTTTAACATAAGGTCACCAAAATAATTTAGTTGATTCGATCATTAGAGTAGGAGGAAAATTCACTCAAAGAATGAGGAAAACTAAAAAACAAGAAGTTATTCCATGATGGAGTAAATTTTAAAGCATCAAAATTCAATTTTTGTTTCCATGAAATTCAATTTTCGATGTTGTGGCCTTCTGGATTCCACTAATGATTCATCATTATCTCATAAAATAAAAATATCTATCATACAACCTCTATTGTTAGCTATGTGAGAAAATAAAATAATACATATAGACCTAGGAGTACAAGAAAACATGAATTTTTATCATCAATCCAAGGTCAATTGATAGAATAATTCAAATCTTGAAATAGATTGGTCCAAGGCCCAATACATAGATATATAAAAAATACTTCACCTAGTTTAAATACTCTAATATAGATGAAAATGTTTTATTTTAATTTCCATAAAATATATTTTATAAGTAATATCCATTTTTAGGATCATGGGATAATATTTTTTATTTAATAAATATTAATTATACTTTAGAAACAAATTATATTGAAATTCTATCAAAATAAAATGAAAGTTTAGTTACCAAATTCCAAACCAAAAAACTGTTAGAAAACTATTATTAAGGTCAAATACTAAATAAATTTACCATTTACCCCATTTAAAGGACTTGAGATTTTGAAAAGGAAAAATGAGATAAATCCTAGTGGGGGATAAAGGCCACTAAATCCTCCCCACCTATAATCCTTTTCATACTCAAAATGAAAACAAGATGATTTATTTAATTAGAAAACTCATAAAACAACATAGTTTGGAAAACACCCCCACAACGCGCACTAAATCATCCTTTAAAAACAATTTTTCCACATCATACCCAATATTAAGATGATTAATCTATTGATTTCATACAATACTATAATATATCACATGTAGTGGTTCTTTGAGTCTTACTCAATTTATCATCATCCTCAATAAGGCATATACACCAATGTCACAAACACCAAGAATAAATGTTTCATTAAACCCAAAGCACTTCCAAATGTAAAGAGTCACCAAACAAAAACCCGATTGGGTTGTGGTTTCTATTTATGATAACAGTTGATGGGTATATAAGGAAATTATACCAACCTCCTCAAATCCTCATGTAACCAACCCCAAGCACATTGGTGACCCATTATACCATAATACATATTGGATGGTCCTAGCACATTTAGATAAGCTTACATTATCAACTCCACACTCTAGGAAACACTTTCCTAAAAAATTATTGACCAATATAATCAACTCATTAAGAAACATTCCACACTAGATGGATAGATTCACCACATGTTGACACCATTGTTCAATTTTACATACACCACCATGGTTTCATACTATATTAGGAGACCTTAATTCAAACCTCTCATTGTAACACCCATGATTATCCTTAGAATCAAAAATATCCAAACTTAATGAAAGATAACATACCTATATATTTAGGGGAATGCCTCAGATGAACCACCTTTAAAACCTGATCAAATATGATCCCGTAATCACTATTTCCATACAGGACCTCCCACACTCATTAAGATGTGAGGGTTGTCAAAACCGATGAATGAAACACGATTTCCTACTCTTATAATAGAACCAACCATATAAAGGATAGCTTCTCATAGTTTTACTTTATCTAATAAGTATATAACACCTACAAAATATGTTAGTGACCACACAACCACTACACTATTCTCCTCATAGAATCTATCAAAGCATCAAACCTCAGGTAACCCAACCACTACACCACCACCTTAAATATCATGCATCATGTGATGGATATCATGAATCAATAACTCAAACATCAATAGTTCCCCACACTTTTCATTATAATAAAGTAATATAATAAAAACCTCTAAATATCCATGATTCTTACCCTACATTATCACTCAAATGTGGATGTAATTAACAATGACCTATAAAAACAATCCATGGGTCACATAAAAACAATAGAGACATCATTTACTCCAAATTAAATTATTAGGATTTCAAGGCAACCGTATTGATATATTAAGAGTATCCATGAAATTTAATTCCCAAAAAAATGATACCAAATAGACCTAATTTTGACCTCTAGAGATCCCATTATTTTTATCCATTGGTCGAAGTGGTCTCACTAAGCCCAATAAAATCCTTTCTCTGATAGGTCTCCAAACTAAATCACCTACTCCTTAAGATTAGTTGGACCCCCTGAAAAGTAGGTTATATCGATACATCATAGAAATAAATATGTAAGTTGATTTCCCAGTAAATGAAACTTGAAAATATTCTCTTAATGAGTCATACTCTCTATTTAAGTTGAACTTCAACCCATCACCTCAACATCATGTTATCCCAATATAATTTTGGACCATCCACCCCAAATCAAGGATAGTGACATAGGGTATCATCTCAACCTAATGGAATACCATAAAAGGATCACATTCACCTAAGATAAAACACAAAATTTACATGAATGAGTGTTAAATAAAAACTATCACCAATTGGAGTATTTAGTAAAAGTGGTGTGTATAGGAGGTACACTAGAATTTACAACTCCCATTAAATAAAACAATAAAGGAATGGAACTAATCATCATTTATTATTATGAGTTTCAGTAGAGAAGACAAATATCATCCTCTAATCCTCTTGGTATCACATTCTCAGATTTTTTCCAGGTATAATCGTCCACAACTTGATTTTTGGAACATTGCATCTGATGAGGATTTTATAGAGGTAGTAATGTAGTTGTCCCAATGATTCTTCCATCTCTAAAAACTACCCCAACATCTCTTATATTGATTTTGACTCTCAAAATCCACAGAAATAATAGTAGGAAGGCCCTTGAACTTGATGTTATCTTGAATGAGGGGTCTAGTCATGGAACCCCTTTGGATAACTATTTGGAAATATAGACATATTCTAAATTTGGGTACACTTCAAGTATAAAACTCAAAACTCCGAATACTCAATCTAGGACTCTGACATAGATGGGTGAATATATAATGGAACATACTTGGATTGAATTTCACTCTAGATATCTCACTTTAACTCTCAAGATTGAATAAATTACATTATGAATAATTCCATTCAGTGCCTCATTGGTAAACCACAACATGCAGTAGATCATGATCCCACTTCTCTAAAGAGATTCGACCTCGAGCCAAAACCAACCATTTATAAACACTATTGAATATAACTTCCTAAACAAGAGATTTTAATTTAATCCATAGAAATTATTTCCTTTTTTTCATGTAAATTATAATAAGTATCTCATTACTCTATGAGGGAATAATCCAATATAGGAACCACTATCTTGTTTATGGTAGTCCAAATCAAATGGGAAAATATGATTCTTAGAATCTAAAAAATCATTTACCACTTTATTATTATACTTTCCTTATAAAACCTTAAGGCATCCAATGATGGAATGCATATAGTGGAAGTAGTCTAAAGGTAGTATCATCCATGGGAACTATCATATGGTCTATAAAAAGTTATACACAATCAAAATAAATGAGGTTCCATAAATATATATGTGGATTAAAGATACCACTCAAAATAATATTTTAATTGATGCCTCATATCTCAAATTATTAGTGGAAATATGCAAAAAAAATGGACACTAGAACATCATGACCACACCTCTGTATATGATCCAAATTTCCATGGGTGAAATCCCCTGTTAGAAAACAAGAACCCATAGTTACCATAGGATATCTAGGTGAGCTAAGATAATAAGGGAATGAATGATCCTTAAAGAGAACTATATGATGTATGAACCAAGTTATTTTAACCATTAAAATGATGAATTGGTGTTACAGTAAGATTAGAATGTTTTCAAAGTGTTTGTGAAAGGATATGATGGTCATAGAAACTACCCTAGGTATTGTGGTCTAAAAAACAAACTTAAGACCACCTTATCATCACTTCACTAAATTCTTGAACAAATACTCATAATAAAACTAACACCAGAATTCATTCCTAGAACTCAAACCTAGAATTGACATCATTTTTATATGTCCTGAACCATAAAAACCCTGTGGAGCCAATAGTATGCAAATTGGGACACCCCAAGAATTATTTAATAGTCTAGGTGCCAGAAACTAGTTCCAATAAGGAATAAAAAAACATGGGAGGCCTTATCCTATACTATCATGTAATAAAAAAATCATCTCCAATACAAAATATATATAATCAATAACTATGATCCTCATATACATAAAATAACTAAATTTTATTATAATGAGTGAACAAGAAAACATTTATATACCAAAATACCTCATAAGAAAAACCAAAAGGTAAATATATAAAATGATAATATCACCAGATAAAACTAGATAGTGACATGAGAAAACACCACCACACTATAATAACGTATGGGAAGAGAACAAAAGCGGCAACCATCTCTATCAAGTACCACCATATCCTTCCATGCACCATCTCTATTAGCTCTGGTGACCCCATGTTCGACAATGTCTTCACTAAACTATGAAACATTTACATAGAAACAACATGTGTGGGTATAAGGACTATGTAGGGGTGACTATAAACATACCCAGTAGGACACCCTAAAAATAAAAATTTTAAGATAAAAAAATACTTCCGATCAAAAACCCTTATATGAAGGAAACATGAAGAAGAATTCCAAAAACAAATTATGTTCTAATGTCAAGATAACTATGAAAAAGGAAGAATTTTGATCTTCACATTCCCACTTCATGAAGGATTGTATCTCACAATAGCAATGGATATTAGAGTAACCAAAGACTCATACAATCAAAACTATTACAACCCATCTATAATTCATATATTGAAGGAAACCAAGTATGCATGTTATGTCAGAAGACCCCTAACATGAATCACACATCACTACACATACCCATACCTTATAACCTTGATGAAGCCTCTATATAACCATAGCATGAGACCCAAACCTCATAAAGTTGAAAAACAACTCAAGGGGTACAAAAATATATTGAGGGAAAGACATGCCTCCTATATCATAGAAAAACATATAACCCTATAGGTGGAGGACCCGTGCTCAATCAAGTGGGAGGATTCAAACTCCTCCTGTAGTATGGGGGACCCACACCATGTTGGGATTGAGGGGGTACTGAACTCATTCCTGGATATAGGAACCACACGACATAAATTGAAGATATGTCTATGTACATATCTGAAGTTGTACCTAACTACATAACACATACTAAGGAATTTCACTATGTCCCCAGAAAATTAACACAAGGGTTACCAAACCCATTTCTTACCCATATTACAATGATGAATCCATGAATAAAAGGTTAATTTTATCCCATTAAAATACTTGGAACCCATAGATAATATTTATGAAACATGAACTATAATGTTATATGTTTAAAAACATTCATAATGGACTACTTAGGTGTCTAATTATGACTATCTGGGGAGAAGATATGTCAAACACCTTAAAATCCCTAGTACACAACATGTATTTCCAGGGTACACAACCTGTAATCCCTAGGTGATAGTTAATGATGAACTTTTGTTGCCTCAGACTTTTTAGAGTTTTCATATATGATGTTTCTAGTATATTAAATACTATGTAGAACATTTTACTATGACATGGAATGTATTTCTAGTACAAACCAAGTTATAGAATCTTGATACATAGTCATTATTCCTAAGTACATGGTGTGTGATTTGTATCCAAATAGATCATATAGTGTTCACATATAAGAAATGTCTATTAGGGTATTAAAGGTGTGGGTCTCGCTAACCACTGAGTTATGTTTCTCAAATACACAAATTCATTCTATCTTGATATACATAACATAAACTCTATGACACATGGTGTGTGAGGCTAGTTGGTTAGTTTTCTTGAAAAATAGTACATTCCCCAGTTACTTGGATATTGATACATAGAATATGATCTGGATTTACACCCCTTTAATGATTATAATATTGTAGAAACCCTAGCTACCATGGTATTTGACATACATGGTCTGTTTACTAGAGACTAAATGCCATGTAGCTAAGAAACTTTGACCAATATGAATTCAAATCCTATGTGATCCTAACTGATTTCCCTCATCTATTTCACCATTTTAGTTATTTTTCATATGTTATGATGCATATTTTATGTTGATGGTCTCCATTGAGTGAGAATGATTCTCCCAGAATCACCTTCTCAGTATACTAAAATTCTATTTTATGTCATTCTTCATCACTATCATTATCTATCTACAATAGTAGATTTAAAATCTATTTTCATAAATATATTTTCATGGTTTTTATATCCATGATTATAAGTGTATTTTTTCATGTTTTTATGAAACCATAATTATAGAGTTTTTAGAAAATGATATTGTCGATATTTTTTAGAAAACTATAATAGTAAAAATATATGGTTAATGTTTTTTCAAATAGTAACAAAAGGTATAAAAAAATAAACAAATCATAGAATACCTCCCCCCTCCCCCCCCAACCCACACACACACCACACAATTCTTCCCCCCAACTCCAATGGATTAAATGCCTTCCACGACCTTCAATGCTCCAAAGAACACCAATAAAACTCCCGTCCAGTCTCCTGCGACACAATCGACCTACCGTTATCTCACAAAAAATTATCACTATAGTATCCACCAAATAATCTAACCATTATCTATACTTTCAAAATTTTATATTCTTTACTTTACTTCCATCTTCTCCTTGAATTTTTTATCAATGATATATGATTTTGGATGATTTCAATTATTTTAAAATCAAAATCTAGTATCTCATGTGTTAATTAGGGTTTGATAGTTTATTAATAATATTTTATTATTATTAATTATATAAAAATTCAATTTCTCTAATAGTTGGTGATTTTTTGTGATGTTAATTAGGGTTTTTTATTCAATTAACTAATATCGATAATTAATTTTATAAATTTTTAAATACTAATAAATATAAATTTATATGTTTTTATAAGTGTATTATGTTATGTTTATTCTTTTATGTATATTGTTTCATACATATATAAACATATATAAATTATATAGGATACCATATTATACTTGTATTATTTATATGAAATATTTCATTAAACATTAATATTTTAATAATTTTATACATTTTGAAATTTATCTAATTTTCTAAATTTTATAGTAGATCATATTATATGTATACAATTTATATTAAAACCATTACTAATTGTTTATGGTTTTATAGTTTCATACATTTATAAATGTTCAAATATTTATAAATTTCATAGTATATCATATTATACTTATATAATTTATATATATAATTTTATTAAATATATAATATTTTAAAAATTTCTGATATATATAAATCTATATACATTTTTAAATGTTAAAGTATATCATATTATACTTTCATGACTTATATTTAAAATTTTATTAATTATTTATAATTTTATAGTTTTATATGTTTATACATTTATATAACATTATATTTTTACATATTTATAAGTTATTATACTTTCATACTTTTAAATATTTTACTTTTTTAATTTTTTTTATAATTTTATAATTTTTTTAAACTATATACATTTTAAAATTATATAATTTTTTATAAAATATATATAATATTTTATAATTTTATATAATTTTATAAATTTATATACATTTTAAAAACTATATACCTTTATAAATAATTGTACATTTTATAAATTATATAATTTTATTAATTTATAAATAGTTTTATACTTTTATTATTTTATATTTTTGTAATATGATTATTATTTAATAAAAAATTAATTTAAATAATTATGAGTTATTTTATTGTATGGAAAATTATATTCAAGAAATACAATGAAGCTACCTAGGCCAACCTACCAGATCACTCGGGTCAGCATGTCATAAGGCTCCTACCACGTTCCTGATCACCCTTAGCTAGAAACTAGTGCTAGGGTATCACAGTAATAAATAAGCAAAGGAATCAAATTGAGAATGTAACTGCCTAGGACTTACCGACTCATTACATTGCATTTTTTGGGTGTTGGTGGTATCCTGAAGGAGAAATAAGAAAATATAAGTAAAATAGAGCTGACATTTCAGCTGAAATATGAACATCATAATGTGATTGTTTAGGTTATTTCTTCAGAGGTCTGACCATAGTAAAGGTGTGTGGCTATTTTTTGGATTTAATGTATAAAGGAGGAGTCATGACCATGATGGGTGGACCACCAGAGTTAATAATAGTACTAGATATAAGTTGTGGTGCAATGAGGTGTGTTGTAGTGGTATGTACTCGAAAGGATGATTCATAAAAATGATTTCTTATACACATGGATTTGAATATGTTATACATTTTTGTCATGGAGTGACATCATGTATTTTGGATCGAATGACTCTTTCGAAGTTTTTTCATAGCGTGACGAAGTCTATCCCCACATGGTTGAGGTTTGCTAGATGGATTATTTGGAAAAGGGAGGGAACAATATGAAATTCTCATGATTCTTATACATATTTTCTTTTACCAATTATATTTCATGGTTTTTAAGATTAATTCATGTGATAGTGTATTTTTTGAGAAGTTTGTGAGATTTTCCATGAATAGACATCATAGAGTGGTAATGTTTGTCACATTATGGGGCCTTCTAGTCATGTTTCGATGGTTCTTCCTTGCATGATGTCATGACATAAAGTTTTTGTTACAGTATGATGGTTATTCAATCACATTTAATTTATAAATTATATTGATTCTTGAATGATGAAGATATTAGGGTATTAACATTGTGATTTTTGTAGGGTCAGTAATCTTAACCCTCCATGGAATGATGGGGTTTTTTCATACTTTGAAATATTATTTTTCCATCATAGGTATAAATTTTACATATTATCATATTTTCCGTAAATCTATTCAATTTATATCAAAGAAACGATGACCAAATGAGTGTTTTTGGTGAATCTTGAGCCACCTTTAACAACGTTTGATCCTTCGATTCATGAGATCGTGAATCATTCAATATGAGGTGAGTTTCTTATCCTCTAAAAAAAATTCCCCTCTTTACTTCAACCAAATAAGTTTTTAGAGGTGTTTTACTTATTTTTCTTATGGCCATGGGTCATGATTTTTATGGGTGTTAATATATTCTAGGTTTCTACGGTTTCCTTGTGTGACTTGGCTCTAATATCATCTCTCTCTTCATATTATTCTTGCAAAGCGACCATCAAAGTATCAGTTGAGGTAGGGGATTCAGGAACCATCCTTTAAATTGTGAAAATTTTGGAAGTAGCATGCTTTGTATTTATTTATGTGGATGTAAAGAATTTACCAAATGAAGATAATGAACTATACATAAATAGAAATTAAGGGAAAGGATTGGTTCAAATGTAATTTACATGATTCTTGTTATTGCTTTATTTTTTTATTATTATTACTGATGAATTTTGATTTCTATTGTGATATATGAGTATGGATTGCTTAAATTGAGATGTTTAAATCATATTTCATAAAAGTTTAATCATTTAAATATGTTAACAAATTAATTGCATGAAATAAAAAATTGATTTGTTATTGTAAATGATGGTGGCGTTAAATAAATGTAAAATAATCATTAAAAGTGGATTTATATGTGTTTTATTATTGGTATTAAGTGTTTTTATTGTTGTTTTTTATTTAATTGGTGTTGTGAATTTTGAGTACTCTGTTATGTATAGTTTTTTCAAATATTGGGATGTTGGTATGGTTTTTCTAGTGGGAGATGTTTCATATTACTGAGATGGAATATATTTATATGGTTGTTGATGTGAAAAAAATGGTAAGGATTCTTATGTGAAAGGGATATGGTATTATGGTGGTTGTGATGAATGTTGGGTTGTGTGGTGATGTGGGGTTGTGTTCTAGTTTCCTAGTGGTGTGGAATATATGGTTGGTAATTAGGATTACAGAAATTTAACATAACATGAATTGATTAAGTCTAGAATGTAAATGGAATATGAATGCAATAAAGAAGGGCTAAATGGTTTGGAAAAAACATGGTAAATAGATGATCATGTTTTTTCATTAAATACATAATTGAATTGAATAATAAAAATTAATTTGGTTTTAAATGGAATATTATGAAATTATCTAATTGTATGACTAAATAAAAACTTTTTAATGCTTATTGGGGACGTTTTACATGGGAAGTAAGGAAAAATTTGTGGTTTAGTAAATAGATTAAGTGATGAGTTTGTGAAATTATATGTTAGTTAAAAATAGTGGAATCGTGAGATAATTATGGGAACCATTAATGATGAATTGGTAAACCTAATGGGTTTGGGTTTTATGTGGTTTACTATACTTCTATTTTATTGTGATTAATAAATGCACCCTATCTGAGTTGGGTATTATTAATGATTCCTAATTGTTTGGGGTTTCAGGTTTTTTCCAAATGTATCTTGGTTAGTGAGGGAATGGATAACTAACTCTTCCATCTTCCCCCTCTCTCTTACAAAAGTGGTATTGATGTGATGGTAGTACTTGGTGGGGGTCATGCATAGTAGGACAAGGGCACAAGGTTAATGGCCTATTTGTTCATGATACTTTACTGATATGGATATATGATGTCGTTGGGGTGTGTGGTAGAGATGTGGATATGGTTATGGTATGGTTGATACCAATTCCAGCATGACATGTTGGGCCCTGTGAGAGGTTTTTATAGGTAGAGCTACAGTTCAAGCCACATTGGTTATGATATGAGTATCCTTACTTATGCCAAATTAGTAAGTTTGTCCCTATGGGTGGCTAGAATAGGTAGGTAAATAGTCCAAACTACATCATATGTGACTTGGTATGAGTGATTGTTTGGTTATGGTTTTGACGATATCAAAAGTATGGAATTATTCAGATGTTTATCATTGGGGAATTAGAGAGAGAAACCAATGGGGAATTTGTTATGGGGTACGTTTTGATATATCTGTTTGATACTATTTTTTTATATTTTCTGCAATACGTGGTGGGTGATCCTTGGTTAAGATGAGTGGTAATTCACCTCATGTTGGTTCTTGTTGGTTTTTCTATTTTTTTACCAAAGCATTATTATGTTTCTTCCATATTTTCATTAGAGTTCATGGGTATGATCCTATTGAGAATTCATATTATTATCACCATTATATATATATATACCTATTTTATAGGTTTCCAAAAGGGATTTATTAACTAACCTGGACAGTACTATCTCAGAGCTTGGAAGAGTAGTGGAGTTCCTTCCCTATGATTTATTTTGGTATTTTTAGTCGAAGTCATATTTTATATAACATTACATGCATTATTATTATTTTTGGATATTAGTTTGATTTATATTATAGTGTTTATTGGTAGATTTTCACATTATATTCATGTGATTTTTGTGTTTAATTCCTACCATTTTATGATTTATGCCCTCATTACTTGTCTCCACCCTGTGGATTATTGTAGGTGGGATTTAGAGTTTACTATCATATTCATTTTTGACCCAGGATGGGTTCTCTATGGGGGTGGGTTGTGAAAAAGTGGTATCACAGCTTTAGATGAGGTTTAGGATGTAGAATGGAGTTTTTCACTGGTGGGGATTGTGTGGGTCGGTTAGGAAATAGTATCAGCTAAACATATTTAGTGATGTAATCATGGGATAACAATTGGGGAATAGTATTTTAAGGCACCATGTGGTATAATTAAATGATTTTAGGATTATTAAAATTACTAGGATAAGTGATTCTCATTGCAAGGTAAGAACCAATGAGAGCTACATCTATCATGCTTGTTTGTTCTTGTGTTTGAATTGGGATGATTTTTGGGGAACTTAATATTAATTTAATTAAATGAACCATAATTAATTCTATTCTATTAGGATAAGGTATTTTTTAATTGGTGACCTATGTTAAGGTTCTTATAGATATGAATAGGAGTTATTAGAGAACTTATAAATATACATTTTTTGTTTCATAATGTTGTTTTTATAGTCATATCCTATGTTATGAGTTAAATTTCCATTTATATTGATTTTTTGTATATAATATAACTCTGTTTTGTGAACATGTTTGGGTTTTTTGTGATTCTAGTCTTTAAAGTAATAACATCTTGTGTTAACTGGTAACTCTATGATGTAATGATATTCACCAAAAGTAAACGGGAATGGGAATATTAACCATGTTAAACTAAATTCATGCTTATAAAACTTTTAAGCATTTACCTTGGAATAATCTTGTCAACTTATGATATTTTAGGTAAATCATAAGAAATTGAATTAGATAAAATGTATTTTCATCATGAAAACCATGTCAAGTGTTAATCTAAAATTTTTTGTTTTCAATTTATTCATGTTGATATTTATTCACGTGTTGTGTATTTGAAGGAATTGTACATTTTAGTGATGGTTATGTTGTACATAGGTCTAGTGTAGTTAGTAGTGATAGTTAAATATGAAATATTTTGGTCCATGGAAAAGATATTTTTTAATGACTTTATCTTCCCTTGATTTCTTGCGTCATGGAGGTCTTTTCCCCTACCACTCAACAACTGTGATTGGCATTATTATCCTATTGTATATTTACCTTTTTAGTTTTCCATTGTGGCATTGTACTGGATAGTTATTTTCCTTTTTATATAATGTTATACACTGAAGATGTTATATTTATATGAGGATGGCTATTTTTGGATATATATATTATGTATTTGAGGTACATTTTTGTTGCAAGTTATCATATGATGAGGCCTCCCGTGTTTTTAATGTATTTTCGGTGCTTGTATCTTGCACTTGGTCTATTAGAAGTGGTATTAGGGTGAAGCATTCATCTTAATGTCATCCCAAGTGGGGTACCAATGGGTCAGTTTATGTAAACTCAATTATAGATATTTCGAATTTATTTTTTATCTATATGTAATGTTTGATAATACTGATAGACCATTTCTAAATAAAATCATCAAAATATTTACACATCTTTTTAAGGATGAAAGAAAATTAATTAGGTCAAAGACTCTACAAGTGATAAACCCAAAGTGATTAAGATAAAATAGATATTGGGTTTCAATGGATCTAGATAAAGAGGGAATTTAGTTCCCCAAATTTCTTACGGTCTATAACATTGTGGTTTTGTGATGTTTTAGGGGTTGGGAGTTCATTTGGTGATGAAAAGTAAAAGTTGATATGGGGTTTAGTTTAAATTTCAACCCGTGATCAAGGTACATTGTGATATTTTACATTATTGGATCATGATTTTCAAGATTTAGGTATAAGGTTTTGTATTTCACTATAATTCCTTGTTCATGATTACTGGATTTTCTTCTAGTTTTTTTCATTGCATTATGGTTCTCATTATTTCATTTTTTTATTTAAAGGATATTTGGTTTGATGAAATGGTGTTAGGATTTCATCATGAATATCAATGTTTGGGATGTGTATTATAAAAATTATCAATATACCATAATTTTACTCAGTTGTATAAATTTTGAATAGTCATTGACAATGACATTTAGGGGATATTGATCTAGGATTTTCAAATCTTTGGTTGTCTAACCATCACTATGCTTAATCAGGGTTTTCATGCGCTGATATTTTACATGAAATTTTTATATATAGATTCAAGGAGTTTCCTGAATTATTTCCCTTTCCATTATATTTCTTTCAATCCTTGGAATCCCATGGATTTAATTTTGTTCTATTTGATTTGTATCTTCGGGGATCATAGAAATTAACTTCATGCGACCAAATTATTTACGATTAAATGTGATATTTCTACTCACTTATTATCTTTTTATTATTTTATTTCACTTTGAAAGATATGGTAGTGGTTGTTTCTCTATTTTATGGGTGTTTTGACAATGGTTTCTGGGATTATCGATGTTTTATAGGTTTAGTGGATGATTTTCTAAATTTCATTGGTGATGGATTATTGGTTTCCTTTTATTTCTATGTTGTGTTTTTAAATCTTCTTTTGAGGTAGGTGATTTAGGATTTCTATTTTTAATTTATTTATTGGTGTTGATTTTTCTTATTTATCTTTATTTGGGTAAATTGATGTAATTTACCTAATTAATATAATATACTATACATAACTAAAATGGAAGAGAAATTGTAATGAGTATGTTTTCCTTTTTCACTTGTTATTACCTTGATATTGTTGGTTGATTTTATGAATAATATGACTTATGATTTATGTTGTTATTGATGTGTTTTAACTTGTTAAAATTACATAACGAACATAGATATGGTGATAAAAAGGAGGAATAAAAATTTGGAATTTTTGTTTCTTGATTTTATGTGTTTTTATTTTTTTTTGAACGGAAAACCAAAATATTTATTAAAAAAGAAGGGATTACACCAGACGAAAAGAAAGGGGTTTTGTTTACATCTCGAATATAAAGCAGAATTAGCTTGGGGTGGAGTTCATCACTCCACGTAATAGCATGCACCACACCCATAAAGAAATTTTTTTATTGTTATGTAGCTGCTGAGGTGTTTTTTTTGTTGATGGAACTATTTTTTTTTAGTGGTAGTGTAATTAACCAACTTGAGTTAACCATCCATGACACCAAGGTCAACTCACCACAAGGCCCATAGAAGATTCCTAATCACCGTGGGCTATCGAAAATATCTGAGGGTATCAAAAAACATAAATTGGTAATAATTTCATCATCTAAAACAAATAAAACACAAAATAGACTCTAATCGGAAATCCTACATGTGGTATCCATACATTGGATATCTATGTCAAATGAATATGTAATTTCAAAATAGTTACCATATGAATAGGGAATTAGTAATGAAATCAAGATTAACATCCAAACATGACTTCATAGTAAAGTGTAAAGATTAGTACCTGAAATTAACAATATAGGAGAGATTAAAATGAATGAAAGGCTTATATGGCCAATAAAAACACATCACATAACTATTTAAAGGTACCAAAACTAATATAAGAGATATCGCTTCATGACCAATTATCACCACCTAATCAACATACCACCAAACAATGAAGAAGTAATATAAGAAACTATAGTAAAGGAAATATCTCCCTTCCCTTTACCAATATCAAATATAATCAGGTCCACAAACACATGAATGTGTGTATGTAAGGTGTGAGAAATCTAAAATAGATATTCCCTGAAGTCTTTTTTCTATGATTCATTTATTCTATATCATATCCTATAATTGGGCTATATAGTAAAGGTCCTGAAATATAATTTCATGATATTTATGGACTCATGAATAATTTATAATTGATAGATATCAAAATGCATATTATAATTATAACATGCCATTTTATTTTCAGTTAATAATATACTTAAATTCTTTTAGAAAGTCTATGAAACTCATTGGCAGTCGCAAATTAATGTGTAAATGTTCAAATCATGTCCACCTAAGCTGTCATTAAAAATTCCTTATATAAGATGTAACGTGAGGAGTATTTTTGAATTCATACACAAAATTCATGAAATAGGTGAATCATCGACTCATTCATTAAAACACATGAGTTAATTCATGAACTATCCAAGAATTCCCTTGAATGATTTTTAAATCCCACTTCCATTTGATGGCTTTAAAAAGTCTGTGCAAGTGTGTGTGATACATTCTTTGATGGAACTCCATAAACCCAAAATATCTCATCTCCCATCATCTCTACATGATGAGGCACTAGCAAGTTAGGATGGTTAGAGACTTCCACTCAAACACTGATTGATTTAGGAATAACCCATGGATACCTCTAGATGTTAGATTTCCTTTATCTTGCACTCTGTAATCTTTATCAAACCCATACAAATTTGGACAAGTATGTTGTAGTTACACTTTTGTGTAAAGTATACATTTATCCAAATTCTTCATTTCTGATATGAATAGTTTCATCTATCTAAGCATGGAAATCTTTGTTTTGTGATTATTTTATTTCTTTTATTACCTCCATAAGTTGTATTAGATCCTTATGAATCCCAAAATGTTTATAAAAGTATATTATGTTTTTATATTTATGAAATCAAGAGATAAATGGAAATATATACAAACATATTTCATATCGTAAGGAAATTGTAAAATATGATTCCTGGTTTTTTCTATCAAATCGAATCAAAATTTATGTTACTGAGATATAGTAAGAAGAGGTTTAGAATAAATTCATTTATTTTTAATATTCATATCATATGATATTGAGGTATCATTGGTTATGACATCTGCATCGGTTTTTCCAAAAAATAGAGTGTTGAATCACCTTAGTGATATCAACTCATATAATAAATTATGACATACGATATCATAGTGGATCGAATGAATATTAGTCATATAATATGATTTATAACATCTCCCACTAGCTATCAATTATATCATACAATTTTCTCTAACCTGTAATATATGATTTAGAATCATAGCCTACGATTTAAGTCAGGTCATAAAATGCAAGGGAGGAGAATTTTTTTTATTAAAATTCAATTATTAATCAAGTTATATTATCTTTAAATTTATTATAAATAATTATAAGGTGTATTTTGAAGATTTTTATTAACTTATAAATTGTTTATAAATTACTTAATTAAAAATAATTAAAAATTAATTATTAAATTCTTATGAAACAGTTATTATTAAAAATTCCTCAATATTAAATATTTATATTAAAAATAGATTTTACCAGATTATATGGTATTTATTATGATCGAGAAATAAATTTTTTATCTAGAAATCATAAGAGTATTTTATAAATTGTTTATAAATAACATAATAAGTCAAAACGATATATATTTTATATTTGAGATTATGAATTGTCTGTAACACTTAATTTGAAGTGTTCAATTTAAGGGGCCATATTTTGGATATTATTTAGAAAACATAAAAATATTTTTGATGATTTATTTGATAAAGGTTTATTTAATGTTATGTATATTATATTTTGGATATGAAAAGGTTTACATGAGATATTGAAATAAAAAATGTTTAAATTTCACGAAATTTCATGTATTTAAACAGAAAACCCATATAATGAGCAATATGAAATGTTTATTTTATATAATTAATATAAAGTAATTATATTCAATATTATGGAATGTTTATAATGATTATCTAGATTGTAAAATGATTATAATTAACTTTTTTTTATAAATTGTTCGTAGATATTTATTTGATGTTTAAATATTTAAAATGTTTATTTATTTAAATTTAATTACTTATGTTATTCATAATTATAAAAAATTTACATTGTAAATATGTGTGTAATTCAGTTTAAAAGTTAAATTACTTCTAGATAATATTATCCATGCATCTATGTAATTACGTGCTATGTATGATAAAATGATTTAATTTCTAACTACCTTGACTTTGGTTTGTAATTAAATTACTTATCTTGAATTTAGTTATGGAATATAGTATATATATATATAAGGTGTTAATATTATGATGGATTATATGTTATCTTGATTGATGTATCCTCAGGTTGGGGGACATTGAGCTGAACTTCCCACTATACTGAAGGATTATGCATTGAAAGGTGGGGGGTTTCTATATTTGGCTCTTGGTTTACTCATTTAGATTTTTTCAATTTTATATAATTACAGGAATTTACATGAAGAGTTTTTGTACCAAATTCATGAGATGTGTTTGGATAATTGTAAATATATTTGGCCTTTAATTTTGAATGAGTAGCGTATTCTATGTGTTGTGTAAAGTGTTACACATCGATATGGTTTAGACATACTGGTTTGGTGGATGAAATAGGATTCCAAACTAAATTACAAAAAATCATTCTTAAATAATGAGAATAACATGAGATAAGATAGTGAGATTCAATTAGCATTTAAATACTAACTATCAGATTCCTTCCAAAGTAGTATATGTCAAGATCTTGATCATTCAACCAGATAGGTTTTTCTATATCAAGGTTCCCATGGATTATCATTTTTATCATTGGGTGGAATTGGATAATCTTAAGAGTTAGGAAACCAAATATTTCAATTTTCTTTGGATCACACATAGTTGGGAAACCCTATGTTTTAGGATGCAAGAAGAATATAATTGATTTATCAATATGTTGGATTGTACACAGATTTTTACACTCAAATAACCAAGTGTTATATATGATATGATTTGGATTATTCCATACCTAAATAGATAATTGGTGAGAGAAATGGAATATCAAACTCATTAATTAGTGAAATATGGATCTTTCCCCCTAATTTATATGTTTAATTCTAATTGGGTTATTATTTAAATGGGCTCCCATTTAATAAAAATACTAATTAAATAGAAATAAATAATGATACTCTTATGATAAAAGATTCTATTGTAGATGAATGACATTATAATAATAAAACTTATCTTTGAAATCAATCCTTGAAATGAGAGTCTTAATTTAAGAAACTCCTAATACTAGTGACTTTTAAAAAGTTATTATGTAAAGATAAATTTAATGTGTTAGAAAATATCCATTCCTGAGTAACCATGTTTGAAAGTTTTCTAACAGGTGAATCTATATGCATATAAGGTGAATATATTGTTTAAATTAATGTTTCAAAGGAATTAGATGAAAATTAACTTAATGAATTTTAGTATCAACTCATATACTCAATATTATTGAGTCTAGTAATGAATTTTAGTGACTAAAGTTTCTTTAGGATTATTTTGGCTTAGAAAATCATTTAATTTTCTTTAATGGAAATATTATGATAATATGAATGAGTTCATGAAAATTTTAACTGATATTATTGGAGTTTTTTCTCCATTACACTATAACCTGGAATTTTAAGAATCCAAGAATTGAATCACAATTTTGATCCCTTCAATGTGAGTAATACTCACACATAGGTATTGTTTCACATCTGCATGCTAAATTGGTTATATTGGAATCATTGGGTTCTTTGGTATATCACCACATCAGTTGAAAATCCAATTAAATTACATATAAAAACAGATAACCCATGGTTCAAACACATTTCTAGAGTCTTTTTGAAGGTGGATATGGATACTAGATTAGTTGAAGATGTGGTCCTTACTATAATGGATGATATGATTAAATTGGATATCTAATATGAAAGGAACCCCAAATTTTGTTGGGAATGTAATTTTTGGTCACCTAGCTTTTGAATTCAATATATCCAAGGTTTGTATCATGTGAAATATTAAGGTACATGATTATCCCTCCTGTATAAGAGACACTAATTAAGGGAAAGGGAAGGAATAATCTTATAACTGCCTTAATGTCTCCAAAGGGCCTTACTATGTGAAGGACCTTCAACACGATAAAATGGAATAATGTTCCTCCCAGCTTCTATAAGTATCTAGCAGTAATGGTACTCTACCTATAGTGGAGTCTCCTTGTTTCAATTTTGAAGGGGCTGATCTTTCTAGAATTGTGGAGGTGGAGGAATCTTCTAAATCCTTCAATCTTCAAGTAGTTAGAAACCATTGTTATAGTTGACATGAATGTTCCCTATAATATGGAGGAGTATGCCTCTGATTTTCATAAACATATGCTTGTACCAGATGATGATAGGGATGATGATCTGAGGAATCAATTTTATTTTGGTGTCTCTGAGTCTCACCCTGCCAATGATGCATTTCTATCCCTTGAAAATCTATTACCACCTCACAGGGGTGTGATATCAAGAAGAATCAGGATAAACCTAATTAGGACTCATTGAAACTGGATTCTTCTTGCCTCCATAGAATCTATGAAAAGAATAGAATCTACGACATATTGAATGTCCTTTACTTATTGTTCTACAGCTCCTGATGATGTAGTTGTCCCTAAGAATGCTAATTATGGGAAGAAATATTCTATAAAACATCATTAGGATGATCCTCACTCTAATTCAGTGAATGAAACCCCTATGATAGAGCTATCATTGAAGGTCTTTTAGTAAAAGGGAAAACGTGAGAATGATTTGTTTGCTAGAGTCCATGAGATGGATGGACATGTTGATGGTAGCAATCATCAACATCCTCAGAATATTTCATATATCTCTAGAGATTCTATAAACATATTTGGGATATCAGCTGAAGAGGGTGATGTCTCTTATGAGGTGGAAACATTCTTTATTAATAATACACATGAATATTCATAGCGTTTACTCCGAATTCATTTACTCACAATTGTTGACTCCCAACCTAAGAAAATATCCCATCAACATGAGATGGAAGAACCCTTTTCTCATGTTCCATTTGGAAAATATACCAAGATGAAGACCCTTAAGGGCACATCTATGGGAATTGACCAGTCTCCCAACAAGTTCACCCCTCTTAGTAAGAGATTATGGGATGATGATAGTGAGGTGTGTTCCATCTTTAAGGCCTCGTCAGATACCCTTAAGAATGTTGATTCATTATAAGGTATCATTATTGATATATGTAAAGTAAATGGGAATTTTAAGAAAAATGAATTGGATCTAACAACGAAATAAGGAATTTAAACAAGAGGCAAATCATACCTAGATAAATGAAGACACTCTTTTGGATTTGAAAGGGCTTGGGAACTCTCCCATGGTCACATCCCTAAGACACTTCATTGTGAGCAATAAACCTATGATTATTGGTCATGCAGATCCAAAAATGAAGTTTTTCAAATGGAATTTCTTTCAGGTTGTAATATCTTGGATACTTCTTTGTTTCATGGAATTGAAATGTTAATGGAGCTAAAAATATTTGGGTTCTTAAGAATGATAGTATTTTCCTTCATTCCAACATTGGAAATCAATAAATTATATCATTTGAAATTCATATTCAAGGAACTATTATTTCCCTATATGTTGTATATGAATCTAATTTTTATCTAAAAAGATGAGTTCTTTGGAACGATCTAGCAGTTATTTTTAAACATATGTCTCATAAATGGATAATTCTAGGATATTTTAACACTTTCCTTAGACATGATGATAACATTGGTGCTCACTTCAACATGATTGAAGCCTATGAATTTTCTTCTTGTATTGATATATGAAATTTGGTGGCATTTTCCATTGTGGGAGATGAATAAATATGTAGTAGGTACACTCTCAATGGAAATAAAGATAGTAAATTAGATAGTTGTCCCATTCAGATTTAAGGAAAAAATGATCCATTTAATGTTTCTAGCCTCATAATACCAATGTTTCATTATGATCACAACCCAATTTTGGTGGATATTTTCACTAAAAACTAAGGTCATCTCCCCTTTCTTTTAAGTTCAATAACTCATGGATTGTTCATAGGTTGAGAGATGTTATTTCAAATGCTTCAAAAATTGAATCTATTGGAATAGAACTTACTATTCTTTAAAAGAATCTTAGAAATATTAAAAATATGGTTAGATAATGGGCCAGGGATTCTATCTCTAACATGGAAAATCATATTAATGATATTGAACAACATATCCTGCAATGTCAAAATGGAAATCTGAATCAGTATTCCACTTCTAGATATCAGTTTCAAGGTCTATCTGATCTTGATAACCTCCTTGTTCTTTAGGAAATTTTGGACTTGAATGAATAAAATTTCATATGTTAACAAGATATATATAGAAACTCCAAGTTATTTCTTTCTTGCACATGGAGAAGAAAATTCAGAGAGAAATCACTATCCTTATAATTATTGGATCTTTGTTCATATATGAGATTTAGATGACCAATATTGTGGTAAACTAATTTTAATGCTTATAATCATTCAAATGGGAGGACATAAAACATTAAATTCATGATAATATTGAACCCAAGATTGATAATCAAAAAAATAGTATTTTAGTTGAAGCTTCTCTAGAGAGAGAAATCAAGGTTTCTCTTTTTTCCTTGAATGTTTATAGTGTGGAAAAACCTGATGGGTTTACTAACACGTTATTTATGTTCAACATGGATATTATGAATAATGAATTTATCAGTTCTATGAGAGAGTTCTTCAACCATGAATCTATTTCCTATAGTGTTAATTCTAGTTGCATTAAAACAATTCTTTAGATACTATCAAATTTAGGCTAGTTTCCATAGAGAATAAAATTACAAAACATATTATCAAAATCATTTCATCATGGTTGGGAAATATATATAGGGTTATAACACCCCTAACCAATCTATTTTTCCACTATAATGAGTATTTATAATTTTATTTTCAATGCCTCAGAATGTTTCAACATCATGATGAAGAAGGTCAATGATGAAATCTATTCCCTCAAGTTTTACATATCTAAGTAATTTGTTAAAATTAAATAGAGTTTTATATTTTCTATAATTAGAAGATGTGGTATCTATTATTCTTTCATTAAATTCTTCAACAAAATTTTCAATAGTGATAGACTCTCTATTCTTATTAATCGACCTCCTAAAAGATATTTCAGATTCTCCAGGGGTTTCAGACAAGGGGAACCTCTTTCTATCTTTCTTTTTTTTCTTTTTTTGAAGACTAATTTTGGATTACCTTAATTATCTAGTATAGGATGGTTTATATGGAAAAAAACAAGGCTAGAAAGAATCTGTTTACCCCTTCACACATTCTTTTTGTTGATGACATCCTTCTATTGGGATAAGATGATAAATGAAAATTTTCTTGTATTCAAAAGTTTTGTGTTCACTATGAAGAAATTTCTGGATAGGTGATAATCTATAATAAGTCCTTTGTGGTGTTTTATAATGGAATTATTGTCTTAAATAAAAATAAAATGGCAAGACAACTTGGTGTTAAGAAAGAGGCCATTCCTTTCAACCATCTTTGAACTCCCCTATTCTAGGGTAAAGCTAAAATATGTTTTCATGAAAGAATATGCTATTGAATTATTTCCCAGATGGCCACATGGAAAGGGAAAATCATGTATCAAGAAGGTATAGTTTCTCTTATTAACTTTTTTATTACATCAATGTTTGTTTATGCTTTCTATATTTACAGATGTCCTAGATCCCTTATTAATGATCTTTAAGCTTTGATCATGTAATATTTTTTGGACTGGTTCCTTTCATGAAAAGAAACTCATCACCATGGCTTGGAAATATTGTATTAAACCCATTGATATGGGGGAAATGGGAATCAAATACTTATAAATTTTCAATAATGACATCCTTAGTAAATTAACTTGGAATTTACTATTTTCTAGTGATATCACTCTAGAATTACATTGTAACAGATTTATTTCAAAGATAAAAAATTGTTATTCCATGTATGTACCCTCTTATTTAAGGTCAATAATTAAACAATCATACCATAAGATCATGAGTTTCTTGAAATAGTTGGTTTTTATGTGGTAAAATCTGAATATATAGATTAAAACTTAGTTGGAAAGGCTAATAAATTGTTCTATGGTTGTGAATTTCCTCACAAAAAATATCTCCATTGTTGATTCTATAATTAATGATGATCTTCATGGGTTTCTAACTCCTCATAAAAGGTATCAAGTTTAGAGATACGTATATGTTTACACTGATACTCTGATATGGAATCGCAACTCTACAGGTCACTTCACCTTAAGGGATTTCTATAGGAATATTTGTTATAGAAATATCACAGCTCCCCTATAGCTATAAATTTTCAGAAAACCATACATTTCTCTCTTATACTACCTAAAATTGTGGATAATTTTGGAGGGAAATCTGCTTGTTCATATGATATTTCAAAAAACTGGAATGCATTTACATCATGCTTTCTCCCTATGCCTGCAAGCTAAAGAATCAATTAATCACATATTTATTTTTTGTAGATTTTCATCCAAGTTCTAGAAATATTTTCATGTTTTATTTGGAATATAGATGGATATGGATATCCTTGAAGACATGGTGACATTCGTCCTCAAAACTGAATAGAGTGAACAATTTATAGTAATGTTGGTCAGTATAGCTTCTTCTTTCATTGATTTTATGTAGATGGTATGAAATTCCCTTTCCTTTGAGAATAATAGGACATATTTTCAAGCTGGAATGAATTTTGATTACTAGGAGGTCATGGATGTCTCAAAAATATAAACAAGTTCAATGAAAAATTACTTTTATAATATTATTATTCTAAAAGAAATTGTGTTACTAGAAGGTTCATGAAACCTATGGTACATAAATCCATTAGATGGATTCCACTTATCTCACTATTGTTGAATGTAAATGTGTATTGGGTAGCTTAGGGTGCACTAGGACCCTTGGGATGTGGTGGTGTCTTCTGATCCAATCAGTGCTTTGTCAAAGGCTGCTTCTATCAATACTTTTGTAATATATCTACCATTGAAGATGAATTGTGTGTGATGATCAAAGAAATAAACTATGTTGACCATCATGGTTGGAGGAATCTTTGGGTGGAATCAGGATCTACCACTAGAGTGCATAAATTAAATATTCAATCCAGTAATGTTACATAGAGAATGATTCCTTAATAGATTTAATTCCTTCATTTGATTGAGACCCTTCACTTGGATGTCACACTTGCTTATAGGGAGGAAAACTAGGTTGCTGATGATGTTTCGAAGAGATCAATTTTTAAGGCTTCCTTGAGATGGTGTTTTTTTGTTCTATATTTTTGTTCACAACTTTTTTATTTGGATGGTCATGGTGTTTTTCATTCTTTCCTTTGTAAACCCCCTTGTGATGCCACATTTTCTATTTTCTAATAATTTTTTTATCAATGGGACTTCCTAACTCTTGAACTAATTTGAGTAAGTATACAAGTGTTAAAAATCAATGGAAGAAATAATAAATCTTGAATTTTTCATTCATGTGATGAAACAAATAGTTTTTAAATCAAATATTTGAATTCAAAAGTATGTGTCAAGCTTAAATGAACCTATGTAAAGGATGCATATGGTTATCTAATTTCCCTTATATAATAAAAGATGTTTATAGTAGTTTTTTATGAACAATATTATATAATGAATTTAATGAATATGTTTAATGATTTATCAAATCCTATAAAACTATTTTGATAAGGAGATGATGATAACAAAATTTCCGAGATAAAATGTTTATCTAATTGTTTATAAAAATATAATGGATTGAATTCCTGCCACTCATAAGAAGATTATTTTAGAGAATGAAGTATTCTATTCATAAAACTCCTCAAACACATAGAATACCATATATGACATGGAATCAATGGTTTATTTGTTAAATATTCAAACCAAGGGGGAATAAGTATTATTTCCTAACACAAAGAAATATTTGTCATGACTCAACCCATCAGGGCCTGATTAGCCATCGATAAGATGAGGATGACTACCCAAGACCACTTCTAATAGGCTAGAGCATGCGACTAGATCCAAGTGGAAATATAAAACACATGGTAGGACTTAAACTGAAGTACATTCACACACAGACACACATCTATAATCACTAGTATAATGAATAAAGATAAATAAATGACACTACAAATACATGTAAAACATGTAATCCCATATCATAGTACAAAAAAAGATTAAAGAAATATAGAAATGTCCAAAAAAAATCCCACCAAATCTATTAATGATTATGACTTACTAAAAAAAGAAACTTATACCAAACTACAACACTAAGATCCGTTTGTGGTCAGTCTAGCCCAACTAAACTAAACCTACTCTTGTTCCCCTTAAGAGTTTGTCGAGGGTCCTATCATCTGTATAATACATGAAACATGAAAGAAGATACCATGTAGGGGTGAGTATAAACGCACCCAGTAGGAAACCGAAAAATCACTGAACAAAAAGCGTTAAACAAAGTGTCAACTCTAAATAACCAAATCAAGGTAGATAAATTAGATAAACCCATATATTCTCAATGACTCCAAGACTCAGAGTAAAGTCATCACATCACTTTTAGCATAGGTGTTCTTCTCAGGTATCCATGTTGACACTTTTCAAGGGAACTAAGTCATCACATCTTGCCAACACTGATGGAATATAAAAGATAAAGATACATAGGTAGGGGATCATGACCAGGGCCTATGGGGGATAACTAACCCTATCATAAATAACCCACTAGGAAGGGGATCACATAAAATGGATTCTGATCATGAGTTACCTAACTAAACCTAGGGAAGAATGAGATTTAGGATCACACCATGGGAAGTATATAGGGATATCTAAATCTTCCCATAAAATCCCCACAGAGGTAATTTCTTTTCCTCTACATAGGATGGGATGCCTCAGTGTACACTCATATTAATGAAATCGAGGGAACACATCCTTACCAAGTCAATTATGGGGAATAAATCCATGTCAATAATGAATATGGTTTAGGAGTCACATGGACTATAGACAGAGTACATGGTTGTGTGATATTTTTTTTACGCCAAAAGGTTAAAAGTCACAAGTAGAGGCCAACACAACATGTGTTATTCTGATCAAAACACCATATAGGTCATAATTTACCATAAAATCCCTATATTTAATGCATATCCTCCAATGTAAATTAATCATCTACTTCCACCAAGGGACTTTCCAAAAGTACCCATAGATTTTGTGGAATATGTGAGAGTCATCAAGAGTTTCCAAATTGTATCTACCTATTTATTGAAAATTACTCATCATCTCACCTCTAAGAACCACATGACATAGATTATGAAAACCAACATCACATGCACCACCATCATATTTCCATCTTCATTTTCACTTCTCCATCTTTTCTCTAATCTTGACACCAAAACTTCATAATCTATCCATAGAAATGTAAAATAAATTAAACAATGAAATAAGTTATATGATGTAGTTGATTCACCAAAAAATTTAAGAATGATGAGGAATAAAAAACGGTAGAGGAATGAACCAAAAAAGGTGAGAATCCAAAATGTGATGTGTTTGGTTATCCATCATTGATGGAATGTGAATAATGAGAAGAATAATCAAATCACCAAAATAAAATTAAATTAATAATTATAAATCTTTAATGAAAATTATTTTTTTTATAGACAAGGATTCAACATGATGGGATGATCCCTGAGAAATATAGAATTATGAGAAATGGGTAAAAGATACTTCAATAAAAAGACCTACCTTAGATTGGATCAATGGTTGGAAGAAAAAACCCATGTCAACATTGAAGTAAAATAACTTGTTGTTCTCATTTTGGCTCGAAGGATGCTCAATTACATATGACATTAATCTTTAGGAATAATAATTTATCTCCCTAGATTCTGTATTATATTTATGTAGAGAAAACCTCCCTTTAAAGTAAAAAAATAATAGACAATATATTTCTCACACATGTTCACAAAAAAGCTTATGTAAATCATAGGAACAGATGAATTTCCATGATAAAGTGGGAACATATATTTATGGGTGAGGTAAAGACTTAAAAACATTAAAAGGAATTTAAAACCCCCCAAATGAAGGTCTCAAAATTTTCCATTATGATTCACAACATTTATAAAGACAAATAGCTGAATTTTCAATTATGAATTTCATAATGACCATCACCATGACCTACACAACAACCTATACTACATCTGTGATATATCTGAACACACAGAGCTAGGATACCCAATATAGAAATCCACTATGGGTGTGTGAAAAAATCTTATCCATTCACAATCACGATAACCTCCCCCATGGGTGTGGTAAGTCCTCTTTGGTTGTGGTCCTCAAGAGTTCCTCCAGTGCTCCACACCGAAGACTAGGCCATGATCTATCCATGTTTCTTTGTATATTTCCCAAAAAGTCTCACTGGGGACCATCATGACTTGCACTAGGGTGTGGTGTTGTATATGTTGAACTAAAAAGACCCAAAACCCCACTGAAGCCACCAACAAATTTCTTGTGTCCCATAATTTCATGTCAACATAATGCCTTACTCTAAAAATATCACTTAAAATAATCAAAATCATTAAATAGTAAATTTAGACGCGTTACATTATCCCCACCTCTAGGATTTTCAACTTGAAAAGTATAAATCTACAAAAACATGTGACTGTACTTGGCCCACATATGGTTCTCATATTCCCACAATCCCCCTTGGAGGTTCCTATTCGACCATCGAACATGTAAGACGAGAATCACTTTCCCATAGAGGATCTTCTCCTATCGATCAATGATCACCATTGGGTACTTCAATAATGTAGCTCTATCTTCAATATCAATCTCACCCTGGCCAATAACCTGTGATGGTTTATGTATTTATCACCCTAGCTACAACATATAGAAGGCATCATGAACCCAATATAACTCTACTGGTAAGGCTAAGTGGACACCACCACACCAACCATATATAGTATTCCAAAAGGTACAATGAACATTGTAGATAAATTTTACCCTTGAAAAAATATTCACAATCCCCATCGAGGTGATACATTTAGGAATAAAAAGTCTCCCTTGTGTAATGACCCAAACTTCTATAACTGAAATTCCATTTTTAATAAATTAATGTGTTATTAATTAATGTAGTTATTGAAAACACATGAACTACCTTGGGAATTTTAAACCCTTATAAAATATATCCTATCATATTTAAAAATATTTTTTAACATGAAAACTATTGATAAATATTCATTGTATAGTGGATGTCAATATTACTATATTAAGGGTTAAAATACAGTCTAATTTACACTAATGGAAGTGGAATTAGTATCGAATTTTAGTATTTTTAAGGAGATTACATCACATGGATTTTCCCTTGAATTGGACCAATATGAAATTAAATAATTGGTCTACAAATGAAACATTTTATGGGAGAAGTTCAAGATTATCGAGATCATGGCCCGAACCATGTTTGATGAACCGTCCAAAAAAAGTCCCACCATCGCCCACCTTACCCTTAGGGAATATGATGGTGTAATGTCGGTATATGTATCTTGAACCTAGTAGTATAAGTTTTTAAGATTTATTTATAATAAAATAAGGATTATGTTTATCCCTTAGTATTATTACTTTATATTTAAAATTATAAATGAGTTAATGAAAATTTTATTTTTATATGAATAAAACAAAATATTATTTTTGGAAAATATATGGTTTTCATTGAAACATTTATTTGAAAAATTAATGAATTTAAAAAAAAATATTTCATATAATATTATTATTAAAACATATTTTTATATACAAATGAAAATATAATTTAATAAAGTCAAATATAATCTTTATAGGTGTTAGAAAATTATTATTGTCATAAAAATAGTATTTTCAAATAAGTTTTAATTTTGATTTTAAATTTAAAAAATATCCAATTTAGATAACTATTTTAATAAAATAAATTTTATTTTTGAAATTAGCATGTTGAAATTAAGAAAATATGTTCTTTTTCATAATTTTATGAGACCATAAAAATTTTCGGTAAAAATTAAATATGATATAAATATACTGTATCTATTATGACATCATAATAGCCCAAAAGTGATGTAATAAATAGTATAAAAGGTATCCATGTCCAAAACTATGTCTCCCCTTTTAAATATTTTTATGAAGTTATTTTATTAATTTGATAAAACCTTAATTAATCTTATAGAACCTATATCATATTTCAAGGTTTTCAAACAAATTCTTTATGAACACAGCTGACTTCCACACCACCAAGGGTATTACTTTAAGGATTTCTGTTCTTTTACTTATAGAATATTTAAATCCACTCTTCTATGGTAGAAAACGTGGTAAAAAACATTGTAAGGTTTTGGATTTTGATTATTTTATCATATAGACTCCAAAACCAAAGTTTATAAATAAATAAAGAATTTCCCCATATTTTTCAATAAATACCCACCCAACCTCCCACTCCGATTCAATAAAAAAATCTTTTAGCATGAATTTACTCAACTTATACCTCTCAAAATCCCTCCAAAGGCGTTCCCAGTCTCTTAACAAGATCATCCAAATCTTTTAGAGGTACCCTCTCAAGGTAATGGAATCTCTCAAGTTCTTTTTATTTCAAGTAATTTATTTGTAATAAGAAATTTTGATTTACAAATCCATAGTGTAATGTGTATTTAAACATATTATTACTATACTTATTATTAACATGTAATGATAGACTACCCTCCACACACATTCACCCATTCTATAAATCTTTATGTGCATCCCTTATGTTATCAAAATTATCCTTTGATTTTTCATGCTAAACATTTGTGTAGTAACAACACATCCCCATTCCCACTCAAGGGTATTCACCATGTTGTACCTATACTTTATTTATTGGTGACTTCCATGTATATAACACACACTATTTAATCATTGGGTTAAAATTTATGAAATGAATTTATATTTTTTATGGTCTATCTAACACATGAATGCATGTACATGATATGAATGTGAACGGTGAGTACAGAATTATATAGACCTATAATTCATTGGGTAATGTTTTTATCTAATGATATACCATGTATGGTGGAAAAGATTTTATTCTAAGCACACTATGTTATGTTTTCTCTGTGTTTAGACTTAACATATGTTTATGATGTCATGTTCTATGTTTTCACCAAAATACTATTTTTCCTTGATGTTATGATCTTAAATTATGATTTGATGTTAATGTTTATGATTATAATTAATTTAATGTCACTGCGATATGAATCTTTTTCATACATGTATTACTTTCCATATGTTATGCTTTGATTATTCCCTTGCTAATATTTATAGATAACCCTTTTCTTACGTACATCCCCAAGTTATCCTTTATTGTTTTAAAATATCGATGAGATTTTAATAGTATGGTGAGGAGTTTAAAATAATTTGGATTACCCCTGTTTTAATTTATTATGATATGTATCAAATTTCCAAATTACATTAGTCCTCAAGATCTTTTGTGATTGTGTTATATGTGTCTTTTTTAATAAATCATAAATTAAAGTTTATAAAATATATGGTTTTTCATAGTTGGTATCAGAGAAACATCATGTCATTTTTTGGAATTAGGATTAGAAACATTTAGTGAAATTATTAGGGATAAGGCTAAACCTAAGAAAAAATCGATAAATTATTGGAAGTCATATATTAAATTATTTCCAAAAACAAAATACATGTGTGGATACTACAAGTGGATGTGGCTCTGGAACTATTATACCTAAGGGTAATAACCCCGATAAGTGGGAATTGATATTTAACTCAATTTTCACATAGTTCATGAAAAATAGGATTTTCAGCACAGATGTTTTGACACTCCAAGGGGATATGATTTAGGAAATTCAAATTCTCTCTATGAACCATTATGGTGGAAACAATACCCATAAAATGTTATGTTAGGAAATATACCATGGTCAACATAGATTGAAAACTATAACATAATATGTTAAGGAATTTATTTAATTTATGATTTATCCCTTCAATGTTTATAATTTCCCTTTTTTGTGTTTATTAATTTTAAAATTCTAATCCCAAATTTTACCCTTATTTTAGTCAATGTTTGGGAATAGGAGTAATTGAGATAACAGGTAATGAGACGAGTAGTGTAATGGTTTCCCAAATAAGTTTCCCAACCTGATTGAAGTAGGATTTGGGAAATTCACAACAATACTTTCTCAATTAACTCGTGTTTTGAATAGAAATATGAATTATGGGGAAACCACACATCCCTTAAAGAAATATAATGTTTCAAGTAAGAGATTTAAGAAAAACAACCTTAGACTTTTTATGGATCACATGATCCAATAATCATGGAAAAATGGATCAACTCCATTGAAAATATATTCCCTTTCCTTAAATGCTCTAATAAAGAGATGTTCATGCTAGATGTTTATCATATGGATGGGGAAGTTGATCAATGGTGGACATTGATATAATATATGAGTCCATTAGGGCATATGATGTATACTTTAAAGGAAAAAAATTCATTAGGGCATGTGAAGTATACTTTAAAGGAATTTTATGATACACCTATGGATTTTTCTTTTACCCTACAAGTAAATTTGACCACTTCATTGGTGGGATAATTTTTATTATAATAAAATATTTAGTGATTATAGCCTCTAAAAACTATTAATAAATTTTCAAATGTTCCCTAAAATAAAAATAGAGATAAGTGAATCTCATAGGTCTCATGGGTCTAGAGATAATAAGTGGATTATGGAGTTTAATTCTAATGGAATTATGTAGAAATTTAATAGTGGAAAAAACGTCTGAAATCCCACTTATAGAAAGAAAGGGAAGAAAAATCATATAAATTTCATAAAGTGTACATGGATGTTATCTTGGTTTAAAATTAAGGTAACCAAGATAGATAATTCTAATGAGAGAAACCCACCAATGTGATTTAAGAAATAAATTCTCCAGTCATTACCCATCCTACCATCCAATGTTTCAACTATAAGGAATAAGGATGATATATGAATCAATGCACTAAGAAAAGGCATTTAAATGATTACTAAAAACAAGAACCTCTAAGGCCAAGAGAGAAAGGTAAATCTTATTATATCACAACTACTGTCGAAGATCCCAAAAAATATTTGGTGAAAAGTATGTTAGTTATTCATTCACTAATAGTGAACTTTATTTTTGATTTTTTTTCTATGAATTCATTCATAACACAAAAATTTATGGAACTATTCAAACACCACCTCGAAACATAGAAGGGGGATATTTTTGAAAATGAAAAATGGAGAAATTATTACATCCCAGGTATATAACTTCTACCCTTTCTATATTTTTGGGGTGAAATTAAAAAAAACTTATGGTACTACCTTTATCAAAAGTTTATGAAAATATGTATATGTATAAGATTTCCTTATTTAGAGAAAACATTAATTATCATGAGAAGGAAATTACCCTCCACATCATGAATTTACCTTCTATGCTATATAAGTGTACAAATAAGAACGAATATCCTTTGATATCATCATCTCAATTATGGATATTTATGCCTTATGAGTAACCATATATTTATTAAATTATTTATAATAAGGAAAATATAATCATTTATGACATTCCCATTATAAGGGAACATGATGATGTGTTTCCCAAATAGTTTCCTAGTATTCCTCTAAGATGTGAGGATGGATTCTCAATCGATCTTATACCTAGAGATTTACTAATACAAAGGATTCCATATAGAATGGAAACTGTTGAACTTGGTGATCTAATGAAGAATTTTTAGGAGAATTTTGGAAATGTTTTTATATGCCCAAGTGCTTTACCATGGGTTGTTCCTATCATCTTCATAAAAAAAAGGGATGGGTAAATGTGCCTCCACATTAATTACATTTATCATAACAAGATTATTATAAATAAAAAGTATCTTCTTACATGGATTTGTGACATTTTCCATCATCTATGTGGATCCTAATTCATCTCAAAGTTGGATCTTCATTCGGTATATTATCAAGTAATGTTAAAGAAGGGGGGTTTCCCAATACTAATTTTCATAAAAGCTATGAGTAGTATTAGTTCATAATGATACCATTTTTACTTAATAATTCTCTAGATATCTTCAGTTACTTAATTAATATATTATTTACGGATTAAGTCAACAATTTTTTTATTTTCATCTTAAAAGATATTATTATATACTCGAAAAGAAAGAGGGAATGTGAGGAGTATTTGAATATTGTACTGATGACCTTTTAAAAGGAAAAGGTTTATGAAAAGTATAGTAAATAATATTTTTGTATAGATCTAGTAACATTCTTGGGGCATGTTATCACTAACAAAGGGTTATTTTTAGATCCTCCAAAAATAGAGGCAATTGGAGGATATCCTAGACCAACAGTTGTGATGGAGATTCATAGTTTCCATATATTATTTAAGTATTATATTTGTTTTGTGAGGAAAATATCATGATTTTGAGTCCAAATAATAATTATAACTTATAAGGGGGTGAATTGTTTCTAGAATGATGAATGTGTGTAAAGAGTTAAAGAGTCAAATAAGTTGTTAATCACTTCACATGTTCTCATATTACCCACCTTTGGAAAAGGATTTATAATATATAATGATGCATACAAAAAAAGGGATTAGGTTTTATACTCAGGAAAGATGAAAAATTGAGAACTTGTACCTTCCACCAAATAAATATACACGAGTATAAATAGATAATTAATGATCTATAATAGTCTATAGTGATCTTCATGTTGAAGATTTAGTGAAACTAGATATATAGGGAGAAGTGTAACATATATAAAGATCAAAAAATCCTCAAGTAAATATTCTTAGAAAAGGATCTCAATATTAACTAATGAAGTTGTTTAGATCCGATCAAGAAGTATGATTGTTTAATCCATTACCAACATGGGAATGCAAAAAAAGTGGAATATACTCTATGTAGAAAGTATCTTGCAACCCTATCCATGAAGAGGATAGAAATGGATTCAATATTTTTAAACATGAAAAGGATGTACATGGGAATAATAAAAGGATCATCATCCCACCTTTCTCAAATAACATCTCAACCATACATTATTGATAGGATTAATGATGACTAAAAATATGATTTGGAGCTACATAATATTTTACTGAATATTTCATATTTAAACTTTGATAAAGATAGTGTTATATGGTTTGGAACCTAGAAATGTGTCCCATAAAACCCAAAATTAAAGAATTAACTTTTGGATGATGTGAATATCTCATCCTTCTATATTCATCAATGAAGTACTAAGATTTATAGAAACTAAAATTAAAACATCTAGTGAGATAAAAATAAGAGGTATATTGCAGAATTTGTATCTCGAGGATTGGTGTTCCCTCAAGTCAAGGATGAACAATTGAATTATAAGGGTATTATGAAACCAATTCCCATACCCATATAAAAATGGTAAAATATGACCATTAATTTAATTTTATTACTCACTTGTAAATATATATATATATATATATATATATATATATATATATAAGTAATAATTCCATTTGGGTAGTAGTTAATCACCTTATAAAGTCAGTGTGTTTCATTAATATAAAATAATATTTCTCTCTTGAAATTCTTGATAAGATATATATATATATGGTAAGTGGTAAGACTTCATGGACTAAAAATATATATTGTATCTGATCAAGATATGAGGTTTACCTCGAGGTTTTGTAGAATCCTTTACAAATAACTTGATACATAAGTCATTTTCAGTACTACTCATCATCATCAGATAGAATGATAGTCTAAAAGGAGCATTAAAACTCTAGAGGATATGCTAAGATCATGTTTAATAGATATCCAAGGATGTTTGGATCAAAAAATAACAGTAGTATAGTTATCTTATAAAACAATCTTCCATTCTAGCATTCAAATGGATCCTTATGAGGCTCGGTATAGAAATAGGGTTAAAACTCTAACATACTGGGATGAAGTTGGAGAGAAGTTGCTGATGGGACCTAATCTTATCCAAGGGATGACATAGAATGATCAAACCATTAAGTTTCATATGAAATCTGTGAAAAGTAGATATAAATTATATAAATACAAGAATCAATGAGACATAGATTTTGAGGTTCGAGATAAGGTGTTCCTTCATATATCAACATGGAATAAACTCATAAGGTTTAGTAAGAAGGGAAATCTTATTCCAAGATACATTATAACCTTTTAAATCCTTTATCATTATAGAGTTATGTCCAATAAACATCTACTCTCTACTAACATATCTCAACATGATGTGTTTTATATATCCCTCTTGAGGAAGCTCATACCAAACACCTCACATATACTAAATCTAGATATGGTACCTTTGGAGAACGATATTTCAGATAAGAAGAAATCCGTGAATATTTTAGATCATGGAGATAAAGATATATGAAATAAGACAAATCACCCAATCATGATGTTGTGGAAAAACCATAAGTTTATGAAGAATCATGGGATCCAAATGCGGTGATGAAATATCAGTACCCCATCTGTTTTAGTGCATGAAGTAAAATTTTGAGGGTGAAATTTCTGGGGGGTGAGGAATGTTGCAACCCAAAAATTTATAAATGAGATTCCATATTGAATAAATAAATTCCTTATTAAGAAATGTAGATATATAAAACACATTCACTACCTTGGTTATTTTGGACAATTATAAAATATATAATTTTCAATTTGAAAAGGCCATTAAACACCATAATCATTGATAAATATAATTTTTACGATGACCATTAAGTTTAGTATATTAATTGTAATAATAAAGTTTATTTATAAATATAAAAGGATTGATGGCATTGGTAATTAGGATCATATCCTATGAATCCCATTTATTGGATATTTTAAGAGAGATATCATTACATGGAGGTTCTCTTGACCAATCCAATATTCAAATTCAACTAATAAATCAAAAATGAAACGATTTATAGGATAATTTCAAGCTTATAAATATCATGACCCAAACCATATCCACCAAACCACCCCAAGAAAGCCCGACCATCACACGCATTACCCTTAGGGTTTATTCTGGTTTAATAAGAGGTTATGTATCTATACCCTAATAGCATGACTTAGTAAGTTTTATTTATAATTAAATAATGAATATGTTTATCCCTTTTCATTATTACTTTATATTTACAATTATATACGAGTTGATGTAAATATTATTTTTATATGAAGAGCCCAAAGTTTTTTTTTTAGAAAATTTATGGTTTTAATTGCAAAACTATTTTGGATAAATTCAATAATTTTGAAATAAATGATATTTTCTATAATAATATTATTGAATAATATTTATTTTCATTCAAATGATAATTTAATTTAATGAAGACAAATATAATCTTTATAAGGTCCATAAAACTGTTATAGTCATAAAAATGAGTATTTATTAATAAATGAGGATTTTAATTTTTAATGTAAATAGTTATCTTATTTAGAGAATTATTTTGATATAGTAAATATTATTTTTTAAATTTTTTCATTGAAATTATCCAATAGTGATTTTTTCATAATTTTATGAGACAGGTGAATCTTTGGTTTAAAATTAAATATGGTATAAATATATGATATATATTATGACCACTTAATAGCACAAAAGTGATGTAATAAATAGTACAATGGTCATCAATAACCATTACTATGTTTCACCTTTAGAATTAATTGTTTTTAAGTTATTTAATTATTTTTATAAACCCTTAATAAGACCTCCAAAACCTATATTATATTTTATGATTTTAAAATCAATTTTTTACAAACATGACTCAATTCCACTTAACCAAGGGTAATACATTAATTATTTTGGTTCATTCCATTATACAATATTAAAACCACAACTTTTTGGAAGAAACCATTGGAAAAAACCACGATATGGTTTTTTTATTATTTTATCATATGGATTCCAAAACCTATGTTTAGACATTTTTAAATAATTCCCCATATTTTTCAATAAATACCCACACAAACTCCAACTTATCTTCACTCAAAACCAATTTATAATGAATTTACTCTCCTTATATATATCTCTAAATCCTCCTAAGGTTCTCTCATTATCTTAATAATCTCCTCAAAAGAATTAAGAATAACCCTATCAAGGTAAGGGACTCTCCCCTCTTCTTTTTATATCATGTACTTTATTTTTACTAAGACATTTTTTTTCAAAATTTCTATGTTGTAATGTATTTTTACACATCCATTTACTAGACTTGTGATTACCATGTAATTATAGAATACTCTTCACTCTCATTAACCCATTATATAAACCATTATGTACACCAATTATGTTGTTGAAATTATCCTGTGCTTTTTCATGCCAAACATTTATGATCCAGTGAAGGGTATTAAGCTATTTGTACATATTTTTCATTTATTTGGGGATTAAATGTATGTAACACACATTCCTTAATAATGGGGATAAAATTGGTGAAATTATTTCTTATATTGTATAATCTATGTGGCACACAAATTCTTGTACATGATATGAATGAGATGAGTGGGCATGTAAATATATAGTCTTCTAATGTATTGGGTAATGTTTTTATATCATTTGATATCAAATGTGGTGCATGCGACGATGTCATAAGAAAAATATGATATTCTCTCTTTGTAGTTATCCATGAACTAGGTTTATGATGTCATTTTAATATTGTCACTACAGTCCCATGTTTCCTTGATGTTATCATCTTATATAATGCTTCAATGTTCATGATTATGATTATTACCCCTTTTATGTCAAATTTATATGCCACTTGTCTTTCATGTATTAATTTCATAAGGTTTTTATTTGATTATTCCCTTATTGTAATTTATAGCTCACCCTTTTCCTATATATGTCCCTAGGTTATCTCGTACAGATATTGAAGTGTGATGAAATTTTAAGAGCGTGTTACAGAGATTATAATAATTTCATTATGCCTTTGTTTTATGTTATTATTATATCTATATAATTCCATGAAGAAACTAGGCCTAAAGTTATTTTAGGACTATACTCTGTGTGTATTTTTTTAATAAATCCAATATTAATGTTTATAAAAGATATGGTTTATCACAATCACTGAAATCTAAAGGCCTATATCATCAATCTTCATAAGAGTACTAATGGATTTGGGATGTACTCATCTGATAATGGATTATATTTACCTTATCTAACATCACTAGCACCAACTCTAGACCCATAAGGGATGTAACTCTTGGATCCTTCTAGTACAATGGTAACCTATAGGGTCTACAATACAAGGCTCAAATTATGACATACCAATGGTGGAATGGTAACTATTATTGCACATAAACTCCACTGAGGGTAGATGAACCTCATAAATATGGCCAAAATCGAACACACAAGCCCATAGTATGTCTTTTTGACCTTGAATGGTTTTCTTAGTCTGACCATCAATCTAAGGGTGGAATTCTATGATCAATTATAAAAGAGTCCCAAATGAATCTTGTAATTTTCTCTGCATACTTGATGCGAATCAAGCATCACAGTCTGAAACAATAATTTAGTGAACTCTATGAAGTTTGAAAATCTCGTTCATGTAAAGGAACCCCAAACTCAACATTTTACTATACTCTTCGATGGATAATCTGTGGGGTGACTTAGTGAGTCTATCTACGATCACCTATATAGTGTCATGAACACTAGATGATCATGGATCTATGGTCAAAAAAACAAATGAAGATACCATCCCACTTATACTATGGAACCTTAAGAGGTTGGCCCAAACCCATAGAAATATGGTTCTTTACCTTCAATTATTAATATTAAAGGAATCAAGAGATAAACTCAGTAACACTCCTCTTCATCACTAGCCACTAGAACTGGCACCAAAAGTCCTAGTATATATTTTATGCTCTAAGATTTTCCACTAAGGGGGTGTATAAAACTCTCTCATTACATTCTATTCTAGTGTGACTCGTACCATTTTTCATTCTCAGAAAAGGATGTCATTATTTCTACGTTCAGAAAATATATCATGAGAATGTACTTTAAATATCTAATCATGAAAGACCTAATAATCTATATCTTTGAGTTGTTCTTTCCTATCATACTGAAGAAGTAGTGGGGTTACAACCATAGAACAATGGTAATATTTTCCACCCTCATACACAAGTTTCAACTGCAAATAGGTCAATTGATGTGTTTCCTTTCTCTGTAATTGTGAATGACATTTATTTTTGAGATTTTTTGCTACCATATTCCCCTTACTGGGAGAATAGACTCTCAAAATAATTGTCATGTAGGTACTCTGACCTCTCTTATGCATCAAGCTAATATTTTTATATAAGTAGATATACCTAAGACTCCTATATGAAGAATATATGATGAATGTTTCTCTCCCATAACATAGTTAGATTTAAATTTATGGGAAAAAACACTAGTGAAAGATCCATGTCATGAGTTTTTTAATTCTTATCATACTGTTTTAGCTTTCAGGACCCATAATCCATCAATTAATTTAACTACATCAGAATAAATATCAGTCCATATCTAGAGGAAACAAAATATTTCATGTACTCAACTCCCTCCTCTGGAAGTCTCGAGATGGGGGGGCACTCATCGACCTCTATCGAAACTCATGGAATTCTTTCTGAAATTTCTCTGACCACATGAAAGTCTTACCTTTTAGGTTATAAAAGTAATAGTTTCTATGATCTTTGGGAAATCAGTCTTGAATATATGATAATAGCCCAAAAAACAAGGAATATCAATACTTTAATCATTCCCTTTGGTGGATCCCATGATTGCATAACCTCAATATTTATTGGTTCTACTGCCACTCCCTCCTATTAGATAACAATTCACATGAAGTGGACCTCATGAATCTTGAAACAAAATTTTGAGAGATTCCCATGAATATGGTTCTCTCAAATTATGTCTAGTATCATCCTTAAATGTCTTGCATGATCCTCATATAAAGCTTAGTATATAAAGATGTTATCTATGAAGACCACTATGAACTGATCCAATAATGGTTGAACGATATAATTCATGAATCCCAGAACACTATTGGGGAGTTCTTCACACCAATGGGGATAACCAAGTACTCATATTGATTATACCGAAATTTGAAATCCATATTTGCTATATCCTTCTCTAAAACTGAGAGATGGTGATAACTCTACTTGAGGTCAATATTTGGAACCACTTATCCTCTTTCATCTATCCAAATTGAATTTTGATTCTCATAAGTGGATACTTATTATTGATAGTTATTTAATTCATGCAATGATAACCCACACATATCCTCAATATCCCATAACTACATGGTAAAAAACACTAGGGTTACCCAGGGGGATACAGTAGGTCTAATGAATCCCTTCCTATGTAGATCTTCCAACTGCACCTTCAGGTATCACCACTCTATGGGATATATATAGTATGTTTTCACTGATTTCAGAGTAGTCCCTAGATGTAGGTATTGAAGAAGTCAATATCTTTATGGGGAGGTAATCTAGAAAAATCCAATGTTAAAACATCCTTATACTCTTCCAATACTATAGAAAATTTAAAGATCACCATTTCCAAAACTCCAATCACTATATTACACAACTGGTGAAAAATTAGTTGTATCATACTATATATGATCGCAATATACTCTAACTGAGGTTTTTATCACAAATGAAGAAAAATATCATCCCATAAACCTAGAAACACTAAATCCTCTTCTTAAAATATTCAATATGAATATGTACTACAAATAGTTAGTATATTCTTAGAATGACACCATAGGGTATCATTGAGTCTATGAAGAGATCCTTCTCAAAACTTTCCTTCGAGATTCTGGTCACACTTTCGGAAGAAATGCAAGATGAATAACCCCCCCCCCCCCATTTAGAGCCTCTAATTACAAAGTTCATGCTAAAGGCTCCACTGGAATATCTTGGTCATAGAAAAGGGATATGGAAAGGAAATAATGGATCATCCATGTATCTATAAATATGGAATTCAAGGTAGATATAACATATAGAGTACCTCATATCATACATAGAGCCTCTACTTCATTGGAACAAAATTCCTAAAATTGTAAACATTCCTTAACATAGGTTCCATGTGTAACATCCCAGGTAAATAAAGAATAATACATTTTCATATTTATTAATATTTTAGAATTGAATATTAATTTTACTTTATAGGGGTTGCTATGTTCGATAGCGTACCCGATACGCAACAAAGAGTTTCATTGAAATCTTACGTTGCACACTAGTAATAAAATAATATTATTTTAAATGGTAGTTAACACGTAGCCATTGTATTGGCGGGAATGAATATAAAAACTAAAATATGATTATATATGTTTTTTTAAATGATTCTACATTTATCCAATAAAAGATAAAGGCTTAAAATATGAAAATAATTCAATTTTAGTCATATATACACTAACATTCACAAAAGGTCGACTTATCGCCTTTTGATGGTGAACCGTCTATAAATATAGTTTTGGTCACTCTTATACATTCTATTGGACCAAATAAAATTCTTCTTTAGAATCGGGACATCAAAATTTACTTTGTTTAAATTTTTGGTATTTTTTCGATAAAGTTCATTTTTTAATGAATAGTGAAAAATGTTGTCTTTTAATTCAAAACCACTTTTTAATCTAATTTATTTATATGATTAGATAATATTTTTAATTGGTTTTAAAGTAAAATTAGAATATATTTTTACCATTTAATCCAATAGTGGTCGTTGGAATTAATTTCACTTTGAAATTGGGCTTAAACTAGTGTCAATTTGTTGATAATTGTTGTTCCATAAAAACGCGCTATTTGCTCTGACAACGGGAATTAATTATTGAATTAATTAATGAAACTTATATGTTTTGAATTTTTTAAAATATAAATAATGTTTGAATTTGTAATATCAAATATAGATTACGGTGAATTTATGGTAGTTTTCTGAAAAACATCAATTTTTGATGAATAGTGAAACCACTAAGTGGTACTTAAAAAAAACTGATTTTTCATTTAAATGAAATTTTACCACCTCTGTATTTTGAATTTCAAAAATCTGACATAGATGGTTTTCATTAAGAAGTAAAATGTGGTTCAATGAGATTAAAATAATTTTTTGGTGAATAGTAACTTTTAAGTTTATTATTCGCGATTAGAGGTAATTAGTGTAGTTTATGGTGAAAATAATGTTTTAATAATATGAAATGACCTAGACACATGTCCTACCCTTATTGGATGTGTCATGGCCGACCAAAAAAATCCATGGGTCTACTTGGGGACCCCATGGAGCCACTTTTGTAGGAAAATGACATTAATAACTTTTTATTTAAAGATAAAATAAAAATGTCACAAACTTGAGTTGTTTTACTAAAAAAAATTAAATGGGGTTATACAAGTCCGATTTTTGACTATAAATATTAATTAGAACTCTGAAAATATTTCCTACATCATGATATTTTTTTATAATTTTTAGACATTAAATAAATTAAATTATTTATGGCACCATGATGATGCAGTGATTGCCTCATTATTTAATGATTTAAAGAAAATGAAAAGGTAATGTAAAATCTAAGACCTAAACATGTCAAAAACCTATTGGTTGGGTGGATTTTGAACTCTTATTACCTTATCCTATAAATATATAATTGTGGGACCCTTTTTATCCAAAAATCATTTTATAATAAAGTATCTTTTCTTAACTTTCCAAGAGTGCCCCTCCTCTCCTCTTATAAAAGGCCCCCACCTCTACCTCCTTACCCACACCTCTCAAGCCTTTGGTTCGGCCAACCCCTACTCATTTTGTCTCTCCACATCCCACTATTACTCCTAGAAGCCTCCCTTTGGGCATAAGTCTTCCCAAGGAAGCCTTTGAGCTCAAATCGAAAAGAGTTACCCGTTTTAAAGGTAGTGTTTTCTCTTGTGTTCTTTTGTTTTATTTGGCTTCTCCAACCCTCTAAACTATTTTATTCCTTTATTTTGTAACAAAAAAAGTATCTTAAATAAACTAGGATGTTCTTATAAGAAGGATTCAAGCTACACCTACACACAAATCCGTCTAATGGTTAAAGAACATACTATTTCCGTGATTGGTGAATTTCTGCCTCACGAAACGATGATTGTTCAATATTCTTTTAACACCTTTAATGGTGGCCATTAAGATGTCACTCTATTTATATATGATATATATTATGTTTATGGTTTCCTTATATTTCTGTATTTTTCATTTGTGGCATACCTTTATGGCTTCCATTATGGGTATACGTGGTATCTTCATTTTAGGAAGTGCGGACTACCGCCCCCTCAAAGTGATTTGATTCGTTATTGCCATATATGAGACGTATAAATGAGAGATTTAAAGTTATTATATATTATGTTATACTGGAATTGTAATATAACTTTATATAATTATTATTTCTTTCCATTAATATATGAGATAGAAATGAAAGTAGCGTTCATGCGTACGTAGGGCTTACCGTCTCCATGAACGGTGCATTTCATTTCTTATCCCCAAATGGAATGTACTATTATAAGTACATATATATAATGGATATATATGATGTATGTTACATATAAATGATTAATATAATTCGGGAATTAAAATATACATATCTCTCATTTAGTTTTAATTCCATTAATATGACATAGAAATGAAAGCAGTGTTCCTGCGTACGTACAGCTTACCGTCTCCATGAACGGTGCATTTCATTTCTTACCTCTAAATGATTATGTAATATTATAAAGACATGTATATTCTGGATATATATGATATATATGATATCCATATCATGAATATCATTCTGGATATAAAGAACCTTTGACCACACGAACAACATGTAATTGTAAGAAGTCCACTTTCGACTTAAGAACCAAATATCGACAAAACAAACATTATTAACTTAAATGATTATATAATGTTTATAAAATGGTAATAAGTGATATAAAAGTAATAATTAACTTGAAAAAGATTCTTAAAAAAGTATAAATTTAACTCACGTTTATTATTTAGGACGTTAAAGAACGATCGAGTCAAGTCGGACCCGAGGTAAGGGACTTCGTCCCAATCTCATTTCATTGAGGCATATTTCGTTTTATACACAACTTTCTTTTATATGGTGTATAAACACCTTTGAATTTTACTTTTATAAAAAAGGAATCTATTTCTACGAAACATTTTACTAAATGACAAAAAGTAATGTTTCTTTTAACGTACGCGGTGACAACGACCCTTTTCCGCCGCCGGGAGTATTATTTGGTATTTGGATTCCTCAACAAGCCATAATGTTTTTTTAAAATTAACTAAATACCATATACTGTTTTATGTATTTTTGTATTGAAAAGGGTTTTTTATAATGGATTTTTTGTGTCAATATATTTAAGTGATATATTGTGATCAAAGTGTGGAAATGTTTTCTTTCCATTATATTTGTTTTATGTCTTATGATTTTATAATGGTACTTGGACATTTGACGGGTGGTTATGTGATAAACCATATGACGAGCGGTTCCATGAATACCAGGACGGGTGGTTACGTTATAACCTCCAATTAATTGGGTATGGAAGTCGGTTGTATGGCTATTCCATTAAGTGATATGAGTGGAAGTCGACCGTATGGTTATTCCATTTAAGTATGTTTATGTCCCAAGTTACCTTTATATGTTATGTGATCTTTATATGGGTTTTATGGTAATATTTTTGTTAAAAAAGGGTAAGTAATGATATTTTATTCAGTGAAGAGTTTTTACTACTTCATAAAGGTGAAAAGTATTACTTTGATAAAGTATACATGGTTTACTTGTTGTTTTGATAAACTAACAGTTTTCATTCTTTGTGTATCCCTTACTGAGATTTTTATGCTGACCCCATGTTTTTTTGAAATGTTTTTCACATGACATAATGTGGAATAGTGTCAAGGATGTGATCAAGGGAAAGTCATGCTATATAAAACATGGAACTAGACATGTTTCTTTTTAAGAGTTTTTATTCTATGGAAACTTAGTAGAAGTGTATACTTTGTAATCTTTTGAGATGTAATAGTTATGTCCTAATTCTCTACAACTCTAAACTTGAAAAGATCCTCAATGTGAATTATTCATTTAATTAAATATTAAGTAAGGTTTAAGGTCGGGGCCTTACAGTTGGTATCAGAGGTCGGTTTAGACAACTTTAGGAGTTAGAAAATTGGTAAATTATAAATTAATTTATGGTATGACTGAAATGATATAGAATTTTAAGATTACCATGTTACTTCTCCTAAGATATTTCTGTGTTAAGAATGGTTTTTCATAGAGGAAACAGAACAACTTTTCTAGCAAGGCATACAGAGGGAAATGACCTTTCAAATCAGTATCCTGAGATGGTCAGAATCAGATCTAAACAGTTTGTTGTAGTGATGGCTCAGTTGACTCTGGTGAAAAATTTTGGTTGTTTTTATTGATGATATTTTGGTATTTTATAAAAGTAAAGAGGATCATTAAATCCATTTAAGGGTTATCTTGGAAACCTTAAAAGAAAAGAAACTGTATGGAAAATTCAGCAAGTGTGAGTTTTGGTTACAACAAATTTCTTTCCTTGGTCATATTATTTCAAAAAATGGCATAACTATTGATCATGCTAAAACAAAAGTTGTTGAATAATGGACAAGACCCACAAATGTAACCAAGATCCATAGTTTTCTTGGTTTGGCAGGTTACAACCGAAGGTTTGTTGAAATTTTTTCACGATTATCTAGTCCAATGAATAAGCTAACTCCGAAGGGTGTTAAGTTTATCTGGACAAAATAATGTGATGATTGTTTTTAGGAGTTGAAAAGAAGATTGGTGAATGCTCTAGTTTTCGCACTTCCTTCCAGGAATGGTGAGTTTGTTATCTACAGTGATGCTTCATTGAAAGGACATGGTTGTGTCCTTATGCAGAATGATCGGGTAATTTCTTATGCTTCATTCCAGTTGAAAATTCATGAGGTAAATTACCCTACACATGATTTGGAATTAGCTGCTGTTGTTTTTTATTTAAAAATTTGGAGGCATCATTTGTATGGAGTAAAGTGTGAAATATATACCGGTCACAAAAGTTTAAAGTATATATTCACTCAGAAACAATTGAACATGAGACAGAGGAGATGGCTAGAATTAATCAAGGATTATGATTGTACAATTCATTACCATCCAGGAAAAGAAAATAAAGTGGCTGATTCTTTGATTCGAAAAAGTAATGCTTCATTAACAATGTTGCGTTTGGAACGTGAACCTTTGGTTAAGGATTTGATGAACTTTGGAATGGAAGTTTTTTGTGAAGGATGTCCTTCTGTTTTGTTTCAGGAATTAGTGAAATCTTATCTATCAGACAGAATTAATAAATCACAGAAGAAGACAACTTGTTGCAGAAAAAGGTAGAGCTGGTTCAGAAGGGTAAGTTGCCTGAATTTAACATTGATAATGATTGTGTTTTGAGGGTTGGGAAGAGATTATGTGTTCCTAGTTATTCACAATTGAAGAATGAGTTGTTATGTCAGGCTCATAGTTCCCCGTTTTCAGTTCATCCTGGCAGTACTAAGATGTACAGAGATCTGTGGGAGTATTACTGGTGGGATGGAATGAAAAGTGATATTGCTGATTTTACTGTGAAGTGTTTGACTTGTCAATAGGTTAAAGCAGAGTGGAAGTTACCAAAAGGGATGCTTCAGCCATTACCAGTGCCAGAGTGGAAATGGGAAAATATATCCATGGACTTTGATGTGGGATTACCGAGGACATCTTGAGGTAATAATGCAATCTGGGTTATTGTTGATCGATTGACTAAATCTACTCATTTCCTTCCGATTTGAGATACATTCTCTCTAGATCAAATTTCTCGATTGTATCTTAAAGAGATAGTCGGGTTGCATTGAGTTCCCCTCTCCATTGCATCTGATCGTGATCCCAGGTTTACTTCTAACTTTTGGAAAGGCCTTTAGAAGTCATGGGTACTGAATTAAATTTTAGTACAACTTTTTATCCGCAATCAGATGGGCAGTCAGAACGAACAATTCAGACCTTGGAGGATATGCTACGAGCCTTCTCTATGGATTATCAGGGAAGTTGGGACCAACATCTTTCTTTGGTTGAGTTTTCATATAATAACAGTTTCATTCTAGTATACAGATGGCACCATTTGAGGCATTATATGGGAAGCAGTGTTGGACTCCAGCTTTTTGGGATGAAGTGGGTGAAAGAAAGCTGATGGGACCAGAATTGGTAGAAGAGATGGCCAAAAAAGTTCAGTTTATTCAGAAACACAAGAGAACAGCTCAAGGCAGGCAAAATAGTTATGCGGATAACCAGTGGAAGGATCTATCTTTCGAGGTAGGTGATCATGTTTTTCTCAAAGTTTCACCATGGAAAAGTGTGTTGTGATTTGGTAAGAAAGGAAAGCTGAGTCCAAGGTTCATTGGACCATATGAAATTCTGGAGAAAGTTGGATGAGTTGCTTATCGAGTGTCTTTACCTCCGAGTTTATCTCAGGTACAAACTGTTTTTCATGTTTCGATGTTGAGAAAGTATATGCCAGATCCATCTCATGTTTTGACCCCAGAGGTGGTTCAGTTGGAAGAGAATCTCTCTTATGAAGAACAACCAGTCCAGATTCTTAACTGAAGAGAGAAAGTGTTACGAAATAAGGTAATTCACCAGGTAAATGTTTTGTAGAAAAACCATATGGTTGATGAGGCAACATGGGAATCTGAAAATGCTATGAGGGATAAATACCCCCACTTATTTGGATAAGTGAATAAAATAGCAAGGTCGCAATTCCCAAAAGGGGGGAAGGATGTAACATCCTAGGTAAATAAAGAATAATACATTTTCATATTTATTAATATTTTAGAATTGAATATTAATTTTACTTTAGAGGGGTTGCTATGTTCGATAGCATACCTGATACGCAACAAATAGTTTCTTTGAAATCTTACGTTACACACTAGTAATAAAATAATATTATTTTAAATGGTAGTTAACACGTAGCCGTTTTATTGGCGGGAATGAATAGAAATATGTAAAATATGATTATATATGTTATTTTAAATTTTTCTACATTTATCCAATAAAAGATAAAGGCTTAAAATATGAAAAGAATTCAATTTTAGGCATATATACTCTAACATTCACAAAAGGTCGACTTATCACCTTTTGATGGTGAACCGTATATAAATATAGTTTTGGTCACTCTTATACATTTTATTGGACCAAATAAAATTCCACTTTAGAATCGGGACATCAAAATTTACTTTGTGTAATTTTTTGGTATTTTTCCGATAATGTTCATTTTTTAATGAATAGTGAAAATGTTGTATTTTAATTCAAAACCTATTTTTGATATAATTTATTTATATGATTAGATTATATTTTTAATTGGTTTTAAAGTGAAATTAGAATATATTTTTACCATTTAATCCAATAGTGGTCATTGGAATTAATTTCACTTTGAAATTGGACTTAAACTAGTGTCAATCTTTTGATACTTATTGTTTCATAAAACACGCTATTTGCTCTGACAACAAGAATTAATTATTGAATTAATTAATGCAACTTTTATGTTTTGAATTTTTTAAAATAGAAATCATTTTTGAATTCGTAATATCAAATATAGCTTAGGGTGAATTTTTGGTATTTTTCTGAAAAACTTCAATTTTTGATGAATAGTGAAACCACTAAGTGGTACTTAAAAAAACTGATTTTTCATTTAAATGAAACATTACCACCTCTGTGTTTTGAATTTCAAAAATCCGACATACATGGTTGTCATTAAGAAGTAAAATGTGGTTCAATGGAATTAAAATAATTTTTTGGTGAATAGTAACTTTTACGTTTATTAATCGCGATTAGAGGTAATTAGTGTAGTTTAAGGTAAAAATAATGTTTTAATAATATGAAATGACCTAGAAACATGTTATACCATTATTGGATGTGTCATGGCCGACCACGAAAATCCATGGGTCAACTTGGGGACCCCATGGAGCCACTTTGGTAGGAAAATGACTTTAATAACTTTTTATTTAAAGTTAAAATAAAAATGTCACAAACATGACTTATTTTACTAAAAAAAAATTTAAATGGGGTTATAAAAGTCATATTTTTGACTATAAATATTAATTATAAATATAAAAATATTTCCTACATGATGATAATTTTTTTAAATTTTTAGACATTAAATAAATTAAATTATGTATGGAACCATGATGATGCAACGATTACCTCATTATTTAACGATTTAAATAAAATGAAAAGATAATGTAAAATCATCGACCTACACATGTCAAAAACCTATTGGATGGGTGGATTTAGAACTCTTATCCCATTATCCTCTACGTATATAATTGTGGGACCCTTTTTATCCGAAAATCATTTTATAATAAAGTATCTTTTCTTAACTTTCCAAGAGTGCCCCTCCTCTCCTCTTATAAAAGGCCCCCACCTCTACCTCCTTACCCACACCTCTCAAGCCTTTGGTTCGGCCATACCCTGCTCATTTTTTCACTCCACATCCCTATCTTACTCCTAGAAGCCTAATTTTGGGTAGAAGTCTTCCCAAGGAAGCCTTTGATCTCAAATAAAAAAGAGTTACCCGTTTTAAAGGCAATGTTTTCTCTTTTGTTCTTTTGTTTTATTTTGCTTCTCCAACCCTCTAAACTCTTTTATTCCTTTATTTTTTAACAAAAACAGTATCTTAAATATACTAGGATGTTGTTATAAGAAGGATTCGAGCTACACCTACACACACCTCCGTCTAATTGTTAAAGAACATATTGTTTCTGTGGTTGGCGAATTTCTGCCTCACGAAACGATGATTATTCAATCTTATTTTAACACCTTTAATAGTGGACATTAAAATGTCACTATATTTATATATGATATATATTATGTTTATGTTTTCCTTATGCTTCTGTATTTTTAATTTGTGGTATACCTTTATGGCTTCCATTATGGGTATACGTGATATCTTCATTTTAGGAAGTGCGGACTACCGCCCCCACAAAGTGATTTGATTCGTTAATGCCATATGTGAGACATATAAAGTAGGGATTTAAAGTTATTATATATGATGTTATACTGGAATTTTAATATACCTTTATATCATTATTATTTCTTTCCATTAAAGTATGACATAGAAATGAAAGTAGCGTTCATGAGTACGTACGGCTTACCGTCTCCATGAACGGTGCATTTCATTTCTTATCCCCAAATGTAATTTAATATTATAAGTACATATATATAATGGATATATATGATGTATGATAGATATAAATTATTAATATAATTCTGGAATTAAAATATAAATATCTCTCATTTAGTTTTAATTCCATTAATATGACATAGAAATGAAAGTAGCGTTCAGGCGTACGTACGGCTTACCGTCTCCATGAACGGTGCATTTCATTTCTTACCTCTAAATGATTATGTAATATTAAAAATACATGTATATTCTGGATATATATGATATATATGATATCCAAATCATGAATATCATTCTGGATATAAAGAACCTTTGACCACACGAACAACATGTAATTGTAAGAAGTCCACTTTCGACTTAAGAACCAAATATCGACAAAACAAACATTATTTACCTAAATGATTACATAATGTTTATAACAAGGTAATAAGTGATATAAAAGTAATAATTAACTTGAAAAAGTTTCTTAAACAGGTATCAATTAACTCAAGTTTATTATTCAGGACGTTAAAGAACGATCGAGTCAAGTCGGATCCGAGGTAAGGGACTTTGTCTCAATCTCCTTTCATTGAGGCATATTTAGTTTTATACACAACTTTCTTTTATACATTGTATAAACCGCTTTGAATTTTACTTTTATACAAAAGGAATCTTTTTCTACGATGCATTTTACTAAACTACAAAAAGGAATGTTTCTTTTAACGTATGTGGTGACAACGACCCTTTTCCGCCGCAGCGAGTATTATTTGGTCTTTGGCTTCCTCAACAAGTCGTAATGTTTTTTTAAAATTAAATAAATACGATATATTGTTTTATATATTTTGGTATTGAAAAGTGTTTTTTATAATGATTTTGTTATGTCAATATATTTAAGTGATATATTGTGATCAAAGTGTGGAAATGTTTTCTTTCCATTATATTTGTTTTATGTCTTATGATTTTATAATGGTACTTGGACATTTGACGGGTGGTTACGTGATAAACCATATGACGGGTGGTGCCGTGAATACCAGGATGGGTGGTTACGTTATAACCTCCAATGCATTGGGTATGGAAGTCGGCTGTATGGCTATTCCATTAAGTGATATGTGTGGAAGTCGACCGTATGGTTATTCCATTTAAGTATGTTTATGTCCCATGTTACCTTTATATGTTATGTGATCTTTATATGGGGTTTAGGGTAATATTTTGGTTAAAAAAGGGTAATTAATGATCTTTTATTAAGTGAAGAGTTTTTACTACTTCATAAAGGTGAAAAGTATTACTTTGATAAAGTATACATGGTTTACTTGTTGTTTTGATAAACTAACAGTTTTCATTATTTGTGTATCCCTTACTGAGCTTTTTATGCTCACCCCAAGTTTTTTGAAATGTTTTTCAAAGGACTTAATGTGGAATAGGGTCAAGGATGGGATCAAGGGAAAGTCATGCTATATAAAACATGGAACTAGACATGTTTCTTTTTAAGAGTTTTTATTCTATGGAAACTTAGTAGAAGTGTCTACTTTGTAATCTTTTGAGATGTAATAGTTATGTCCTAATTATCTAAAAATCTAAACCTGAAAAGATCCTCAATGTGAATTATTCATTTAATTCAATTTTAAGTAAGGTTTAAGGCTGAGGCCTTATACCATGAGCCTATAATGGACCACCTATAAGTGGTTGTGGTGGAGACATATCATAATTCCAGCCAACACCCATAACTCTCCTTTATGATATTCCATGTTCTCTACCCTATAGACATCCTTGATCAAGCTGATTCTTCTACCTTGGTAGACCATAAACCGAATCCTAATCCATTACATTGTGATTTGGGTAGTACCATGTAAGATATCCTAATAAATTAAAACAGAATCACTGTAACTCACTTGGCTCACTATAACTTCCTTGAATGCCATGAGGAGGTGAACATCTAGCATTAGACTATCTCTTATGTCTCCACATTCATCTGGGTCCCTCTGTATTTCTTTGACTACCAATTATTGATGTCTTTCCTCTAGGGTGTCCAATTTCAAAACCAATGGTCTATGACTACTTATTTAAGAATCTCTTTATAACTAAATTTCACACAAACACCCTAGTGTTAGAAAGGATGCAATGTGATACCACTCCATCTCAAATATATCAGTGAAGGCCACACTCAATAGTTTATGATCTAAAGTATCCATCATGAACAATATCATGGAATACTATGAGAGGTTATTGAACCTTGATGCATACTCTGTGACTAACATGATACACTATTGGAGTTCCAAATTCTCCTAGATATGTTCTGATCACTAAGTCACTATAAAACATTCCTCTCTAAAGATGTTATAAAACTCTAACCAAGTGAGGGTCACCTCATCATTATTAGAAATCATCAAACCCCAATATATCCCATCTCATTAATGGAGTAAGATCACCACTAGAACCACCATTTTTTCTATATGGGTCCTAACATAGAAAAAAACACTTTACAACCTTGATCCAACTATATGTTTCCTTGGGATTTGGTGCACCATGAAAATGGAAATTCTTTGTCTCTATAACGTTTAAAGTGAAATAATACTATATTCATAATATATTACAATTTAAAAAATAATCAGTTACTCAAAGGCTGGAGTTACGACCAGTAATCTCCCAAGAGGAACTACTGATGCACGCATGTCATGGGGCGTAGAAAAAACATTTATATTTTTTTCTTAGTGTAGCACAGTGAAAAGGGTCATCTCTCTTGGGGACAGTTCTCAATGTAGTTAAACTACTTATTCTATATAACATAGAATATCTATTTTTAGTGTTTTTTTATCAAATGAAAATAATGGAAATATTTTTTGGGTTTTTTATTTAAAAATATAAATAATCATGAAATGCAAACAAAATCAGTTAAGAATAAAGTACTTGGTTTTGGGGTTCAGTATTGGATTCAATCATTATTTTCATTTATTTGTTTGATTTTGTTTTGATAATAAAAACATGAAATATCATGTTTGAATCGCTATTCTTTTCCAGAATAGAAATAGATTTATTTTCAGGTCATTGGGGACTGTCACCCAATCAGGGACATTCGCCTCACCAATGCATGATACTCAAATCTACCACAAACAATAAAACAAACATTAAATAAAATTCATGAATATTTTGACCCCCCCTCAAAGCCAAGTCTCAGGGTTTGCCTCTCATTTTCGATAGTAAGATATTACTTGGTGGAGTGGTGGAAGGGGGGAGAGAGAGATGGAAAGAAATGAAACAAATTAGATGGAGAACACAAATGCATGGATTAAAACTAAAATTTGAATTAAAATTTAAATTGAAACAAAAACAAATATAAAATAAAAATAAAAAGAATAAATAATGGGGTAAGAGAGGAGCAGCAGTAGCTCATTCCCTGGTGGGATCCCTCCTTGGCTGTGGGTGTCGAGCTAATTATTTCGGAAGGAGGGGAGGACCTCCTTTTATAGGCAGAACTCAGTCCTCTAAATGTTTGCGTGTTGTTGGCCTACTAATGGATGCTTCACATGTGCACACCTGCATAAAGGTTTTTCATAAATGGATTTCCTGTTCACCCTAGAAATTTTATATTAATTGTCCACCGGATGTAGGAGTTATGGAATTTTCATTGAATAATACTTTTTCTGGCCGAAATTTCAAATAAGATTCCTTCAAATGTACAATGTTCAATAGCCACCTTAATGGATGTAAAACTCTATGTAATTTAATGGTTGAAAGTTCCTATGAGTCCTCTTACATATCCATATGGAATCACCTAAATTAGAGTTCTGGAGACCGAGTCGTGGATCCGTTACAGTGGTGGGGTCCACGTTTTCCTCCTGGAAAAGTTTCCAACTTCAATGAATTTTTCGTGATACTATATGTTTGAATTATCTATATATCCCGAAGATAAAGTTATTGGAAATAAAATCAGGATTCTAAAAAAATAATCGCTAATTTGGGAAATATATTTTTTAAGAATTTAAAAAACCACTCTTGTGGTCAAAATCTGTCCAAAACACAGAATTATGCATTTTTCACAATTTTTCTCATTTTCATTCTACAATTCAAATTACCCAATATTATTATAAAACAATTAAATTCATGGATTTTATAATTGAAAAAAAAATAAAAAATCATCATTATTTGATTTAAAATATGCACATAAATTTGCTCTGTCAAATAATCCCACATTTAAACCATGCTTATACTCATGCATAAAATATCAACATGGAAGTCAAAGGAAACCAATGTTACCAATATTAAAATTCCTATGCAATAAAATCAATCAATTTTCAATGTGAAATCAAACATTAAAAAATGTTCATAAAATGTCAATTTATTTTCCCATTTTTCAAGTAAAAAAATAATTCACATATTTTACTTTTCCCCTTTGAAAATTGATGGAACATCCCTTTCATTTATTAAAGATCCTTGATTAATTATTATTAAATATTCCATGTCATGATTTACCTCACTTTTGATTCTTTTCTCTCATCACTCATGATACAATTCAAGTATATTTATGCTCATATCATGATAAAATGATTTTTATCCATAAGCTTGTAAATGAACTACTTTACCCACTTTGTAAAGACAAAAGACACATAAAATCATGAGGACTTTCAGTTAAGGTTCTATTGACTCTAAGGATTAAGGTTGGTAGGATTTGATGCTTTAAAAATTAAGTATCAAGGAGGAGTCTAATCTATTAAGTACAATGCTTGATATGAAAAGTAAAAATGTAATGAAATTATCCCCTTCAAAGTTGCAACACCCACTTCCCAAAAGTCAAAGAAAAGGTTATGATCAAGTAAGCATAATGAATGATTTGTGCTCCCTCTTAAATATTTTTTTACCTTTATTGTTTTTTTAAAATTTATTATTAGATAAAACCTCACATCCATCACTTAACCACATAAGATCTGAATATCTTCGGTATGGAAAATGGTGATTTTTGGTTCTCTCAAATCACAAGCAGTGTTTTCTATTTTTTTGAATATTTTGGTCATTTTTTATTTTTTTATTCAAGAGGGGAAAAAATAGAGTAAAATGAATGATTCCACAACCTTTTACAATTCCCAGAATAGAACCCCACACATCTTTCTTAAAATGTATATCATCTCATCCACCATGATTCCCTTTACCCCCACACTTCCTCATTAAAATTCATATCATCCCATCCACCATGAGTCCCTTTACCCCCACACTTCAACTTTAAAATATCATGAAAATACTAAGAGGAGGGCATGAATTGATAAAAATGTCTTGAAACATGTCTCATTCTTATAAAGGTCATTCATGGTCTCTATGGTATAAAATAGGCATTGATGTAAATGTGGTATTTTAAGGAAAAGTATATTTTCAAAGGACGCCTCAATCATTTAAAATGTTTTTGTGCAGCATCATATCTTTTACAAGTTTTGATACAATTTATGGTCGGTTACATGTCCCAAGATCACACAAGAAATATACTCATGAATTAATAGAAAGTACTTGTTCTAGAAATCCTCTCGGGAATGGGAAATATAACATTGTACAATCAATAATGGCATGACTAATAATAATAAATCAATTCACATGAACTTCAGAAATTCAAAGCATGAAATATGGTTGGTAAATTTCATTTACATGAATCAATTAATTTTTTGAAATCATGATTCATTTTTTCAATATCCATGCTTCATTTTAAAAATTCAATTCTTCATTTCAATCATTTAATTATATCAACATTGAAATCTAAAACAAGTCATCATAAGATTACCAAGAAACTTGTGTATCCTAGATACGTTGAGTAAAATGTGATTTCAATTTTGGGCATGAAATTTTATATTTAAATACAAAAACATGTTGTGGACAAAAATTTGGATAGTTGAAAAGATAAAATACTAAAATTGAACTCCCTTTTACCATGAAACTTGGTCCTTCCCCTTCACTATCTTGGGAATCCTTCTACCATCATGATCCTTTAAAAGGAAAAACTCAATTAAGCATAAGGATCATGTCTTTTAATCTCAAAAAAATAGAGGGATTGGGATGCATGTTTCACTACTTCTATGAAAATAAATTGACATCTAAATTTCTATAAAGCAAGTAAAGGTAAATCTCGGTATCATCCCCCAAGTGGGCCCTGAATGTTTACTGCCTCTAGAGGTCAGTACCAGCTATTATCCAGAGTTTGATGGTGGATGAAGCTTCTTTGATTTGAACCACCACATGTGGCTTTTCCAGCTTGTGATTTATCCTTGTTCTTGAGGGATGATCCATGGATAGAGTAAACAATATCCCCACCCACCTTCACAATGAGGTATATCTTGCATGGTGGGGTAGGATGAAGTATGAATCATCCTCCTTGGTTTCAACTTGTGCAACCTCTTCTTCTCTATCCAGTGGTTCCTCAAGGTATGTTGTATCAAAAGCATAGTCAATGGGATAGTCCGAGTGTAATTCTATTTGAATAAAATTAAAACATTAAGTATTAAGATTAAATTATTCCCCATCAAATTAATCAAATGTTTTCATGGTTTCTTTATGAAAATCCATCAGCATCTCCTCATGAACATCCTTCAACAAATATTCAGTATGTCCAGGGAGCTCTATATGTTCCTCAAGAGGTGCACATCCAGGTTCTTCTTCATCCTCAAAGTCATAGCTAATATTGTCTGATTCTTTATAATCCAAACCACAAGGAGTTATGTGTAATTCAAATTAAATAAAATTAAAAGAGGTATAGTCGAAGAATGGTTTAACTCCCTGAGTCGGTTCAACTTCAATCTCTACCTTAGTGGTAAGGGCCTCTTGGAGTAGACTCTTTGAAGATGGATGTAGGTAGTCGAGCTCCTCCGTCTTAACATAAAATTCCACAATTTGGGTGGTTTCTTCCTTGAGTGGTTCTGGATATTCTTCTCTATATTTTATAGGGAGATCAGGTAGTTCCTCACATTTAATCAAGAATTCATCCAATCTTTGTTGATCTCCCACTTGTAGATCAGCAAGTACGTCTTACCACTTTTCCACCTTAGGTTCATGATCCTGCTCAGGGTTGGGTTGCTCCATTAATGAAATAATATAGTCAAATTCTCTTTGAACTTTTCTCACCAGTTGTTCAATGATTTCTTTATGTTCTTGCACCTGAGTCCTTCTAAAATATTCTTCTTGTTGTTATTGTTGCACCTGTGAGTAATTTTTCCATGCATAATATTCTAAATTTGAATACATCATGAAGGTTTTTTTTTAAAATAAATTAAATATACATAAGATGTAAAAATAAGAAAAATAAATGAACTAATGATTGGATCCCCAACAATGACACCAGTTTTGACACACACCGATCGCGGGGCATTGACAAAAACAATTATATTTTTTTCCTAGTAGAGCACAATGGCTGACCAGGGTCGTCTCTCCTGAGGATCCTTATCAATGTAGTTAACTTACTTCTTCTATATCACCTAGAATATATATTTTTAGTGTTTTTGTTATCTAATAAAATTAATGACAATATTTTTTGGGTTTTTGATTTAAAAATATAAACAATCATGCAATAGAAATGGAATGAGTTAAGAAGAAAATTACTTGGTTTGGGGGTTTAGTCTTGGATTCAATAATTATTTTTATTTATGTGTTTGATTTTAGTTTGATAATATAAACATGAAATATCATGTTTGAATCACTATTCTTTTCCATAATAGAAATAGTTTTATTTTCATGTCATTGGGGACCATCACCCAATAGGGGACCTTCACCTCACCAATGCATGATACTCAAATCTACCACGAACAATAAAACAAACATTAAAACAAATTCATGAATATCTTGACCTACCCCCTAAGACAAGTCTCTAGTTTAGTCTCTCATTTTTTAGAGTAATATATTACTTTGTAGAGTTGTGGAAATGGAGAGAGAGAGATGGAATGAAATGAAGAAAAGTGGATGGAGAATAGAAATACATGGATTAAAACTAAAATTGAATTACAATTTAAATTGAAACTAAAAGAAAACTAAAATAAAAATAAAAAGAATAAATGAGGTGGGAAGATAGAAGCAGCATCAGCCCTTGCCCTGGTGAGATCCCTCCTTGGCTGTGGGTGTCGAGGTGATGATTTTGGAAAGAGGGGAGGGCCTCCTTCTATAGGAAGAATTCAGTCATCCGATGTTTTGCGCGTTGTTGGCCTATTAAATGGACGATTCACACATGTACCCATTTATAAATGTTTTTAATAAATGGATTTTCCATTCACCCTCCAAATTTCATATTAATTGGCCACCATATGTATGAGTTATGGAATTTTCATTGAATAAGACTTTTTCTGGCCGAAATTTCCAAGAAACATCCTTCAAATACATAATGCTCAATAGAAACCTTAATGGATTAAAACCTATATGTAATTTAATGGTTGAACAATCCTATGAGTTTTCTTCCATATAATGGTGTAATAACCTAAATTGGAGGTTTGGAGACCGATTTGTGCATCTATTATGGTGGTGGGGTCCATGCTGTCTACCTAGAAAAGTTTCCAACTTCAATGAATTTTTAGGGCTACTAGATGTTTGAATTAGCACTATGAATTGAAGCGAAAGTTAGAGGAAATAAAATAAGGATTCTAAAAAAATAATCACTAAATTTGGAATTATATTTTTTATGAAATGAAAAAAATACCCTTCTGGTCATAATCTATCCAAAACACCAAATTATTTATTTTTCAAACTTTTTCTCATTTTCATTCAAAATTTCAAATTACCCAATATTTTTATAAAACAATTAAATTCATGGGTTTTATCATTGAAAAACATAAAAAATCATCAATATTTGATTAAAAATATGCACATAAATGTGCTCTATCAACCACCCCCTATACATGTCCCTGGACAGAATCATCATCACTAGGAGGATTATTGTATTGATAAGGTTGTGAAATACTAGATGGATGTAATCATTGAGGTATCCTACAATGATGAATATGTACCATAATGAAAATTGCTTATCTAGGGAGCTTACTCAATAAACACATGGAAACTAAATCCCATTCATATATGATGCATGTATTATTTTTTTCCTTACAACTACTACCAATATGTAAAATGTCAACAAATAGGTTATCATTGTATTGATGAATAGATATATCAATATCGACACCACCAATGGGTTTCTTTTATCAAGAGAAAAAATAAAGACACTTTTATACCATTTTAATAGATCCCAAACCAATCCTCACAGAAAGACTGTCTCCAATCACTACTCTTAGGAAAACATAAGCTATGATGCCACTTTATCATGAAATGATTCACCTGGGCCTTATTGGCTGACAGTATGTTGAGAGTGACACCCCAATCTCACATTAAATATGATAGAGGCTACCAACTAGCATCGAGTGGACATATCACACCCATGGGAGGCCTTAGTCTAAAGTACCTGTACACATAGACAATCATATATAATCACAAGTATAATGTAAAGAGATAAATAAATAATATTGTAAATTCATACATAACAGATAATATATTTTCATAGTATGATAATAGAGTATGAAAAGATAAAAAAGACCAAATACAATCCCAAAAAAACTGTAAAGGATTCTTACCTACTAAAAAAAGGAAATAGTTACCAAACTGCACCATCAGTATCATTATGTGGTTAGCATATATACCAACTAAGATCCCCCACTCCTAGTCTACCTAAGACTTTATCAAAAGGACTATCATCTACATAATACTTGACATGTGTGAGCCTATCCCAGGTAGGGGTGAGTAAAAACATACCTAGTTGGGCACTCCAAAATCACCAAACATAAATGACAAAAGAGAGAATCATATCTAAATAACCAAATAAAGGGGGATAAACAAGATAAACCCATATATTCTCAAAATAATACTCCATTCCTTTGAGTAAGGTCATGACATCACTACTAGACTAGGGGTTCTTCTCTAGGATCCACAGTAACACTCAATGAGGGAACTCCATCATTAGTTCTCACCAAAACATATGACATTCAAAAAACAAAGATACATAGGTAGGGGATCACACCCATGGACTATAGGGGATACCAAACCCTATTTGAAAAAACCCACAAGGAAGGGGTCATACAATGCGGATTTTGGCCATGAGATACCAAACCCAACCTAGGTAAGAATGGGATAGAGTATCACACACCATGAGGTGTAGAGGGATACCTGAATCTACCCATAACTAGATCACATAGGGGATCACTCATCCATTACTCAAGATGGGATGCCACACTATACCGTCATGGAAACAAAAATCAATAGAATCAACCCATAATATATCATTTTTAGGGAACATATTCATGTTAATAATGAATCCATCCTTTGAGTTACATATAATTTAGACAAAGTACATGGCCATGTGATATTTTTCTTATCTTGAAAAGCCAATCATTGCAATGAGGGGTCCACATGATGTGTGTTATTCTGAATGGAACACCATGTAGGTTGGAATTTCTATGAAAATTGAAATATTTATTATATATCCAACTACATCTCAATCGTTATTTATTCTACCATGGTTCTCACTAAAAATGACCACATATTTTGTGGATCATTCTAGAGTCATTGTAAGTGGATGAATTATAGCCACCTATTGCTCAAGAATTTATTGTCTTTTCACCTAGGGAAAAAACCTCATATGATTCAGCTCAGAGAAACCACTATCACCTACACCATAATCATATTTTTTTTATCACTATAATTCCTCTATCACATATTTGATATCGACACTAAACCCGCCAAAACAATCCTAAGAAACCTCAAAGAAATCTAACTGAAAATGGGTTCCTAGATATATTTGAATCACTAACCAATCAAATGATAATTACGAATGAAGAATATATGAATAAAGGCACATAACATAATAGTGAGAATCCAATGAGGGCTGTTTTTGGTGTTCCATAATTTACATAATCCATAGAATTATGAGAATAATTAAATCACTACAATAGAAAAAATAACAATTCTCAATCAAGAATGGAAATACTTTGGTATTTTTGAACATGGATTCAATGGGATGGGTTAATCCTTTGTAATTTTAGAATAAAGGTAAATGCGAAAAAGTTATTCCAATAATAAATTCCCACCTTATAATGGATAAATTAATGGAGGTGAAATAAATTGTAATCATTGAAAAAAAATAACTTTCTATGCTCACTGCCCACTCTAAGGATCCTCATTTATGTCTATCACCTATCAGTATGAACAATCCTATGTCTCTCTAGTTTTGATCTTCCAGCTAGGTCAGATGAACTACCCTCACTAGTAATAAGAAGTGAGAATCATGTTCTCACTAAAGTTAATCCATAGATTCTATAAATCTATATAATCAAAAAAATTCCAAGGAATAGGTAACATCTATTGATGGGGAATGGAAGACTTAAAAATTCATTAAAAACCATTAAAACACCATAAAATTAAGTTATTATTCATTTAAATTATTATTCATAATTTTCTCAATGACTAGTATTTGAATCGTTCATTACAAATTTAAGAATTATTGTCATCATGGCCTACACCATGAACTCTACCATGACTAGTGTTATATTTAACATGCTGATAAAGGCCACTCAACACGTAGATCAACCGTGAGTGTGTTCAGAAAATATTTTTGTTTTCCATTTCCAAGACCTCCACCTTCTTGTGTTGTGAGGTCACTTTGGTTATGGTGCTTAGAAGATCCTATAGATCACTATGCCTGAGATCAGGCCCTGGACTGTACTTTTTTACTTTATCATCTCCCATAGGGGCTCACAATGGACCAAAACGAACTCCCAAAGGTGTGGTGTTGGTCTTGTTAAAAAAAATTTCTACAACACCACTTAAGAAACTAAGAACCCCTATATGGCCCATAATTACAATTAAACACTATGGTTTACTATTAAAATATCATTTAAAATATGCTAAATCATTAAATAGGAAAAAAAATTCATTATAGTTCAGGTATCTCAGCATAACATTTTGAAGAGAATATAGTGTATGTGAGGTTAGTTGGATAATGTTTGAACTTAGGAAGTTCAAAGTTATCAAATAAAAAATTCATCAGTGAAAATTAAAAATTAATTTATCTTAATATCCTATAATAGTTTTGGGTATTTTGGTACGATAAATCTAAGGGTCTATATTTATTTACCATAATTAAGTGATTGTAACTTTATCCTAATAGAGTTTAGAATGTTTTGATAAGTAACCATGTAAACAGTTAAATTATTTATGAAAATATTTCAAGGAAAAAGTTTTGTTGAATGGGTTACAAAGTAAATGAATTTAAACTTATAAGAGTTCTATACAGACAATATAAGTTTTAATTATAACATTTTACATTTTGAAGATAAGGATTTCGAATATATTAAAGGAGTTGAAGATTAGAAATATGATTCCAAAATATCATCATTTTTCAAACTTTCTTTCTTTATTGATGTTACTCAAAAAATATTTTAGTGGGAGAGTTTTATTATATGTTCACATAGATATGTGAAAGGAATAAAGATTTAAAAATTTATAAAAATCCCATAAATTGAAGAAAATATAATATATATTATATAAAAGTAAATCTCTACTTTATCATTATTTCTTATTAGTTTCATATATTTGTAAATTATTATAAATTTTATGAAATGTAATGATAATTATCTTCTAAAAGTATATCTTTGAGGTATCCCTAACCCATGTTAAGCATGGATTTTTATTAGTTATGATGAAATGTTAAGGTTAACATGAGTGGGATTCTCATATATAAGTATAAAATATACCCATGTGGAACAATAAGTTTTTTTGTGCCCTGGATGACCCATTTTGTATAACACATGGAGTGTCATATAATATGTATTTGGTATAACAGGGGTGCATGGATCATATTTTTTCCACTAAATAAGGTCTGTGAGATACCTAGAATGATAACCTTAAAATTTTGATACATTGCTTACAAAATCCTGGAGGCTTATTTAGTTAGAGGGTAGTTGGGTATGTTACTAATAATGTCATTTGTAGGTCCACAATGATTGGATTTATCCTCTCATATGAAAAGCATGATATATAGTCCCTCGATTGTGATAGACTAAGAAGTGTGTGGTCAAAAATAAATTATATATATGATTTTATTATCTTTTCATATAAGGGGATTGCGATGATCTCATTAATAATGGTGACATTTCATTGTCATTATATACTTATTGTGAAAGAATGTTACACAACCAAAATAGGGACAACAAACAAAACGAGACCTAATGTAATGAAGACCAAATTCATCCCCCTGATCAAATTAACCCCTACAGTTTCAAGAGATTGATGTTTGGGAAGCATGTGACACTAGAGTCGTGATCTTCCAATGTCATAGAACAAAGATGATCCACTACCCTATTGCCTTCACACAATGTATGGACCACAAGAATATTGTTATTGGGGATGGATTTACATTTTCTGATGATGTAGGCTATCAGCTAGGGGATGGAGACATTTCCATCAATAGAGTCAAGAATGGTTGTGGAATTAGTTTCCACCTGAGTAATAGAGATATTCCACCAGCATAATAGGTTCAACCTAGTGTATATTGCTTTGGCCTCTACTAGGAGAGAGTTATCGTGCCCATAGTAGGTCGTAAAAGAAAGTATGACAGTCCCTCAATAATCACGAGCAACCCCTACACCTTGTATGACTACCAAGATGCACGAAACATCTGTATTTGTCTTGAAATCCATGGCTGGTGGATTCCAACACACCCATTGGACTCGAGGCCCAACTTTGGAATGTTTCCCCAGAAATCTACTTACCTGTAGAGATCTCCGAGAAGTAGCATCGCGCCAGTTTCTAATACCACTAACTATGTCAATGAGGAGGGATCTTATTCTCATGAGTATCAATCTTCCTATGGGTATAATTCCTTCATTTATGGCCTTATTCTTGTCCTTCCATATGCACCGACATCTAGTGTTCAGAATAATGGATCTAGCCATTTTTCTTCGTCCTGTAACATTCAAACCATGAAACCATCTCTCAAAAAATGGGATACCAAGATGATCATGGGAGGAGAAAGAGGTGAACTCACTAAAGAATTTACAAATATCTAGGACCCATTATCTCTCAAAGAAAAGATAATTTGAGTTTTCATCCTAGTGGGTTTTGCAGTAGTGACATCTAAAAACTATTTTGACACCCATTTGTTTAGCATTTTTATCCTTAGGAACTGCATGGTTCCTTATCCTCCAAGTTAGATAGTTAAATTTTTTTGGGATTATTTTACACCAGACCATCTCATTCCATATATCCCACTATTCCTAAGTTGTTGATATCCTTTGTAATTACTTTATTTAAAGTCCCTACATTGGAAGGGGTGGACACAGACTTGTCTAGTTTTTTTATAAAGGTTGTGGTCGAAGCCTTAATTTATTATTTAAAGCAAATACCTCTTTAGACTGGGTAGAGGGTGACCCTTTACATAGCCTGAAGGTCCAAGGCCAGGTGGCCTAAATAGAAGGCTTGAAAGCCCATTTTTTGGCCTAAAGGACCCCTCGGTGAACAGTACAACTAAAGTAACTACGCTGCTACAGTTCGGCCGCCGCTGCTACAGTTCCTCCGCTGCTACTGTACTACTACAGTGCCACAGACTTGTCTAGTTTAGAATTAATGAAAATGAGATACAAAACATCATTTTTTTTCTTGTTCAGAATGAATTTGATAAATCACGGATGCAAGCTAGCCTCCCTAAAACAAATTGATGTGACATGGAAACCCAAAAATCCAATTGTAGATCTTGGCAAGTTATGTTTTCAGAAGAGGATGTTGCTTTTCCCTACAATCCATCAAGAGTGTTTTCGAAGGATCTGAATGAGTGGGTAAATCATGTACCAGATATGGGATGCGTGATCATTAATATCTTCCATGTTCCCAATGCATTTATTGGAAATGATTTTACCCAAGAGAGTGAATTCTTACACTATCTCCCAATCGAGCTTCACATGCATACATTGAATAGTGTATTCTAAGTTCCTCACATTAAACTCAGCTTTATGTATGGGCTTCTCTATCCTACCCCATGAGGTCCTATGTCATTTACCTTCAGATAGGGAATCCCAAATGAATCTTGTCACAATATTATCAATGGTATTAATGACCCTATTTGGAACTTTGATATATGATAGAGCATGGATAATAATTGATAAAAGGACACTATTTACTAAGGTGATCCAGCCCCCAAAGGATAAGTAGTGATTTTCCAGTTGATCACGTAACTCATTATCTTTCTCACAATTCGATCAAAGTCACGAATGTGTTGTATTCTTGAGGAGATCAGAGTAAAAAGGTAATACAATGGAAATGTGCATCTCAAAATGTCCATCCTGTTGCACAGGGAAGTGATCCATCTAGTAGTTCATCTGCTTGAAATATAAAGGTTACTCTTATATTTTTTGATGACCTGGATACTCAACAAACAATAATAGTCTATGATTTTGTTGATACCATGAACTGATCATCTGATAGCAATAATGAATATGAATGTATAATTTTCAAACATCAATTGAGAGATATAAGTCGGGTTCATTTTACTATGATAAGGAAGTATTTTCACAGTAGATAATCATATGTTAATAAGGCATCTAAGGGTATATTTCGTGAGAATAAAAATTATCTGGGAGATAGGTTCCCCTTTCATAAGCCTATGGGCTACTTTAAAAAGTCCATGAGTACCTCCCATGAAAGAAAAAACCATCCACGATGAGCTAAAGCATCCGAAGATGAGGTCTTTGTCTCATAGAAAGAGACCCATACTAGTGATCATCCTATTTATGAAGCCCCATCCCATTATATCATGGGACTTATTCATTTCCAGCTTTATTTCCATGTTTGAGCCATGGGTATTGGTTTTGATGTCTCTAAGTATTTATTAGGCCAAGGAAACAACTCCTTATATTGAACTGGCCATCACAAATCCATGTTTTTCTAAGGAAGTCAAATGGGGAATGTGGATGGATAGCATCGAGTTGATGATTCATTCCAAAATCTTGTAAGGAAAATTACACATGCATACCAATTTGTAGTGAATAATGGAGGATGGGTCATTAATCTTTGGTAAAAGGACAAGAGTCCTAGAATTGACAACCTAAAGGAGATATCCAATGTGAATGAAATCTTGGTTGGACACAATAATATCATCTTTAACCATGCTCCATGACCCCCTATATAATAATCCTGGGAAGAAGTTAGGACCTTAATCCCTCTATAGGTTGAGGTTCTCCATGGCCTCATGAACATCCTTTGCATCATGTATTTCTTCTAGTAATGTATTGTCTTAGTTGGAGGCCCAGTTAGGAAACTCTTCCATAAGCTCCACATTATTTGTTGGATATCTATTTATTATGTTCATATAATGAACCATTCATTAAAAACATTGATATAACTTCATAATCGAAGTATATTTATGACTACATATAACAAAACCATGACATGACCATATAGGTATAGTGTCTTTAGAAACTAGAAAACATTAACAACATGTTCATAAAACATATACATTGTCTCCAGTTTATTTCATCATATATAGACTCCTTTTTTGAATATCAAAATTAATACCCTTCATCATGTCCTAGGGAAAAGACAGATATAAAAGTTTGAGCTCAAATTATTAGTAAGGGTAAACAAATGAAATAATAATCATATCATATTCCTAAGATCATAACATTTGAAAATATTTTGCTTCATATAAAAGATCACAATATCATATCATGGGATAAATCATAAAATTGAAATGTAATACCAATATTCACAACCTAAGACATGAAATTTTGTGGCATACACACATAAGCATAGAAACTCATTTCATATTAGTCAGGGAACTTTTTCGAGACCATCATTGTGGACAAAGTCCATTACTGAACTGAGTTCTCTCCTCGTTCCAACTGTGTATCACTGAACTAGATTAACATGATGTTCCATCAATGTATATATCACGAGATACAAATATTTTACCCAATTCATTAGAAGTAGATATAGTTCCCACCCATCTAATAATGAAACCATTCGTACGTGTTCCACAAAACATAGAAACATTCCCCATAGCATAACCCACATAATCAAATGGGATTCTAAAAAATAATTCAATCAGAATTGATATAAAACAGATAGATTTAATAAATAACATTAAATTATAAAAACAATAAAATAATAGTAACAACATGTATAGAAACATAATCCTATGTAATCTTAGATGGAAAATAATTTTGATAAAACACTTGAGCTTCATTCTTGAGGAAAACATACTTTCTTCTTCAAAAACGTTTTCTTTTCTCAAAATTTCATGACATTTTAAAAGGAAAGAATTGAGTTCAAAATATACTTATAAAAATTTAGAGTAAGCTTCATGGAAATAAGTAATTATGAATATTTAAATACCTATTCATGTCGTATAAGTTAAAAAAAACATTCTCCTCGTACTTTTTTCGAAAATGTCAAAAATTACCTCATATGGTAAACAAAAGAAAGATTCCTTCCAAACCATGTAGTAAAATTAAAAATGTGTAAAAAGGACTTGAAACACACATACTAGAATAGTACACGTTTAATGAGAATATTTTTTTATAAAACATGGACATTGGTGATTAATATATCCCTGGTAGATACTTACAAATAAACAATCTTGGATAAAACGAGATGGGAAAAGTTATCCCTTACCTTAGGTCTGATATGATTTTTATGTATCCGATCCTTATATATAATGATTTAAATAATGTCACTGATTTATTCCAAAATCATAATCATTTTTATGATAACATTTATGATCATATTTTCATTCTTTTGTTAGTAACATTTCATTATTACTTGTTATTCGGGTATTAACTACTTTATGTTCTTATGTATGTTTTGTCAGATAAGTTCTTATTACTCTTTTTAGGTTATCATTATATCATTTAAATAATGTTATTAGTATAATATATATCATATTTAATCATTCAATCCATTTATATAATCATGGTTTAATGGAGATTATTTAGAATGAATCACATCGCATCGTGGAGACGGTAAGTCGTACGTACGCACGAGCGACGATATCATTCCCATAATTGTGGAATTGTATTGATGTGGATGGTGTATAGTATTTCATAATCAGTAATGTTATAATAATCATATATAGTTATTATTTCCACCATTATACCCATCCAAGTAATGTGGTGGTGAAAAACAAATTACACCATGACGTGGATACTGTAAGTTGTATGTGCGTACGCACAGTGATTTCTTTTTTCGTAGGATGGATAGAAGGTGAAATAGGTTTATTTAATATTTATAATAACATATAATTATATTAGTTATAATTATGTTATTAATTTATAATGAAAAAACTAAATAGTATTATGTAGAAGAAGAAATAGATTTGAAATAATCGGTAGAAGATATTACCTCTTCCTCGACGTGCCTCCTTTGAATTTCCTTTTAGGGAACTAGAGTTGGTCTTTTAAGAAGAAAAGAACCTCTAGAATATAACTAGGGAAGTTGAGAAGAGAAATGGTTTGGGTTTGTCCTAGATTGAAGGCTCAGAATAGAGTGAATAGGAGAGGGAGGAGGTTCCCTTTTATAAGAGAGAAGAGGGGCACCTTAGGAATCTCTCAAAATATTAATTTATTATAAATTTAATTTCGACTAAAAATGGTCAAAAACTTATTTAATTATAATTTAAGATTATTTTGGTTAGAATACACATCATCCAATAATTTTTATATAAGTTTGAATATATTTTTTGTCCTTATCTTTTTGGTTTAACCCTTATTTTACCCTTTTTAATCTTAGCATGATATAATGTTATTTACACCTTGTGGGTAAGTGTAATTAAAATATCATGTCAAAGGACCCAAAAAAAAGTTATTTATAACATATTTGGACTTATATTAACAATTTTTAATAATACTAAAGTTTTAGGAATTTAATATCATTTAATAAACTATTTTATGTGTTAAGTTATGAATTACGTCAATTTTGGACACTATTCATACTTAATTTTTTTAAAAATTCATAACAACCCGATTCCATATAAAATAAGGAATTAAACCAAATATAATATGTCAATATCATCCATATAATTATTTTATGACATCAAAATAACCAAATTAATTTTTTAATATTTATAAATTCATTTATTTAAATCATTCATTAATGAGGTGATCACTACATCATAATTGTGTCAAAAATAAATAAATTTATCTAATGTCTAAAAATTATAAATAAAATACCATGGTGTAATAAAAAATTTATATTATTATTTAATAATTATAGACATGGATATTGGTTATATAACCCTATATGAAAATCGAATTAGTAAAAGATATGTGTTTAGGTTATAATTATCTTTAATTTAAATTAATTCTTATAAAATGTCACTGTCACATCCAAGTGAATCCATGGGGTACCCAAATAGACCCAAGGATTCCCATGGTCTGAAATATTTCATCCAATAGTATTAGGACATGTTTTAGAGTAGTTTTATATTATTAAATCATTTTTTACCCTTATTTACAAGATTTACCCTTTAACCATGGTAAATAAAATTACATAAGTAACTATTCATACTGTCCAAAAATAAAAGGTACCTTTTCACACAATTGTTACTTCATGATTCAAAATATTGAATCCATTTTTTCAAATTCAAAACACATAAGTTTTAGTAATTAATTTAAAATTATTCCCCTTGTTGAAATGAGAAAACGAGTTTTAAAAGTTAAAGCATTATAAAAGTTTGAAATGTTTTTACCTATGAATTAAATGTAAAATTAATGATAATGACATACATTTTATTAAATGGTAAAAATTTATTCTATTTATAATTTCAAAACATTAAATATTATAATTTAACTGTATAAATTATCTTGATGAAAAGAGTTTGTTTTAATTAAAATGTAGTGTATTTTTACTATTAATCAAAACATGTAAGTTATCAGAAAAATATCAATAATTTATCCAAAGTTTTTATATCCCGATTCAAAATAACATATTTATGATTTCATATATTAATTATTAATGTTCCAAAATCATAATTTAAAATGGGTTCCCCATTCAAAGGTGTAAAATTAACCTTTTAAAAAAATAGGTTCTTATACATGAAATAGGGTTTTATTCATACCCTATGGATAAAATATCCATTGAATGAATATAAAAAATATTTTATTCAGTATATAACCCGTATATATCATTAATTTCATTACCAAATTTAATTCACTCAAAAATACAAATATCTAATTGATATATATTTTTCATAAATAATTAATATCCAATGAATTCATAATGCATTTTCATAAGTTAGTTATAATTATTTCTGATAACCTAATAGCTCAGCTATAAAGGTAATTTTATATTAAGGTCATATCACATTTATTTTAAAATCATGATTGCGTTTAAATCAAGCTACTGAATAATAAAAGTCATTTAAGGAAAATATTTCATAAAAAACATCTGAGGGTAACATTCTACCACCCTTAAACTGAATTTAGAACTCGAAATTCATCACTTGGAAATTAAACAGATGAGGATACCTCTCCCTCATCATTTCCTCAAGTTCCCATGTAGCTTATTATAAATGGTGGTTTCTCTATAAAACATTAACCAAAATACTGGTCTTATTTCATAGAACTTTTTTGCTATGATCTAGAAACTCCATCGGTTGTTCTTCATAAGGAATATCTTGCTCCAAAAATATGAATTCTAAGCTTAGTATATGTGAAGGATCATGTATGTACTTTCTCACGAGAGATACATGGAACACATCATGAACTTGAGATAGATTCAGGGGAAGTGCCAAATGGTAAGCTACCTTCCCAACACGATCCGGTATTTCAAAAGGACCAACATACCTAGGGCTCAGCTTGCCCTTATTTCCAATTCTCATTAATCTCTTCTATGGAGATATTCTTAAGAACACCTTATCACCCACATTAAACTCTAGGCCATTTCTTTGGTTGTCAGAATAACTTTTTGTCAACTCTGAGAATGATCTTATGTGTTGTTGAATAGATCTGACCTTTTCTTTCATTTCATCAACAAGATTAGGTCCTAATAGCTTTCGTTCCCATCTTCATCCCAGCAAGATGGAGTTCTGCACTTCTTTCCATAGAGGTCTTCATAAGGATCCATCTGAATACCAGAGTGAAAGATATTATTGTATGAAAATTCCACCAATGTTAGGTGTTGATCCCAAATACATTTTAAATACATAGATAAATCTCTCAACATGTCTTACAGAGTTTGAATTGTCCTCTAAGATGGACCCTCTGTCTGAGGATGATAAGCAATGATGAAACATAACTCTGTATCCAGAGCATGCTGAAGACTTCACTAGAACATCCAGGTAAGCCTCAGATCCTGATCATATATAATGTAAATTGGTACTCCATGAAATATTACAACTTCCTTTATATATATATCCTAGAAATATGATCAAGAGAGAAATACTCTCTAATAGAAATGATGTGTGCCGACTTCGTAAGATGATCAATTATAACCCAGATATCATTATAGCCTTTGGATGTTTTTGGAAGTCTGATGACAATGTCCATAGTGATGTTTTCCAATTTCCTTTATGGTATGGGTAATGGTTGTAACATAACCTTAGAATTCTGTCTCTTAGCCTTAACTTGCTGACATACCAATCATCGAGAGACATATTCAGTGACATATCTTTTCATTCCATCCCAATAGAAGTACTCTTTCAGGACTATGGACATATTTGTGCTTCCAGGGTGAATAGAGAATGAAGAACTATGAGCCTCATCCAATTTCTCCTTCTTTAATTATGGTATGGGAGGAACACAAACCTAGTTCCTGAACTTTTTTATTTCATCCCAATCAAGGTTGAATTCAATAACATTCCTCACATTCTTTTGTAACTCTATATCTTCAGTTTATGCCTCTTTAAGGTTCACTTGTATAGTTGGTTGAACATTCATTTGAGAAAGATAATATTTATCCCCTTCCATTAAAATTCAAAGACCCATCCTTTGTAAATCCATATATATTTGATCTTTCGTGATCCTCATCATGAATGATCTAGCATGTTATTTTTGACTCAAAGCATCTGCCAGCTTGTTCGCTTTCCCAGGGTGGTAATGTATTGAGAAGTCATAATCTTTAATCAAATCCAACCATCATCATTGGAACATATTCAGATCCTTTTGTGTAAAAATAAAATTTAAACTTTTATGATTAGTATAAATATCACACCTTTCCCCATAAAGATAATTCCACCATATTTTTAATGTAAAGATTACCACATCTAACTCCAAATCCTGAGTTGGTTAATTTTGCTCATGGATTTTCAACTATCATGAGGCATAATCTATCACCATATCATTTTTCATGAGAAATCACCCCAGCCCCTTTTTGGATGCATCACTATAGATCACAAACCTTTCTTCACTACAAGGCAGTGTGAGAACATGTGCACTAGCTAACATTATTTTTAGCTCTTTGAAATTTTATTCACATTCCTCCATCCAAACAAACTTAACTCATTTCTGAGTAAACTTGGTGAGTGTATTAGACAGTCATTAAAAATCTTTCAAAAAATGTCTATAATATCCATCCAAACCAAGAAAACTTAGGATATTAGTTACTATTGTTCTCCTCATCCATCTTTAAATAACCTCTATTTTTTTGGATCCACATACATACCCTCTCTTGATATTATGTGACCCAAAAAAATGAAACTTTTTGAATCCAAAATTCACACTTGGTAAATTTGGCATAAATATTCTCCTTTCTCATGGTATTTAGTACAATTCTCACATGATGTTCATGTTCTTCCTTTCTATTTGAATAGGCAAGAATATCATCGACAAAGACTACCAAAAACTGATCAATATAGTCTCTAAAGATTCTATTAATTATATCCATACAGATATTTAGGGAATTAGTAAGACCAAAAGGCATCACTATAAATTCATAGTGTCCATACCTTGTACAGAATGTTGTATTTTGTATATCCTCCTTTTTTACCCCTAATTGATGTTACCATGAACTAAGATAAATCTTGGAAATGAATTGAGCTCGGCGTAGTTGGTCAAATATGTAATCAATGCGTCAGAGATGATATTTGTTCTTGATAGTGATCTTGATAAGTTCTCGATAATAAATGCAGAGTCTCATTGAACCATATTCATTATTAACAAACAGAACAGGTGCTCCCCATGGTGACGTACTAGGGCATATGAATCCCTTATCAGGATTCTCTTGGAGTTGCTTCTTTAGTTCCTGTAACTAAATTGGGGCCATTATATAAGGTGTTTTTGAAATAATCATAGAACCCGGTATGAGTTCTATTGAAAACTCAACATCAATATTTGGTGGATGTCCTAGAAATTCCTCTAGAAAGACATCATAAAACTCCCGTAAAATGGGAGTATTCTGAATCATGATTTTCTCCCCAACCATTTTAGATAAATAACCTTCATTTATTGGAATCAGGACCCATAAAATGGAAGAAATTTCTACTGGAAGTTTTTATTCATCCTTGCATCGATAGATGATCATAGATTGATCTATACTATGAAAGGTGACTTCCATTATTTGAAAATTGATATGAGATCCTTGTATAGAAAGAAAACCCATGCCAATAATCACATAAAATCCCACTATAGGAAGGATCATAATATTTTCAGGAAGTACTTTCCCACAAACATCAATTGGATAAGAATTCTAAACTTTTGATGCGACCATTGTTCCATTAGGAGTTGTAATAGCTAACTCAACATCTAATTGTTGAGGTAATAAGAAGATACCTTTACAAAATTCTTTATAAATAAAATATTGGGTGGATCTAAATTCAAATAAAACATTTTCTACTTTAGAGTGGATGGTAAGTGTACCTTTCAGCACTTCATTATCATACTCTACATCACCGATTGTAATTACATGTGATATTCCTTTTTCTTTGGACTTAAGAGTTTATTGTCGTTTATCATCATCAATAACCCTTGGATTAGGTCATTTATTGGCATAATGACCCATTTCCTTGCACTTGTAACATTGATGTGTAAGAGGTGTATTCTATGTATTTGTTTCGTTGTTCGCATCATTAGATATATTTTACCCATCACTTTGGAATTCAATTTCCCTATGACCATATTTTCCACACTTAAAAAAACATTTATTAGTCCCTTTAAGAAAATTCCCTCCATGTTTCTTTCCACACATTGAGCATATGGGAAAACCCATCTTCTTTTTGGTGTGGTCTTTAGATTTTCCATAGAATTCCATTTTTCTCTTCTTATCAAACCAATATGGTTAATGGGTTACTCCAATCTCTATCTCAATCTTGAGAGCACATCGAACAATTTCCTCATAGCTATTGAAGTCCCTTATGGCCAATTACCTTCGGATACTTGGTCTGAAGGCACTAAAGAATCGATCAATCATACTCTCATGTTGGATAATAATTCCAGAAGAATACCTTGCATGTCTTGTACAATTTTCTTCATAGGTACCAACAGATTGATAATCATTTTTCTTAAGTTCAAGGAACTCCTTATTAATATTTTTTTCCGAGAATACGAGGAAATTATTTATTGAAAAATAAGTTGTTGAACTCGGCCCATTCCATGGAATAATTTTCATCACTTTGCCTCGTATTCTTGATAAGATTCCACCATTGACCATATTCACCTTCAAAATGATATACTGCTAAGATGAATTTATCGTGTTCAGAACATTGTAGAATTAAAAATATATTTTCAGTGGTACTGATCCATTGTTCAGCCACTAATGGATCAGAACACCCACTGAATGAAGGTGGTTTCTACCTTATGAAAGATTCAATAGAATGTTTCTCCCTCATATGTTCATTTAGAAGTACGACATGATTTATATCTTGAGAAAGTTGTGTGATCATGGCTATAATATTTTTCATTCCATCTCCCATAACATTTGGTTGCTTATGGGGACAATCATTTCATTGTTCATTCCATTCAGTATTAACGTGGTTCTTTCAGGTTCCGACCATTGACTAAAACAAGAAGCGTAGTATGAGAAACACTAATCATAACCGGAAAAACACATCATAAAGAATAAAATTTAAATTTAGGACACTTTAGGTTTTATCCTAGGCTATTCATGGTCATTTATAAAACACTATAATTGTATCTTATACATAGACATATCCTTAAGGCTTTCTCATCCAAGTTTCCAAAGGATAACTATACAGTTCATCTTATACCAACTATAGAGACCAGTTCTATACATACATTGAAATCACTTCATAATTAATGTATATTTATTACAACATATAAAAAACCATGGCAGGACCGTATAGGTATAGTGTCTTCAGAAACTGGGAACCATAAACAATTAGGTCATAAAACATCTACATTGTCTCCCATTTATTTTATCATATCTAGACTCCTTTTTTGGAATATCATACTTAATACCCTTATTCATGTCCTGGGGAAAACAAAAATATAAAAAGGTGATATCAAATTTTCATTAAGGGTAAACAAATGAAATAACAGTCATATCACATTCATAAGAACATAACATTTGAAAATCTTATCATGCATATAAAAGAGCACAATACCATATCATTGGATAAATCATAAAAGTTCAATGTAATCTCAATAGACATAACATAAGACATGAAATTTTGTTTCATACACACGTAAGCATAGAAAATCATTTCATGTTAGTCAAGGCTCTTTTCCAAGACCATCATAGAGGACAATGTCTATTACTGAACTGAGTTCTCTCCTCATTCCAACCCAATATCACTAAACCAGATTTACTTATAATTCCAGCCAAGTCTCTCTCATTAGACATTAATCTTTACTCAATGCATTTGAGGGAGATATAAGTCCCAACCATCTCATAATGATCCCAGATTACATGTACCACAAAACATAGAAACATTCACCATAGCAAAACCCACGAAATTAAATGGGTTTCTTAAACATCATTCCATCATATTTGATATAAAACAAATGTATTTCCTAAATAACATTACATCATAAACACAATAAAATCATAGTAATAATATGTATAGTAACATAAACCAACATAATCTTATATGGAAAATAATTTTGATAAAACACTTGGGCTTCATTCCTGAGGAAAATATCCTTTCTTCTTCAAAAATGTTTTCTTTTATCAAAATGTCATGAAATTTTAAAAGAATAGAATTGAGTTAAAATAAAATTCTAAACATTTAGAGGAATATTCATGTAAATAATGAGTTTTGAAGATTTTATAACTCTTTCATTCTGTATAAGTTAAAAAAAATTCCCTCGTAATTTTGTTGGAAAAGTCAAAAAGTATATCATATAGTAAACAAAAGAAATATTCCTTCCAAACCATGTAGTAAAGTAAAAATGTGTAAAAATGTCTTTAAAAATACATATAATAATATTAAACATTTTCTTAGAATATTGTTTTAGAAAACATGGATATGAATGATAAATATATCCCAATAAATACTTACGAACATACAATCTCGGATAAAACGATATTGGAAAAGTTATCCCTTACCATAGGTCTGATATACTTTGTATGTATCCAAACCTCCTATATACTGATTTAAATAATGGGATTAATTTATTATATAATCATAATATTTTTTATTATAACATTTATGATCATATTTTCATCCATTTGTTAGTAACATTTCATTGTTACTCGTTATTCGGGTATTAACTTCTTTATGTTCTTATGTATGTTTTTTCAGATAAGTTCTTATTCCTATTTTAGGTTACAATTATATAATTTAAATAATGGTATTTTTATAATATATATCATATTTATTCATTCAATTCATTTATATAATCATGGTTTAATTAAGATTATGTTGAACGAATCACATCGCACCATGGAGACGGTAAGCCATACGTACGCACGAGCGAGGATATTGTTCCCATAATTATTGAATAGTATTGAAGTGGATAGTGTATAGTATCTCATAATTAGTATCATATTATAATAATAATATATAGTTATTATTTACACCATTATACCCATCCAATTAAGGTGGTGGTGAAAAACATATTACACCATGGCATGGAGACGGTAAGACGTTCGTACGCACGCGCGGTGATTTTGTTTTTCGTAGGATAGATAGAAGGTGAAATAGGGTTGTTTCATATTTATAATAATGTATCAGTATATAATTGATACTAGTGTTATTAATTTATAATTAAACAACTAAATAATAATAACTAGAAGAAGAAATAAATTTGAAATAATTGGTAGAAGAGATTACCTCTTCCACGACGTGCCTCATTTAAATTTCCTCTTAGGGAACTAGAGTTGGCCTTTTGAGAATACCCTAATCTCTAGAATATAACAAGGGAATTTTAGAAGAGAAATGGGTAGGGGTTGGATGAGATTGATGGCTAAAAATGGAGTGAAGAGGAGAGGGATGAGGTTCCCTTTTATAAGAGAGGAGATGGGAACTTTAGGAAAATCTCAAATTATTAATTTATTATAAATTAAATTTCAATTAAAAATGGTACAAAACTTATTCAATTAGAATATAAGATTATTTGAGTTCGAATAACCATCATTCAACAATTTTTAGTCAGGTTTGGAATATATTTTTTTATCCTTATTTTTTATTTAACCCTTATTTTACCCTTTTTAATCTTACTTTGATATCATGTTATTTACACCTTGTGGATTAGTGTAACTACCATATCATGTCAAACGACCCAAAAAGAGTTATTTATAACATATTTGGACTTATATTAACCATTTATATGAATATTATATTTTTATGAATTTAATATCATTTAATAAACTATTTTATGTTTTAAGTAATGAATTATGTAAATTTTGGACACTATTCATAATTGACTTTTTTAAAAATTCATAAAATATGATTCCTTAAAAACTAAGGAATTAACTCAAATATAATATGTCAATATAATCGAAAAATTCTTGGATGACATAAAAATAACCAAATTACATTTTTTCCATATTTATAAATTCATTTATTTGAAATTTTCATGAATGAGTTAATCACTGCATCATAATTATGTCATAAATAAATATATTTATCTAATGTATAAAAATTATAAATAAAATACCATAATTTAAGAAATAGTTTTATATTTCTAATGACTATTTATATACATGAATATTAGTTATATAACCCTATATTAAAATCAATTTATTAAAAGATATGTGTTTAGATTATAATTATCTTTACTTTAAATTAATTATTATAAAATGTCATTTTCACATCCATGTGAATCCATGGGGTCCCAAAATAGACCCAAGGATGCCCGTGGTTGGAAATATCTCATCCAATAGTATTAGGACACATTTTAGGGTAGTTTTATATTACAAAATTATTAATTTTTTACCCTTATTTACCATATTTACCCTTTAACCATGGTAAATAAAATGACTGAAGTTACTATTCATAACGTCCAACAATAAAAGGTACCTATTCAAACAATTTGGACTTTCTGATTCCAAGTATGGAATTAATTTTTCCAAATTCTAAACACATAAGTTGCAGTAATTAATTTAAAATTATTTTCATTTTCGAAATAAGAAAACGAGTTTTAAAAGTTAAAACATTGCAAAATATTGAAATGGTTTACCTATAAATTCAATGTAAAATTAATGATAATAAAATAAATTATATTAAATGGTAAAAATATATTCAATTTATACTTTCAAATCATTCAATATTATAATTTAACTATATAAATTATCTCGATTAAAAAAAGTTGTTTTTAATTAAAATTTAGCATATTTTTACTATTCATCAGAACATGAAAGTTATAAAAAAAATATCAGAAATTTATCCAAAGTAAATTTTTATATACCAATTCAAAATAAAATGTTTCTGTTGTCATATAGAAATTATTAATGTGCCAAAATCTTAATTTAAAATGGGTTCTCCATTCAAAGGTTTAAAATTATCCTTTTACAAAAATAGGTTCGTATACATAAAATAGGGTTTTATTCATACCTTTTGACTAAAATATCCATTGGATAAATATAAAAAATGTTTTATTAAGTATATAACACATATGTATCATTAATTTTATTCTCATATGTAATTCACTCAAAATTAAAAATATCTAATTGATTTATATTTTTCGTAAATAATTAATAGCCAATGAATTCATAATGCATTTTCATAAGTTAGTTATAATTATTTCCAATAACCTAACAACTAGGATATAACTGTAATTTAATATTAAGGACATCTCGTGGTTCATTTAAACTCGCGATTGCATGCAAAGAAAGTTACTGAAGAATAAAAATTATTTAAATAAAATATTTCATAAAAACATCCATGTGTTACATTATACCCCCCAAAAACTGAATTTCACCCATGAAATTCATCACTTGGAAAAAAACATATGAGGATACCACTCCCTCATCATATCTTCACATTCCCATGTAGCTTCTTCTAATTGGTGGTTCCTCCATAAAACTTTAACCAAGCAAGTGGTGTTGTTTCTTAGAACTTTTTCACTACGATCCATAATCTCAATCATTTATTCTTCATAAGAAAGATCTTCCTCTAGCAGTACGACTTCTGAGCTTAGTACATGTAAAGGATCAGGTATTTACTTTCTCAGGAGAGATACGTGGAACACATAATAAAATTTAGAGGTGTGGAAGCTCCAATCGGTACACTACCTTCCCAACATGATCTAGTATTTCAAAAGGACCATTATACCTAGGGAATAGATTTCCCTTCTTCCCAAATCTCATTTCTCTCTTCCAGGGAGATATTCGTAAGAAAACCTTATCACCCACTTCAAACTCTAAGGCTTTTATTCAATTTTCAGCATAACGTTTTTTTCGACTCTAAGTTGCTCTTATGTGTTGTTGAATAGATCTGACCTTTTCTTCCATTTCATCAACAATATGATGTCCTAATATCGATCTTTCCCCAACTTCATCCCTGCAAGTTGTATTTTTACACTTCTTTCTATAGAGGGATTTTTAAGGAGAAATTTAAATACTAGTGTGAAAGCTATTGTTGTAAGAAAATTACACCAATGGTAGGTGTTGATCCCAACCACCTTTGAAATCCATAGAGAAAGCTTTCAACATGTCTTCTAGAGTTTGAATTGTCCTCTCATATTCACCATCTGTCTGAGGATGATAAGCAATGCTGAAACATAACTCTACATCGAGAGCTTGATAAAGACTTCTCCAGAACATCAAGGTAAAACTTGGATCCCGATCTGATATAATGGAAAGTAGTACTCCATGAAATCTTACCAATTACTTTCCAAATATCCTGGAAAGATGATCAAGAGAGAAACCCTCACTAATAGAAAAGAAGTGTTTCGACTTCATAAGACGATCAACTATAACCCAGATAGCATTATTTTCTTTTGGATGTTTTGGGAAGCCCGATGACAAAGTCCATAGTAATGTTTTCCCATTTCCATTCTGGTATTGGTAATAGTTGTAACATCCCATTATAATTCTATCTCTCAGCCTTATCTTGCTGACAACCCAAACCTCAAGAGACATATTCGGTGACATCTCTTTTCATTCCATTCCATCATAAGTACTCTTTCAGGTCCCCGTACATATTTTTTCTTCTAGGGTTAATAGAGAATGTAGAACTATGAGGCTCATCGAATAGCTCCTTCTTTAATTATGTTATGGGAAGAACACAAACCTGGTTCCTAAACCTTATTATTTCATCATAATAAAGGTTGAATTCTGGAATGATTCTCACCTTATTTTGTAACTCTAAATATTCCTTTTATGCCTCTTTAATATTTACTTGTATAGTTGGTGTAAAATTCTTTTTAGATAGATAATATTTATCCCCTTCCATTAAAATTTCTGGAACCATCCTTTGTAAATCCATAAATATTGGATCTTTCGTGATCCTCATCATGGATAAGCTAGCATGGTCTTTTCGACTCAAAGCATCTGCCACCGTGTTCTCTTCCGTGAGGTGGTAATGTATTGAGTAGTCATAATCTTTAATCAAATATAACCATATTCTTTAGTACATATTCATCTCCTTTTGTTTGAAAATATACTTTAAACATTCATGATGAGTATAAATATCACACCTTTCACCATAAAGATAATGCCTCCATATTTTTAAAGAAAAGATTACCGCAGGTAACTCAAAATCATGAGTTGGGTAATTTTTCTTGTGGATTTTCTATTTTCATGATGCATAAGCTATCACCATATCATTTTTTATGAGAAAACAGCCTAGCCCTTTTTTTGATGCATCACTGTAGATCACAAACCTTTCTCTACAACAAGGTAGTGTGAGAACAGGAGTATTGGATAACCTTATTTTTAGCTGTTTGAAATTCTCTTCACATTCCTCTATCCAAACAAACATATCTCCTTTACAAGTCAAATTTTGAGTGGATTAGATAATCATAAAAAATATTTCACAAACGTCGATAATATCCAGCCAAACTAAGAAAAAATTAGTTCTCAATTACTGTTGTTGGTCTTGACCATCTTTCAATATCCTCTATTTTTCTAGATCCATAGATTTCCCCTCTATTTAGATTATGTGACCCAAAAAGGAATCTTTTGAAGCCAGAATTCACACTTTGTAAATTTGGCATAAAGCTTTTCCTTTATCGGGTTCTTTAGTACAATTATCATGTGGTGTTTATTTTCTTCCTTACTCTTTAAATAGATAGGAATATCATCTATAAAGACTACCACAAACTGATCACGATAGTATGTAAAGACTCTATTCATTAGATCCTTGAAGATAGTATGGTCATTAGTAAGACCAAAAGGCATCACTATAAATTCATAATGTCCATACCATGTATGGAATGTCATCTTTGGTATATCCTCCTTTTTACCCTTAATTAGTGATAACATGAATGAAGATCAATCTTGGAAAAGTATTGAGCTCCATTTCATTGGTCAAATAAGTCATCAATGCGCGGGAGAGGATATTTTTTCTTGATAGTGATCTTGTTAATTTCTCGATAATCAAGGTTGTGTCCCATTGATCCATCTTTTTTTCATAACAAATATAATAGGTGATCCCCAAGGTGATTAACTAGGGTGTATGAATCCCTTTTCAAGATTCATTTAGAGTTTATTCGCTAATTCCTGTAACTCAATTGGGACCATTCTATAAGGTGTCTTTGAAATATGCATAGCTCCTAGTATGAGTTCTATTGAAAACTCAAATTCACGATTTGGTGGAAGACCTGAACATTCCTCCAAAAATACATCATAAAAATATCATACAATGGTCATATTCTTAATTGTGAGTTTCTCCCCAACCGTTTGAGATAAATAACCTTCATTTATTGGATTCAAGACCCATAAGATGGAATAAATTTCTACTGGAAGGTTGTATTTATCATTACATCGATAGATGATCATAGATTGATCTGGAATATGAAATGTGGCTTACCTTCTTTGGAAATTTATATGAGATACATATAAATAAAGGAAATCAATGCCAAAAATCACATCAAATTCCACTATCAGAAGGATAACAATATTTTCAGGAAGTACTTTCCCACAAACTTCAAATAGAGAATAATTGTAAACTTTTGATGCGACCGTTGTGCCCTTATGAGTTGTCACAGATAACTCAACATCTAATTGTTGTGGTAATACAGATATACCCTTAGAAAATTATTTAGAAATAAAAGAATGGGAGGATCCATAAACAAATAAAACATTTTCTACTTTAGAGTGGATGGTAAGTGTACCTTTCACCACTTCATTATCATACTCCACATTGCCGATAGTAATTTCATGTGGGTTTCCCTTTTCTTTGTCCTTAAGAGTGTGTTCATGTTGATCATCATCAATAACCCGTGTATTAGGGCATTGATTGGCATAATTACCCATTTCCTTGCACTTCTAACATTGAAGTGTATGAGGTGAATTCTGTGTAGCCTTTTCCTTATTCGCATCATTAGACATATTTTTCCCATTAGTATGGCATTCAATTTACTCATGACCATATTTTCCACACTGAAAACATTTACTATCCCCTTTAAGAAAATTCCCTCTATGTTTCTTTCCACACTTTGATCATAAGGGAAAACTCATCTTTTTTTAAGTGTGGTCTTTAGATTTTCCTTTGAATTCCATTTTTCTCTTCTTATGAAGCCCAAATGAATGATGTATTACTCCAATATCCATATCAACCTTGAGAGCACATTAAACAATTTCCTTGTAGCTATTGAAGTACCTAATGGAGAATGCCCTTCAGATACTTGGTTTTAAGACACTAAAGAATCGATCGATCTTTCTCTCGGGTTGGATAATAATTCCCTAATCTTGCATTGGAAGTCTAGTAAAATTTTCTTCGTAGGTACCAATGGATTAATCCTCCTTTTTCACAAGTTTAAGGAAATCCTTCTCCATCTTTGTTCAGATAACATGAGGAAAGTACTTATTGAAAAATAATTTCATGAACTCATACCATTCCATGGACTCAATTTAATATCATCACATTGTATTCTTGATAAGATTCCACCATTGGTTAGCTTAACCTGCCAAACGATATACTTATAAGATGGGTTTATCATGTGCAAAACATTATATAAATGAAAATATCTTTTCAATTGTACTGATCCATTGTACAGTCACTAATGGATCAGAAGACCCACTAAATGAAGGTGGACGATGCCTCATGAAGAATTCAACATCATGTTACTCCCTCCATTGTTCATTGGGAAGTCAGGCATGATTCATATCTTGAAATTTTTTTGTGATCATGGCTACAATATTTTTCATTCTAGATCCCATAACATTTGGTTGCTCAGGGGAACAATCATTGAATTGTCTGTTGCATTGAACATTAACCTTGTTCCTTCAGGTTATAGTCATTGACTAAATCTAATAAGCATAGTGTAAGAAACACTAATCATAATAATAAAAACACATAATCATGAATAAAATTTCAATTTAAAAAAATTTAGGTTTTATCCTAGGTTATTCATGTTCATTTCTAAAACACTAAAATTGTATCCTATACCTAAACATATCCTTAAGGATTTCTCATCCTAGTTTCCAAAGTTTAACTATACCATTTCCCTGATACCAACTACAACGATCTGTTACTCACGTACATTGATATCAATTCAGAATTGAAGTATATTTATTGTAACATATAACAAAACCATGACAGTACCATATAGGTATAGTATCTTTAGAAACTAGGAAACATAAACAACTGGTTCATAAAACATCTACATTATCTCCCGTTTATTTCATCATATCTAGACTTATTTTTTGAATATCATACTTAATAACCTTCTTCATGTCCCATGGAAAAGAAACATATAAAAGGGTGAGCTCAAATTATCAATAAGGGTAAACCAATTAAATAACAATCATATCATATTTATAAGAACATAACATTTGATAATCTTATCCTGCATATAAAAGGTCACAACATCATATCATAAGATAAATCATAAAAGATAAATGTAATCCCAATACTCCTAACATAAGACATTAAATTTTGTGGCATACACACACAAGCAAAGAAAATAATTTCATAATAGTAAAGGCTCCTTTCCAAGACCATCATGGTGGACAAAGTCCATAACTGAACTGAGTTCTCTCCTCGTTCCAGCCTCATATCACTCAACCAGATTAACTTTCTATTCCATAAATGTCTATATCATGTGATATAAATATTTACCCAATTCATTGGATGGAGATATAGGTCACACTCATATCATAAAGAACCCATTTTTATGTGTGAAACAAAACATATAAACATTCACCGTATCATAACCCATGAAATCAAATTGGTTTCTTAAACATCATTCCATAATAATTGATATAAAACAAATGAATTTCCTAAATAACATTCAATCATAAACACAATAAAATAAAATTAATAATTGGGATATAAATAGAAACCTTTGTAATCATATATGGAAAATAATTTTGATAAAACACTTGAGCTTCATTACTAAGGATAATTTCATTTCTTCTTCAAAAATGTTTTATTTTCCCAGAATGTCATGTAATTTTAAAACAAATTAATTGAGTTTAAAATAAACTTGTAAATTTGTAGAGGAATCTTAATGGAAATAAGGCATTATGAAAATGTAAAAACCTATTCATGCCATATAAGTTAAAAAAACATTCCCCTCGTACTTTTGCAGGAAAAGTTAAAAAGTTTTTTGTATGGTAAAGAAAAGAAAGATTCCTTACAAACCATGTAATAAAAGTCCAAATTTTTAAAAATGACTTTAAACATAAATATAATAATAGTACACATTTTATGAGAATATTTTTTAGAAAACATGGACATGGATGATAAATATAATTCCAGTACATACTTACGAATAAACAATCTCTGATAAAATGATATTGGAAAAGTTATCCCATACCTTTGGTATGATATTCTTCATATATCTCAGAACCTCCAATATAATGATTCAAATAATTCTACTGATTTATTACATAATTTTAATCATTTTTATGATAACACTATTGATCATATTTTCATCCGTTTGTTAGTAACATTTCATTGTTACTTGTTATTATGGTATTAACTGCTTTATGTTCTTATGTATGTTTTTTCGGATAAGTTGTTATTCTTATTTTTATGTTATAGTTATACCATTTAAATCATGGTATTAGTATAATATATATCATATTTATTCATTAAATTCATTTATATAATCATGGTTTAATGAATATTATATAGAACAAATCACATCGCACCGTGGAGACAGTAAGCCATACTTACGCACAAAGGATGATATCCTTCCCATAATTGTTGAATGATATTGAAGGGGGTGGTGAATAGTATATCAGAATTAGTATAATGTTATAATAATAATATATATTTATTATTACCACCATTATATCTATCCAAGTAAGGTGGTGGTGAAAAACAGATTACACCATGTCATGGAGACGGTAAGTCGTACGAACGCACACGTGGTGATTTTGTTTTTCATAGGATGTATAGAAGGTGAAATAGGTTTTTTACATATTTATAATAACATATAATTATATTAGTGATACTTATATTATTAATTTTTAAATAGAAAACAAAATAAGAAGAATCAGAAGAAGAAGTAAATTTGAAATAATCGATAGAAGAGATTACCTCTTCCTCAACATTCCTCCTTTAAATTTCCTCTTAGGGAACTAGAGTTAGTCTTTTGAGAAGAACATAACCTATAAAATATAACTACTGATGTTGAGAAGGTAAATGGGCAGGGTTTGGATGATCTTGAAGGCTCAAAATATAGTAGAGTAGAGAGAAAGGAGGTTCCATTTTATAAGAGATGAGAGGGGCACTTTAGGAAACTCTCAAAATATTAATTTATTAAAAATTGAATTTCAACTAAAAATGGTCCAAAAATTATTTAATTAGAATATAATATGATGTTGGTTCGAATACTCATCATCTAAAAATCTTTAGTCAAGTTTTGAATATTTTTAATCCTTGTCTTTTTTAACCCTTATTTTACCCATTTTAACCCTACCGTGATATCATGTTATTTACACCTTGTGGGTTACTGTAATTACCATATCATGTCAAACGACCCAAAAAAAGTTATTTATGAAATATTTGGATTTATATTAACCATTTAACCTAATCTTAGATTTTTAAGAATTTAATATCATTTAATAAATTATTTTATGTTTGAAGTTATGAATTTTTTCAATTTTGGATACTATTCATACTTGAATTTTTAAAAATTCATAACAACCTGATTTCTTAGAAACTAATGAATTAACCCAAATATAATATTTCAATATAATCCATAAAAGTTTTTTATGACATCAAAATAAAAAATTACATTTGTTTTAATATTTATAAATTCATTTTTTTGAATCTTTCATCAATGAGGTAATCATTACATCATAATTGTGTCATAAGTAAATATATCCATCTAATGACTAAAAATTATAAATAAAATACCATGATATATTAAATAGTTTTCTATTTATAATTACTATTTATATACAATGATATTAGTTATATAACTCTATATTAAAATCGATTTAGTAAAATATATGTGTTTAGGTTATAATGTTCCTTACTTTAAATTAATTCTAATAAAATATCATGATCACATCCAAGTTAATCCTTGGGGTCCCAAAATATACCCAAGGATTACCATGGTCAAAATATCTCATACAATAGGATTATGACACGTTTTATTGTATATTTATATTATTAAATTATTATTTTTTACCCTTATTTACCATATTTTCCCTTTAATCATGGTAAATAAAATTACTGAAGTTACTATTCCTAATGTACAAAAATAAAAGGCACCCATTCACAAAATTTGGACCTTCTAATTCCAAATATGGAATCCATTTTTTCAAATTCAAAATTAATAATTTTAATTAATTAATTTAAAATTATTCCCATTGTTGAAATGAGAAAACGAGTTTTAAAAGTTAAAACATTACAAAATATTGAAATGTTTTTACCTATGAATTCATTGTAAAACTAATGATAATGAAATAAAGTATATTAAATGGTAAAAATATATTCTATTTATAATTTTAGACCATTCAATATTATAATATTACCATATAAATTATCTCTATGAAAACAATTTTTTTAATTAAAATTTAGCATATTTTTACTATTCATCAAAACATGAAAGTTATCAGAGAAATATCATAAATTTATCCAAAGTAAATTTTTATATCCCAATTCAAAATAAAATGTTTCGGTTTTCATATAGAAATTCTTAATGTTCCAAAATCATAATTTAAAAAGGGTAAACCATTCAAAGGTGTTAAATTAACCTTCAAAAAATGCTATTATACATAAAATAGGGTTTTATTCATATCCTAGGACCAAAATATCCATTGGATGAATATAAAAAATATTTTATTAACTATATAACAAATATATATCATTAATTTTATCACGAAATTTAATTCAATCAGAAATAAAAATATCTAATTGGTTTATTTTTTTCATAAATAATTAATAGCCAATGAATTCATAATGCGTTTTCATAAGTTAGTTATAATTATTCCCGCTAACCAAACATGTAGCCTATTATGGTAATTTTATATTACGTTTATCTTGTGGTTCATTTAAATTCATGATTTTGTGCAAATAAATCTACTAAAGAATAAATATTATTTAAAGAAAATATTTCATTAAAACATTGGATGTTACAGTTCGGATTAAGACCTACAAGGAGGTCTTTGAAGAAAAAAATTCCATTCCCCCAACGATATCTCTATCAGCTGAATAAGATCCATCCTGAAGCATAATATTGGATTTCATATAGTTTATTTTTTCTTTGAAGCACTCATTAATGTAGGACATGATTTTATTGCCTTTATACAACTATTTAACTCTCCAACTCTCTTATGACATGCATTCCTGTTTAAGGATTAATTCCACCAGGATGTTCTTCTTATTTGAGAGCTCTTCAAACACCGAGTCTTTCTAGATATCCTCTAGGAAAATTTAAAGATGATAAATATCCTATTTGAGAGCATCCATGTCCTGATCAATATAGGGGAGACCCTTTCCCATGCTTGTAACCAATGTTTAAGCCACCTCAGCTTGTTGTGTAAAGCAACCCAAGAGTGTCCCTGTGTAGGTTCTCCCCAAACATCATTGATAATTTTGTGATAAATAGGGGTTAAAATACATTGAGTATAGAATCTGAAGTGTCCAAATCCTTCATATCTTCAAGAAAGAGAATCATACAATGGGGAGTGATAAGAAATACTACAAACTAGATTATTTACCTTGGCATTGGGAATCTTGGAGATGACATTAATGTTGTCCAGGAACCGATCCAAATGACTCCAAAAACATCTGCTCCCTTTTTTATTATTTCACAATTTTAAATGGTCACCAAAGTACCCCATATCTTGGAGACCTTTACTCACCATTAATTGGACAAAGTTCATACTAGTTGTGCGGGGGAAACAACCCCTTCCTTTCTTTTTTTCAGGATCTGTTATGATGTTGATGTCCATTCCAACGATCCACGGGGATTCATCTAGATCCAAATCATTAATATCCTATCAAAAAATTTCTCTTATTTGTCTGTTAAATGTCCCATACACAAAAGAGATAAAGAGGGACTTCACACTAGTGGTCAATTTCATAGTGATAAAATGATCACTAGCCCGAACCATGTCCACAATAACGCCCTCGGTCCAAAAGATCCATATATTTTGATTAGTCGAGTCTTCGTGCATGGAATCATACATTCTAACTTCACAAGTATACTCATTGATTTTTAGGGATTCTATTTTTTCTCTAGAACAGAGACAATTCAGGCCTTGTTATTTTTGATCTTCATGGATATGAAGTTAGATTTCACCTGGTCACTAATTCCATTGGTGTTCCAAATTTAGAATATGAATCATTGAAATAATGATGGCCTAGATTGGACCTGAAGAAACTAGGTCTCAATCATATGGGTGGAAAGACACTCTCGATATGTTTTGATTTTTCCCTAATGAATATTCCAGTATTCGGGGTCAAGGATAGATTTGTTGGAGAGACCAAATGTGAACACATCCTTAGGGTCTTCCCTCTCACATTTCTCTTCAGAAACTGAATTGGTAAAACTTGTTTTCCAGGTTTCTGATAATCTAGAGAAACCATTCCTCCATGATGAACTCCCTTGTTATCAACATGGGGACAAGATTTTACTAGGGGGGGGGATAGGGTTAGAGGCCTTATATAATGGGAGTCTTTTAACCAACATGAGGATTAGGGGAAAACCTCATAGAGGAGGAAACATAGCCAGAGGACATGAAGAAGGACCTTCTTCACCATAGAACTCTTTGGAATCTTCTGATCTGGTGAATTATTTTGGAGAAGGAGGGAGCATATCCAGAAGGGAAATGACCTTGGGAAGAAAACTCCAAATATTCTCCACCATTAACACCACATTGAAAAATATTTATGGACTATAGTAATAGCCAAAGAAGGCAGGAGATGGTGAATAGGAAATTAGTTAGTCGTAAGGCGCTAAAGAAAAATAGGAGGGTTCATCACAAGGAGGGGGAGGTTGTCCTGGAGAAATGGGAAGGTGGGCTATAGCAGATGATAAGGATACTAACTGAGTTGGTCCCTATTTAGGTTCAGGTATAATTCCATCAAATGGATTCTGAAGGAGATCACTTCTTGCAGGAGATCTTGGAGGATGAAGGGGCTAGTGGTGTCTACCTCAACAATGTTTCCAGAACACCTAAAAAATGGCTCTAAAGAGAGTAAAAGGGGAAGAACATGGGGAGAACTGGGTAGAAGATATACTGATTCCATACTAGAGACTCCTGGACCTTCAAGGATATCCTTTTTAGGAGAGGTTTGAATAGATCTAGATCAACTGAGATATAGTCCACTGAGGCATCAACACAACATTAAGTGTGGTTGTAGGAACAAATAAAACCACAATGGGAGTCCCCTAAGTCCGTAAAGAGGGAACCATTGTGAATAGGGAGTGGCAGATCATGAAGGTTGATCCATACCATAGCTTGGAAGCTATCCTTCCCCTTGTGGACCTCCATCAACCAACAAGGCAGGTTAAAATGCCAAATACCCATAAGCCGAGGGGCTTTCCACCGGGCATGGATGAAGTCCATCTATGACATGAGGATCATCCAGAAACAATTCCAATGAATATAAGATTCTTTAGCTAGAGAATTAATCCCCTAGGAATCCACAAATATCTTGAAGACTATAAGAGGTAGTTTCTTAGAACCAAACCGTGCGACGAGGGTCCATTTGAGGCTATCAATAGCTTCGTTGTTGGCCTCTTCTAGGACATTCAATGATATGAAGGATCCATCCCCTACCACTATCAAAGATATTGGGTGAACATCTAGAAAACATAGCCATGGGGGATCAGGATTCGAGTTGAATAAGGCATCATTAAAGGTACATGCAACATGATGAGACCAGGGGAAGATCTGGGGGGTTCTAGGGATGCCAGAGGGACCACGAGATAGGAGAAAGGGCCCAAATCGATGGTCTATATCTCTAGAAACCCTACCTAGGAGAGGGAAGCAAGAGGATAAATGATCAGAATAATTTGAACTTCAGTAGGTGCATGAGGTGCATTATCTTTCACATTGGAAGATTATGACACAATAAATAAAGGTGAGTTTCATGTGATGTATTTATCGAATGTTTCAGTCTATACTCAAATAATCAAGAACATATGAGTTGGATATATGGGATTAACGTACTCTGTGTCTCATGATCACTTGATATATTGGAAAAATGGAACAAGTGAGAGTGTCTAATAACTTGTAATAAAAATGGTGGAAATATGTTTAAAGATACCTATGTTTTTATATATCATGGAAAATACATTTGTATCATGAGTAGAATTGATTATTTATTATAGGACACTCTTTACTTACATTTATATATCTAGAGATTCATTTTTTGTTCAATTCTATAAAGTCCCGTGGGACCAAACATTATTTTTGAACAAATGGGGGTTTATTTTGACTTAGATAGAATTTCTAAAATCATTTTATAGTTAATTAAAAAAAATTTGGATAAGAATTCATAATATATTTCATAAGTTTTGATATAAAGTGATGTTGAAGATAGATTTACAAACATGCTTTAGAAGATATCCAAAAGTGTTTTGGATTTGGTTACATAATTTATTTAATATGATACAATATTAATTGAAATCGAACATAGCCTTTTAAGATTTAGTATAAGTGGGATATTAAATAAGATATTCCCAATAGCCTTTTTCATATTCATTTAGGCTATATCATAACCTATGGTTAGGGTATGTCATAAAGGGAATGTAATATGATATAATATTTCTACATATCTAAATTGTACTTTACTATTGATAAATATCATATGATATATTATAATAATAATATTCCATTTCATTTCCTATGAATCACATACTAAAATTCATCTAGTTGGACTAAGAAACACATTGGTAGATATACATTAACTTCTTAATGTTTTGATCTCTTCCACCTAATATTTCATTAAAAGGAATTATTTAAGATTTAATGTGTAGGATCTTGTTGAATTTATACTTACGATTCATGAACTGGATGAAACATTATCTTTGGTGTTATAATATATGAGTTAACATTCCCAATCTATGAGTTTCCTTGAAAGATTTATAAATCCATATACCATGTTATAGCTTAAATATGTATTCTCTTTTACTATATTCATTTCCTAAAATCCTTAAACAAATTATCACATTTATTACTATATTTGTAAAATGAGGAATTATCATGTCGTGATATATAGAGATTCCCACTCAAACATCAGTAGATTTAGGCATTACATATGGATACCTTTGAAGGTGGGATTCTTATTAGCAGAAACCATGTGATCTTTCTATATCCCATTCAAAGTTATATAATGATGTTTCATTAGATATTTGGTGTTCAATATTCATTTATCATATTTATTTATTTCTAGTATTAATTTTTTCATTTATCTAAGCACAATGATCTTGGGATTGAGATTAGTTTATTTATTCTATTATCTCTAATAAGTGTTATTAGAACCCTAAAAACCCCCCATAAATCAGGTAGTAGGATACCACCAAGAATTAATAAAAATTATTTTATAATTCATGACTTAAATGAGTGATTGCAAAATAAAATTAGAACACAATTTTCATGTTTTATTTAGAAATGAAATTAAAACACATTCCATTTGATTTTTATAAAACCACTTCATTTGGAAAACAATGTAACCAATGTGAAGTAAGTTTGACCACATGATAATAAAATATCAAAGGTTGTAATATAAAACATAATTTAAAGCAATGAAAAATCTAAAATAACCCTATAATGGGATATAAATATACACTACAAGTCACAAAATAAAATCAAAAAACATGGATAGATTTTCTTAGGCCTATTTAGGACAACCTAATACATTCATCGTAGATCCCTATTATCCTAATATAATCTTGAAAATCACAAACCCTGGGTTCCCCCATAGAAATTCTAGGAAAAAACTCTTTCTACAGTGAAATTATAAGTAAATTATCACTCATCCTTGATTTTCCACTTAGAACTAGGGGATCCCATTTAAACTATTGTAACTAAACCAAGGAATTTAAACAATAGTAACCAAATAGAACACAAAACACAACCCAATAACCCTTTATAGAATATCCCATTAAATAGTTCTATAACAAGTGACTAATAGGAAAAACATCACATTTATAACAAAACCAACAAGGTTCATATGTGAATGTGGTTTTATATAATCAGAAGTAATTATCATAATACAAAAAATAAACTTATATGTTATAAAATAATGATGAATCATGAAACAAAATTTATATAAAATAAAAAACCTATTAAAATACTTCAATAAATTCATTTTAAATAAAAATTATTTAGAGATAATTTATTAAACACCTTATGGGGACTAGAATTCACATTGAAAGCATAACCCTTGAAATCCATGAAATACCTTTATTCAAAGATTCAAAAGTTATCTAACACTTGACAACAATTATGTACTTATTAAATACCACATTTAGGGATACTAATTTATCAAAAAAAATATACAAACCCCAATACTAAATGAATGAAAAATTAAAGGGTTTACATCGAAACATATAACTCAAACCTTTATAATTGATATTCCTTCTTCAAATAACAAATGATTAGGAAAAGAGATCCCATTTTTGAACATTAGAAATTATAAAACTAAATATTATATTAAGAATATCTTAGGTCATTGACACCATTTTCAATGGGTCTTTGAAAATGGAATAACTTAGACTTATAAGAGAAGAGGAAAAAAGGAGGAAATGAAAGAAACATGTGGGATTTAAGTTGACAATCCACTTGGAGTTAAGGGAGGAACACCAAAGATAGAAATTGGAGGAGGGGATGATGGTTGAGAGAGATTCCACTAGATGGTTTGTGAATATAAGGGTAGAAAATGAAAAAATAATCTAAAATTAAATAAATAAAATTTATATTTTTAATTTTTATGCAAGATTCCTGGTTTGGCTGTATGGTTAGAGAAATTGTGCACCAGTCATGCATCTTCTTTTGGATTTGAATTCCTCTCTTAAATGATTAGAATATATAGTTAACACTAACTATGATCTAGATATGTATCCTAAATTTTCCACCCATTTTCATCTTTTCATGTTTCAACCATCAAAATATTTGGGAATCATGTAATGAAATGAAATAAGGACTTTCCAGCAACATCATGGGTGTAACATTTTTCCTAACCATGTAATTTTTTATCCCAAAAAAACATCAATGTAATTTATTAGGATACATTTGAGGCCATTTATCCCTCATCAAAGCCTCATTCTTCCAGGTATCATGGCTATAATTACCATTACACTATAAAACACAAATTAAAATAATATATTTTCAACATCATACCAAGTTCTAATGATCAAGGATATGAATTGTTTTTCCATTATTGTGTAATTATGATCTAAATCCAATTATACCCATTCAATAACATGATATGGATCTGGATAATATTTCTTTAATTGGGACCCATGAAATTCATGATGAATATATGTTAACCGTTATAGTAAATCTTATCAATATTCCACTTTCCTGAGGTGTTTCTCTATCTTAAATGGCCTAACATACCATGAAATGAGATGAACCTAATTTCCCAATCATTGATTTCCCAGTCAAGGAGATACTTTTATAAACACATGATCACCAATTATAAAATCCAATGGATGACTTTGATTACATTCCATAGACCCATACACATGAATCCAATGATAAAACATACTCTTTAAATACCCTCTTTGATACAAACTAACATAAAATAAAATTAAACATATATAATTAAAATATAAATAACCAACATTATGTGGCATACATAGCCAATATATTTTATGTTTACAGTCTAAGAGAATAAAGAATCGAATTTTACAAATAAAACATATATCTTTCTCATCCAATTAACATTTTTCTCACTATAATATGAATTTAATATTCCCTAATAAGTCTTCAAAATATCCATAAAGTTATCCACACTTGATACCATTATTGACATATATTCCATAATATCATTCAACATAACTAAGGGAAAATGGAAACATAATAAGGGTGAGATCAAATTATCAGAAAGGGTAAACCTAAATATTCCAATCAAATATAGTAAGTGAACATAATATTATCATATGAGTATGATAAAATAATAAAAGTACATGAGTATATTATAAGGAATATATAACAAACAAAATATGGATCAAAAGTAATAAATCATATAATAAGGCTTTGGATTAAAATAAAACATGATTAAAATGAACGTGAAAGAATGAGTTAATAATAATCATCCATGAAAAAATAATATAATATTGAAGATATGGCATATAAGTGTGAAAGATACATGATAATACAAATAATAACATATTTTAAGTCATAATTAATCATTTATTCTCAACGTCATTGATAATGGAGTTGCTATAACAACCCTAAGTCTAGTAACCTAGAGCTGGTGGTCACTTTATTACATTGATAAAATAGATTACATTCCATGGTATCAAATAGTTTAGTTGTCCTGAGAGAATAGATATATGAATTATTCAAACATTACATTCGAAAACATGAAATAGTACAAAAATTCTTGTGAGAAACGTTATTATTTATTTTAGAGTATCTCTAAAATCATTAAAATTTCACTTCTAGGTACCCTTGGGATAAAAAAAAGAAATTAGGGATATCAAATGCTCAGTGAGGGAAAGTGTATAGTATAATCTATTATAGAATAATTATGTCATGGATAATATGGTAGAGAAAAACTATAATAAAATTTTCCATGTAACTTATATCATGAAATGGGATTATTTCCATTGATGGAAAATAAACAAAAATAATCACAGGGATAGAAATAACATGTTTCATAATGATAAAATACATAATTACAGATATCATAATCCTATAATCAAGGACACATTCCTTTATATCATATATATAGGTAAGAAATAAGACAAATACCCAAGATACTTTGTCTCATGATACATATCTATGTGTCGAGGAGCAATATCATATTAGTCCCCACTCATCACATACTAATTCCAATGATTTCATCTTGTTAATGGAGTGAATAATCAACAAAATACACAATCAACGGGCATTAATAATTAACATCTATATAGGAAATCTTTTATATGAGATGTCAATATTTTCCCCAATCAATAGATAGATTAACATGATCATAATCCCAGGAGATATAAAACATGATATGGATTTTGAAATCCCATTAATTTCATGAAATAATGATAAATATATATATAAATATATATAGTAGAATATACACTTATAAATATAAAATAAGTGGTTAATATGACATATGTCTCAAATAAATAAAAGTTAGATGAGAAAATCTTCAATTTTACTCTTGAATATCATGAAATCTATTTATCCCCCTATATAATAAATATAATTATATATTTTTTTGAAAATTATTCATAAATATTGTTGGACTACTCATGTGTTAATCATTTTTTAATTATCACAAATTCTATATATCCTACAAATAATATTTAATCTATCTCAAATCATGTGTACAGATGGTTGGTTTCTTTATGATTTAAATAAACCTACCCAAGGTCTTAATTGATAAAATCATGTTTGATTTGTGTAAACTATATTTAATTTGTTTTATAATTAATTATTTTTATAAATGATTAAGTCTAATTAATTCTATGAATATCACTTTTTTAGTCTGTATACAGATATTTGGCTAAGTCTGAGAAACCATGAGTCTGCCACTGGTTCTGTTTTTTTTGGCAAAGGACCTAGATACCGTGACCAAACATCATGACCCAGACACTATGACCGGACACCGTGATCAGACACCAAGACCCAAACACCGTGACCTAGACACTATGACTAGAAACCATGACCTAGACACCATGACCCAACACTGGTTCCTTAGTAATACATCGTTCAAAGTTTGGAAAAGGACCAAACATTGTGATCCAAACACTACATCGGTGCTACCGGTTCCTGATCTCTATACAACTATTCCATCATAACTATATCATCGCTAAAAATAAAATATAGAGACACCATTTCATGGAGACATTGTTTCATGGAGACACCGTTTCATGGAAACACCATTTCCAAGTGACATTTTTTCTAGACAGACTCTGACATCGTTCTTTAATCAGTTTTGTCATTTTTCAATTTAATTTCTTACGGTCATATTTGATTTTTCTAAATGCATTGAAATAATTAATATTTCTTTGTCGACATGTCACCTAATAGTATGAGGTACGAGGTTCAGATTACATGCATCATGTCGGCTCCAACACATGCACTCCAAGAATAAATAGAGAAGTGTGGCCTAGAAGAAAAGATTTACGATAATGAAGAACCGTGATCAGTCATGATAAAAGAACTAACACATGCAACTCAATACATCTGAAGAACACACAAATAGTTCACAAATCCAAAAGTTGAGAGACCATAGATCAGATCCAATAACATATTCTCACTATCAACTCCACAAAGATCATGATCCAGATCTAACTAACTTTTGATACTTTTTTTCTTGCAAGAAGACTAGATTATTGCATTTTCTTCATCTGAGCAGTCGAGAATTGCATAGGATAACACTCAGAGCACTTCTAAGCTTATCTCATCATATTTTATCTATTGTGTATTGTGTTTAGACTTCGAGCAGTGTGTGTGTGTGTGTGTGTGTGTGTGTGTGTGTGTGTGTCTAGACACACATTTTTTTCTACATTAAACTAGATCATACAATATATCCTTCCTCCCACATCTTTTTACACTTGTTTACTCCCAAAGATAAGTGTGGAAGAGGTCCCTGTGTGAAATGTTAGTTTATACCCACAAAAAATTGTGGAAGAGGTTGTGTGACCTAGATAGTCCTATGTACTATTGTTTAACCCGATCTAGGGTGTGGATCAAATTTATTAATATGAACTGGTTGGTGGCGGGTGATCACCAAGTGGAGTGGATTAGGTCTCGTCTTTAGACTAAACCACTTGTTTTATATCTGCTGTGTTGTTTGATTTAGTTTTCTTTGTTTTACTGTATAATTTAGAAATCACTAAATTTACATTGATAGTTAATATTGGAAAGTAGTTATAAATATTTTTCCTTATTATAATAGCTTCACATTTAATATTAATAGCTAATATTATGATTACAGATAATTAATCAATCTTCTGAGAATTTATTTAAATAGTAAAACTTTCATAACTGTATTACTTTAATTAACTGGGCTGTATTTATTTAATTGGGAAATATTTTAAAAAAATCAAATAGAAATTTTAATAGTTACTCAATTCACCCCCTCTTGAGTACTCTACTCTGTCCAACATTTGGTTTTAGAGGAGTTTTTTATTCTTATTGAGCCTCTGTTTCTGAAACTATTAAACATTGATTTTAGTTGTACTTTAAAGATCTATAAATTTCTGTTAGTTATAAATTTCTATCTCTTTCAAAGTATTTCTTCATTATTGATAATAGACTGGAAGGTGATGCAACAAACAGACCACCATTATTTAATGGAACCAATTATACCTAATGAACAATTAAAATGAAAATGCATTTCTAAAATATGGGTTTTGAAATTTGGTCTTCAATTATAGATGAGTATAAGATTCCTACTACTGATAGAATCAATTGGGAGGACCCAAACAAGATTTCCTATAATAACAATTTCAAATCCATGAATACTTTATATTTCTCTTTATGAGATGAGGAATTTACATAATTTTAGCATGTAAAATAGCCCAAGAAATTTGGGATACATTTTCTATTTCACATGAAGGAACTTCTAGTGTGAAAGAAATTATAATTAATACTTATAATATTAAATATGATAATTTAAAATGAAACATGATGAGCTTATTTATAACATGTATCTCAGGTTCAATGAAATTGTCAACACAATGATTTCTCTTGGAAGAGAAGTCACTGCCAAAGAAAAAATCATGAGGATTCTTAGATTCCTACCTCATAGATGGAGAGGAACCACTATCTCTCTTAAACAGTCATGCATCATTGGAAAGTTACCTATAAAAGAACTCATTGGGAAACTAATGTTGTATGAAGAGGAACTGAAAGTCGACAAGGAAGAAGAGGATGAACCCAAAATAAAATTTGTTGAATTTCTGACAACCACCTCTAAACACAAAGAGAAAGGGGAATTGGAAGACTCTATAGAATGTTCCGGCAGTGAAAAACCGTCACCTGACAGTGATGAGGAAATGGATCAATTATCCAGAAGGTTTAAGAGATTTTACAATAAGAAGAAATTTTTTAGAAAGCCTAACTTCAAGGGAAGATATGATTAAAAAGGAAGTTGTAAGAAAGATTGGAAAATATGTGACAAGTCTGATGAGACAGTATGCTATGAATGTGGTGAAAGGGGCATATAAAGTATGACTATCCCAAGATCATGTACGAAAAGAAATATGAGGAAAAAGATAAAAAGTATAAAAAGGAAATGAAAGAAACATGGAGTGCTACTGAGGAAAGTTCAACTGACTCAGAATATTCAAATGATTAACAAGATAACAAAGAAAATATGTGTTTTATAACAAACACATCTGAGGAAACACTGGAATCTCATGTACCAAATTCCTATTATTTTGGAGATGAAAGTGATTCTAAAAATATGTCTAATAAATAAATGTTTGAGTACTATAATATTCTTGAAGAGACATGTAATTAACTAAAAGATAAATAAAAATATTTAAAAAAAATATCATTCTCTTACCTCAACTATTAAATCTGAACATACTATAGAAAGAGAGAAAAATTCTCAATTAATAAAAGAAAACAATGAAGTAAACCTATCTAATGAGAAATTGAAAAAGTATCTTGAAAGGTTTACTAATGGTAAAGATACTTTGGTATAAATTATAGGTAAAAATATTCCTCTTAAATATACTACTTGTATTGGCTATCAACCTGGTAAAAGAAATTTTGGATAAACTAATATTTTTTCTAAGTCTAGGACATACATATTTACTCCTAGTTCTGGAAAACATTTAGCTAGTTCAAATTATGATACACTCACTAATGTTTCATGATTTTATGGACCAAATAGAGTTTATTTTTCAAGAGATTTACATAATGCTTATAAGAAACCTATGAGGTAGATATGGGTTCCTAAATCACTAGTCACTAATATTACTAGACCCAAACAAATATGGGTACCAAAATATGTTTTTATTTGGCTATTTTTTAGGAATGTTGCTTAAATTTCTCCTGTAAAAACTTATGGTACTTGGACAGTGGGTGTTCAAGACACATGAAAGGGTACTTTTAATGCTTAAATAATTTAATAATAATTGAAGGTGGACATGTCACCTTTGGTGAAAATTCCAAAGGAAAAATCATTGGCCTTGGCCAAATTGATAACTCTAACTCGGTTTTAATTTCCAATGTACTTTTTGTTGATGGATTGAAATATAAGTTGCTTAATATTTCACAACTATGTGATGATGGATTTCATGTTAAATTTGAAAATGATTCTTGGAATGTTCTAAATTGTAAAAATGAATTATTATTTTCTGCATTATGAAAAGAAAATTTATACTCTCTTAACATAGATTCTTTAGTCTCTCAAAATGATTCATGTTTAAGTGTATTTCACAAATATTCTTGTATTTATTATAGGAGACTAGGAAAATGTAATATTCACTCTTTTAGAAAAATAACTATAAAGAGTTTAGTCAAATACCTACCCAAACATGAGTTTCCAAATGATAAAGTGTTTAATCCTTGTCAAAAGGGAAAGCAAAACAAAATTTCCTTCAAACCAAAGAAAGAAGTATCAACTTCTCAACCTCTTGAACTGGTTCACATTGATTTTTTTGGACCATCTAGAGTTTCTATTTTTAATGGGAATCACTATGTTTATGTTCTTGTACTTTAATTTTCTAGATATACTTGGACTTTATTTTTTGCTCACAAAAGTGAATCCTGCTCTCATTTCACCAAATATACCAAAACATTAAAAAATCTTAGTGGACATAGAATTAAATCCTTAAGTAGTGATCATGGTCATGATTTTTGAAATAAAGAGTTTGAATTTATTTGTTCACAAAATAGATATAGTCATAATTTCTCTTCCACTAGAACACCTCAACAAAATGTATTTGAAGAAAGAAGAAATAGAACCTTGCAAGAAATTTTTAAAACCATGCTTAATGAATATGACTTACATATTTTTTTGGGCTAAAGTTATAAATACATCATGCTATATTATTAATAGATTGTTGATTATACCCATTCTTAAAAGAAATCCATATGAGTTATGGAACAATAGAAAATAAACATTTAGTTAATTCAATGTTTTCATATGCAATGTCTATATCCTTAATAATAAGTAAAATCTTGAAAAAGTTTCATCCAAGAGTGATGAAGTAATTTTTCTAGGATATTCAATCTCTATTAAAGCCTATCGAGTGTTTAACAAAAGAAATAAATGTGTAGAAGAATATTTCCATGTCAAATTTGATGAAAAAGATACACATGATCCTAAGACCACTCTAGAGAACCTAGAGGATGATGTTTCAAATCAGTACATCAATTCAAAATCCTATAACCATATTGTAAAAGAATCTATGAAAACTTCCATTTCTGGAAATTATTCCGATTTAAGTCATAGTGAATCCAAACCTATTGAAGAACCTTAAATCACTAGTCCTTCCTCTTCTAGAGATATTAAAACTCTCAAGAACCATCCTTTATATGCTATTGTAGGATATTTAGATAAAGAAACTCTAACTATTTCTTATCTTAGAAATCAAGCTAAACATCAAGTCTTATGGTCACAACTTTAACCTCAAAACATTAATGATGCTATCAATGATTAATTTTGGGGGATGTCTATGAAAGAAGAAATTAATTAGTTTGAAAGGAACAAAGTTTGAAAACTAGTTGACAGACCTAAAGACTCATTTACCATAGGAACTAAGTGGGTGTTTTGAAATAATGTAGATGAAGCCGGTAATATAGTTAGAAACAAGGCCAGATTGGTTTCACAAGGCTATAGTCAAGAAGAAGGAATTGACTATAAGGAAACCTTTACACCAGTAGCTAGACATGAATCCATCATAATTCTTCTTACTTATATTTTACATATAAATTTCAAATTATATCAACTAGATGTTAAAAGTGAATAACTAAATTGTTATATAGCTGAGGATTTATTTGTTGAGAAACCCCCTAGTTTTACAAATCCTCATTTTCAAAATCATATTTTTAAATTATCAAAAGCATTATATAGTTTAAAATAAGCTCCAAGATATTGGTATAATAGATTAAGTACTTTTCTTATTTCCAAAGGTTTTAAACAAGAAATAGATGATCCTACCCTTTTTATAAAATTAATTTCCAATGATGCTTTAGTAGTTAAAATTTATGTGGATGGCATTATCTTTGGATATTCAAAGAATTATTTATATATTGAATTTTCCAAAATGATGCAAAACTAATATGGAATGAGTTTTATGGGTGAACTAAAATTATTTCTTGGATTTCAAATCTTTCAAAATAATGATGGTATTATTTTAAACCAAAGAAAATATATTAAATATATTCTATAACGTTTTTCCTAGATAGAACTAAAAATAGTGACACTCTAATGAGTACTACTTTTAAGTTGGATCTAAATGAAGATAGAAAATCTGTTGATCAAAACACTTATAGAAGACTTATTGGAAGTCTACTCTACCTAATTTCTAGCCGACCTTACATTTTGTTTAGTGTAAGTATGTGTGCTCGTTTTCATGAAAACCCTACGGAATCTTATTTAAATGTTGTTAAGAGAATTTTCAAATACCTCAAGCATACAACCAATCTAGGAATGTTCTATCCTAGAGGAAAATAATTTGAGTTAGTTAGTTATTTTGATGATAATTTCAATGGTTGTAAGTTAAATATAAAAATCACATCTGGAACATGTCATTTTTTAAGAAAGTTACTAGTATCATTATTTAGTAAGAAACAAAACTTAGTTGCATTATCTAATACTGAAGTTGAGTACATAGCCGATGGTACATATTGTGCACAAATTTTGTGGATGAAACTCACATTACTAGATTATGGATATCAATCCAGGCATGTACCTATAAATTGTGATGATACAAGTGCTATTAATATCTCAAAAAATCTGGTTTCACACTCTAGGACAAAACATATTGATGTAAGACATAAATTTTGGAGAGATCATTATCAAAAAGGAGATATCACTTTGAAATTCATTGGAACTGAATATCATCTTGCTGATATATTCACCAAACCATTAAATTCTAAAATAATATATTACATCATACATGAATTGGGAATGATAAATCTTAAGTAGTAAGTGTACTATTTCATAGAATACTATTTCACTGCTTACTGTTTCACATCATACGGTTTCCAAGATTACTATTTCATGTTTACAGTCTCACAGTTAATCTCTCTCAGTTACTGTTTGGCACGTACTGTCTCAAACAATATGGTCTCATAGTTTAAAAATCACAGTAAAAATCTCACCGTGAAAACCTGTTATGATCTCACCATGAAAACCTGTTACGGTCTCACCATGAAAGCATGTTCTAGTCTCACCATAAAGACAAATTTTCCTTTTATTTACATATTATAACCCATATCACTGTAAGTAATTATTTTATTCTTTTAATTTCCTGTTCATTTGATCTTAGGATTCTTGACATGCCTAAATGATAAAAACAAAAGAAGTTTCACTTCTTTCTTCACCTGAGCTCTCTTCTCTCAAATCGTAACCCCTCCTTCAACCTTTATCTATATCTCGAACCTTCGTTGAATTCCCAAAATGAAACTCCAATCATCATCAACTCCTGAGTAGTGAATATCAAATAAGAATATGAAAATAGCATCGAAGATAGAGCATGAAGGTCCGTTGAATCAGAACCTAGTGAACTGAATAGTGGTACCCGAAAATGGAAATTTTCCCCAAGTGGCCGCTATCAAGTAAGTCTTTAGTATTGAAAGTAATAAGAGAGAAATGATGGATGGATTGGTTCACAAATGAGGATAGGACTATTTCTCAAAATCTAGTTCCTCATTTTTATAAATTCGTTCAATTATCTTTTGATATAGAAGATGGTTTTGTTCTGAGAAGCTAGATCAGTGGGCAAAGATGTACCTTTTCTTTGAGGTTATGGGATGATTGCCTAAGGATACCTCATGAGGTCATTGTTTAGGACTACTAGAGAGGTCCTCCACCTCCAATTGAGATCTTTTTTTAGAAGAATCCTTGGGAATCTTGACTGGGAATAAAACAAAGGGAATAACTATTGCTCCTAATCTAGATAGGGAAACCATACTTTTGTTTAAATTTGTTATGAATATAATTAACCACAAAAAGGTGATTTTTCTATACTCAAGTATCAGGATGTATTTTTGATACATCTTATGAAGAATGTACACAAGATTAACCTATGTAATTATTTCATACTCCATATGTGTGAGTTGAAAAAGATAACCTCCAAGTTAACCTCCCTGTTCTACTCATGGTTAATCTCAGCTTTGCTTCATGAAAAATGTTTTGTTGTACTAGACGAAGAAGTCGTTAAGGACTATGAATTTTGTATTTCCAAAGTTACAGTCAAGAGAATTAAAATTAGTTTGAATCCATGGATGAAATCATGGGTGGAATATAATGATAGGGTTTATGAAAAGTTCGACCCGGTTGATAATTATTCAAGACCTAAGGATATTTCTAATCCTATTTTGGAGCCAGATGAGATTGATGACTATTTTTTTGAGGAATAAGAAGATGAGGTTCTTACACCTACAGGGAAAACTGTCCTACATAAGGATTATGGTGAACCTTCTCCTCAAGTATTAATTGATAAGAAGTACATTTCCTTAAAGAGTTTGTTGATCTAGAAGAATAAACTTCTTCTAATAAAGAATCAGTTTCTAATGTAAGTCCAAAGGATATTCTAGAATAACATCTTGAAGAAGACATTTTTCTTGAGAAATAAGCTTCTTATGAGGAAAATTTGGAGGAACAAGTTGTTCTTGAAATTATCCCATCTGATAAAGCGATAATAGAGTAAGCCTTTCATTTATCAAGAAAGGAAATGGGTGAGAATATTGGGGATAGAATTCTTGGAAATAGATCAAAGATCTAAATCAATTAGTCCTGAGAAATATGCACATGTTGAGGGGGACCAACACCAAAATTTGGTAGCTTTTGATATTCCTAATCCAGTTGATCCAGGCTATGTGGATTCATGGTATAAATTCCCTAGCTATTTTGCTGTAAATGATTCCCAGGAATCCTTAGTTAAAAGTATAGATCTATCAATTGTGTTTTAATTTAAATTAGTATCTTCTTTTGAATTTATCTCTATAATGGAACCTGAGCCTGCCTCAGCTACTATCCCTGAACCTTCACAAGAACCTTCCACCTTCGTGATTTAGGATGATTTGAAATCATTTTGAGATACCCTATTGGATGAATTTGAAAAGCTCATGAACACTCAACCTGCTCATGTGACCAACATGAGGGAATGAGATGCCTCCCTGTTGTTAAAGAATATTATTTGATAGAATCAGCCAAAAAATGATTCATGAAATTGAAGAAGTCATATTTGAGAACAAACAACTCAGTGATGAAGTGAAGTATCTTAGAGGTATGGTTAATGATTTGTAGAGAGTGCAAAACTCAAGACCAGAACTTGTTTCTCATCTGGTTGAGGATGTTTGTGGTCAGATTCCCCATGAATTAACCTCCATAATTCAACCTAACCTAACATCCTTAGCTGACAAGGAGGATGAAAGAAATAATAAAATAGTTCAAGAGATGCCTGAGCTTGTTATTGGTCTTAACAAGTTGATTGATGAGTATAAGGGATGTATCCATAATGTTCTGGACCAACTGAAGTCTCTTACTTCAGCTGTTACAGCTTCTAATACATCTGGGCAGTCATCTCAACCTTCAATGGATAGTGATCTACTCAGAACGGTTGTTGAAGAATAACTTCAAGCAGTGATCAGTGGCTTTGACCAAGAGTCTCAATCTGTGGTTGTCAAAAATAGTAATAGAGTTCTTGATCTGGTAATAATTCATTTCAAGATTGAAAATGATGCTAAAGAAGAAATTAATAAGAAGTTTTATTTCTACTTCAATAGGATTTTCTCAAAGAATGATATGACAAACCATTTCATGTACCTTTTAGAGAATTTGAAAATCCCTCCTATCACTCAAGATTTCAAAAATCAGGTTCAAAAGCTGAAGGATTTCACTCCCTTGTTGGAAAAGTTTAGGGAGAACAAGGATGACTTTGGGAAAGTGATGCAGTATGGTGGTGAGATTATCACTAACTTCATCAAGCTATTGATACCTTATCTTCATGTGCAGAGCACTGCTATTGTGGCTCCTACAGTTTCACCCTTGCAACCTAGTTTTCCTTCTCCCTCATTCCCTGCCTTTGCCTCTACTTCTATGTCTGTCTCTCAGGCAATGATTCATATCAGACCTATTATCCTTGACCAATAGTTTCCCCAGTCTTCCACTACACCTACCTTGTCCCATTCTTTTTTGAAGGTCTCCCTCTACCTTCCCTTTCAGTTAGATCACTTCATTCGTCCACTTCTACATCTACTATCATGGATTCTAGTGATGCTACTACCAAGGGAAAAGAGAAGATAGTCGATGCTGAAGAACAGTAAACATTGTATTTTGATAGGGATCATATTTGTATTTTTGTTGCTTACTGATTGTAATGACAACTCTTTCTCAATCTAATGTATTGTGAATTTTTTTTGTCTCCTATCATATTTAATTTTGTACGATTTTTTATAATCTCAAAAGGGGGAGAGACATGAACTCTAAAAGCACACTAAGTGAGAGACACATCCACTAAGACTATATATCTCTCTCCCACAATTTTTGATCATCAAAAGGGAGGATATTGATGGATACCTCATGTATTAATCATGTTTTAATGATCACAAATCCTATATATCCTACAAATCTTGTTTAATCTATCTCAAATCATGTGTACAGATGGTTCGTTTCTTTATGCTTTAAATAACCCTACCCAAGGACTTAATTTTCTAAAATCATGTCTGATTTGTGTAAACTATATTTAATTTGTTTTATAATGAATTTATTTTATGAATTATTAAGTCTAATTAATTCTATGAATATCACGTTTGACGTCTCTATATAGATATTTGGATAAGTCTAAGAAACTGTGAGTCTGCCACAGGTTATGTTTTTCTAGCAAGGGACCCAGACACCATGACCCAGACACTCTGACTAGACACTGTGACCCAGACAATGTGACCCGACACCATGACCTAGAAACCATGACCTAGACACCGTGACTAGACACCGTGACCCATACACCATGACCATACTCCATGACCAGACACCGGTTCCTTTCTAAGACACCATTCGAAGTTAGGTGAAGGACTAGACACCGTGATCTTAACACTGCATCGGTGTTACCGGTTCTTGATCTTTAAAAAACTTTTCCATCATAACTATCTCACCTCTCAAAGTCAAATATGGAGACATCGTTTCATGGAGACACTGTTTCAGGGAGACACTGTTTCTTGGAAACACCGTTTCTAAGTGACAAAGTCTCTAGAAAGACTGTGACACCATTCTTTAATCTATTTTGTCATTTTTCAATTTAATTTCTAATGGTCATATTTGGGCCTTTTAAATGCACTGACATAATTAATATTTCTTTTTGGACATGTCACCTGACAGTACGAGGTATGAGGTGTAGAATACATGCATCCTGTCGGATCTAATACATGCACTCCAAGAATAAAAAGAGAAGTGTGGCCCGAAAACAAATATGTGTGATAACCAAGAAGCATGAGCATTCTTGAGAAAAGAACGAACACATGAAACTCAATACATCTAAAGTACACACAAAACATTTATATATACAAAATCTAAGAGACCATAAATCAGATTCAAGAGAATCTTCACACTATCAACTCCACGAGGAACACGATCCAGATATAACTGACTTGTGATACTCTGTTTCTTTCAAGAGGACTCGATTCTTACATATGCTTTATCTGAGACGACGAAAACTTCATATACTAACACTCAGAGAAATTATAAACTTATATCATCATCTTTTCTCTATTGTGTATTTTTTTTAGCTTTCAAGAAGTGTGTGTGTATGTGTCTGTATAAAAAACATATTGTCACCTGTATTAAACTGGAGGATACAATATATCCTTCCTCTCACATATTTTTATACTTGTTTACTCCTATGGATAAGTGTGGAAGAGGTCCCTGTGTGACCAATTAGTTTATACCCATGAAGAACAGTGGAATAGTTTGTGTGACTTGGATAGTCTTGTTTAATGTTTCTTACCCTGATCCAGGGTTTGGATCAAGTTTATTAATATAAATGGCTTGGTGGTGGGTGATCCCCAAGTGGAGTGGATTATATCTCGGATTGAGACTTAACCACTTGTTTTATATCCTATTTGTTGTTTAATTTAGTTTTATCTGTTTTATTGTAAAATTCCGAAATCACTAAATTTACTTTTATAGTTAATCTTGGAAAGAAGTTATAATTGTATTTCCTTATTAGAATAGCTTAAAAATATTATTAATAATTGATATTAATATTACTGAAAATTAATCAATCTCTTGAGAAGTTATTTATAGAGTCAAACTTTTGTAACTGTTGTACTTTGATTAACTAGGCCGTGTTTATTTCATTGGGAAATATTTTAATAAAACATTTCAAACATAAATTTTAATAGATACTAAATTCACCCCCCTCTTGAGTACTCTACTCTGACTAACAAATATTTTCTTTTATATTCTTCAATTATACTAATTAATTACAAATATATTAGTTAGCTACAATTTATTTTCATCATCGGATGTTAATAATTTTTATTTTTTCATAAATGTTTTATAAAGGTGATATAAAAACCATTATTTTATACTAAGATCATAATACAAAGATATAAATGTATATTATTGTGTTTAAATGATTTCTGCACCCCCCATGTTCATTTGATAGAAACTATGGTCATGGTTTCAGAGAATTATATTCATGATGAGCTTGATATGGATAATCTATCGATAATGATAGATTACATCATAATGATCATAAATTTTTGATTCATACATTTAAAACAATATTCAGGGTATATAAGACTCCTTTATATCATATAAATTCATCAAATATGTTTATAACTAGTTTGTAAGGAAGTGATGAAAAATGGAACAAGTTTCTCAGGGAAACATTTGCTCGCGCATACACATTGATGATGTTTTCATTTCCCATAGAATGGAAGGAAGATACACATTTATTTATCTGTTTAGAATCATAATAATGTTAAAGTACAATATTTATTCATTAAATATCCTCTTTTAAATATCCATTTATGTTGTATATGGGAAAAATATTTCTTCATCGAGTTAGTAGTCCATATGTGCACAGAAATGACATTCTAATTTTTCTATTAGGGAAGGGTAGATAATGGTTATACCATTAGAATAATAACATTTAATATATTAGTAAAACCAAATTCATTATATTATAATAGGTGAAGTATATTTTGAGGAGGAAGATAAAGTATAAATGGAGTTAAGAATTTATTAGTACTCACTCTGAGAATATGAACCTTCTCTAAGAGGACTTATTGGAAATAGGGGATTTAAGGATTATCCATGGATCAAGGGGATTCAAAATGTTGGATGGGATTTTAGGGGAATTAATAAAATGACAGAGCTTTAAAAGTAATATTAATTTTAGTGTGTACATAAAAGGGTTGTGGATGTCTATTTTTATAAGTGATGGAAGTGAAATTTTGGTTATAATATAAAAGGATAATTCAATATTCAATGAAACTAGATCCAAAATTTGACATTAATGGAGAGGGTAAGTGTATGCGTTGATAAAACTCTTATCAAAAAACTTGTAGATAATATTTTAGGATTATAATCTTTTTTGGGGATGAATGTTTTATTGACATTCGTCTATGTGATGTGTGAATTGGAAGACATGACCTTGTTATGGAGAAATATCTCCAACTTCAATCTAGGGGGACTAGCATGGTTTGTAAGTATATATTTTAACACAATTGTAGATGATGCTAATAAAAAGGAGGTAAGATATACTCCAACACACTGATGCATGAATTTATATCATTTACGGGTTAGAATGGGTTACTAGACCAAGGTTTCTCAGGTATCATATTTACATGGTGTTATAATCACAAGGGGATCATCCCAAAATGGAGTAAACTAGATTGATTTCATTCCAACATGAAAGGTATAGACTCTTTTCATATATCTTCTTTTATCATCCTCACTAAATTGTTATTAGATCACTCACCACTGGTTCTAGAGATGAATAAGGATCATAATAGAGGGGAGTGCTTATCTTTATCAAGAAATTGGACAATGATTGATGGTTTTCTAGCTACTATTAAAGACTCCTAAATTCAGTGAATTGTAGGGAATCCATGGGCAGGTTTAATGGTGCGAATCAAACTGTTGAGAAGGGTTTTGTGTGTATGGGTGAAGAGAAAAGAATATAATGACACAATATTAGAGAAAATCCCAAAGAAGATTGAAAATTTGGAAGAGATCCTACTTCATAACAGGGATGATGCTGTTTTTCCATACTAAATGATAAAGAAAAATATATGGAAGGGAACATTTTAGAGATTAAAAATAACTTCAGGGAGAGATCTAGGGCCTTATGGCTGACGTAGGGGAAAAAATATGTCTTTCTTTTTTTCATCTTCCAAGGAAAAGAAGGATACTAAAAGAATCAATCTGCAGTTACCTTATGGGTCTCATAATTGGGAAATTGATACAAAAGGAAGGTTGGAACAAGAACACTATGAAGGGATTTTATCTGTACCAGTGGGCTTCAATGGAAGTAGGGTTAGAGAATAATTATATACTATGAGATCTAGGGAGTTCATTCTTAGAGTGGTGGAATATAGTGATAAAGAAAATATTAAATCCCAACCTAATGGAGAGAAGATCCTATAGGTGGTGAAGAGCTTGAATCTGGATAGTGCCCAAGGACCGGATGGGTTACTTGGAATTTTTTTGGTGCCTTGGGATATAATCAAAGGGAAGGTTAAGGAGGAAGTGTGTGATTTTTTATAGGTGGATAACTACTGTTGGCGCCAAAATATTTCACGAAAGGAAGGGATGAAAAAGAATCCACACACGATGCCTCGTGAAGCACCGACGCGAAGCACCCCCGAGCATCGCGGTCCCGCGAAGCACCAAAGGCGGTACCTCTCCGCGAACGGCGTGATGTTCGCGAGCCCTCCGCGAAGCACTGGAGGCAGTACCTCTCCACGAACGGCCTAATGTTCGCGAGCCTGCTGCGAAGCACCCAAGGTAGTACCTCTCCGCGAACGGCCTAACGTTCGCGAGCGCGCCGCGAAGCACCGCCGCCCCTTCGCGTCGTGTGAGTTCTGCTTCGCGGCACCCCTTGCCTATAAATACTGGGCTCCCCCTGAGTCCAGGGGACAGACAATCCGACCTTTCGGCTTCTCCTCTCCCGGATCGCGAAGCACCCTTTTCCCCGGGAATCAGGAGCTCCGCGAGGTACTTCTACTTCGCGTGATGCCTTCTCTTTGTCTCGTTTTGAGCCCCTCTTCCGAGAGGGATGCCCTTCGTGAAGCTCAAGGGCATTCGCGAAGGAGGGGGATTCCCAAGGGAACTCGGGCAGCCGTGGAGAATTTATGCTTCACGAAATACTCATCCTGTACTAGTGATCTCCATGCTAAGGCAGGATCACTAAACATCGCGAAGCACACTGCCTCACAGCACCTTGCTTCGCGAGGCACCTCTGTTTCACGAGGCAGTGCTCCGCGAATACTATTCCACTTCGCGAAGCACCCCCCATCCACACCTCTTCCCCATGATAAGGCCAAGGAACTCCACTTCGCAATGAACACTCCTTTGCTTGGAAATTCCTCTTCCCATGTGACCCTCCAGGTATGCACGATGTGATTTCAATGTTCCACGGATAACACCACTCCTAGCATTGCTTCGCCTAATGCTTCTTCGCATAGGCACGCTAACAGCTATTGCTTCTTCGCATAGCCACACTAACGTGGACCCATCGATGGTTCGCTCTACGACCCCCCTTGACCACGGCCTTGCTGGTACCTTCCCTTCCCCAAGGGGTAAAAGGTACCAGTTATGTAAGTCCTAGGGGTGTGGAGTAAACCCACCTCGTCCGAGCTACAGGACGTTAAACTGCCAAGCACCTCGTCCTCAACACATGACGTTAAACTGTGATCTGGTCTCGTGCTTCGCACGTAGGGTCTCCCCAGCTCAGACATTTTTTACGCCACCCGTCTCCACAGAGACGGGGTCACCCCCTCCACAAGGGATGATATCCTCCTTCTCGGAGTAGCGTATGTCCATGGGAGAAGGGTAACCACCTTGGTGTAAGCCCCTATCCCCTCTTGCGGAAGGCTGCACCCCTGCATCTCCGTACTTCCCCACTACCAAGGTCAGTGGAAGGCGTGATAGGGAACGAGGAACCTCCTATCATTGGTCCCAAATCCCTCTTTCACTGCGCTTTTCCACACTTCGGGCCTCCATCCTAGAGTAATACCCAACACCATGGTCTACCTAACGCGTAAGCCCCTCTTCACTTCTCACGGACGCACCCTTCGCGGCGTGATCGTCAGGTCCTTGTGGCCTCTTGTTTCTCACACCGATCATGACTCACGTGGGCTTACAGGTGGCATTGGCCATGACAATACCTCATCCTGCATGATGTTAAACTGTATGCCCTTGTCCCGCATGACATTAAACTGCACACCCATTTGAACTACGAGTACTTTGATCCATGTCAAGGTATGGTACGTAGGAAGCCTACCTAAGGTTCAAGCCCACCCATCATCTATTCACGTCGAGTTCATCCTTGTCCCGCATGACGTTAAACTGAATCCTAGTCCGACGGAAAACCGTTGTGACCCCTTTGAACTACGTGGTCTTTGATCCATGTCAAGGAATGGTACGTAGGAAGCCTTCCTGAGGTTCAAGGCCAACAATCATTGGCCCAGACCGTCTCCTTGTCATTGTTCCAAGCCCCCATTTTCTCCTGAACTATGAGGACTTTGATCCATGTCAAGGCATGGTACGTAGGAAGCCTCCCCGAGGTTCAAGCCCACCACTAGTGGACCCACGGGTTCACCTTCACGTCAGTTCGCTGACGAAAACTATCATCCTGAACTATTGGTCTCTGATCCGTGCTAAGTCATGGTATGTACGAAGCCTCCACGAGGTCCAAGCCCACCACCACTAGGACCCCCCCTGGTCCTCCTCATTCACGTCGGCCTTCTAGCATCCAACCTGAACTACATGGTCTTTGATCCATGTCAAGGCATGATACGTAGGAAGCCTCAAGAGGTTCAAGCCCACCACCTGGTCGTTCCGACCTCATTCACGTCGGTTCACCCCCGTCCCGCATGACATTAAACTATATTCCACACCCCCTTTGAACTACGAGGTCTTCGTTCCATGTCACGGCATGGTACGTAGGAAGCCTCCCAGAGGTTCAAGCCCACCATCTTTTGGTCATCCCGAGCCACCTTCATGTCGGTTCACCAGCATCCGGGCAGCCTAACATGTAAGCCCCACACCATCCGGACCAAGGTCCTCACTCACATCGGCCTTCCGGTGTCCACACCTGAACTATGAGGTCTTTGATCCGTGTCAAGGCATGATACGTAGGAATCCTCACGAGGTTCAATCCCATCACCATTGGACCAAGGTCCACCTTCACGTCGGTTCGTTGACGATGCCCATCAGACCAAGGTCCACCTTCACATCGGTTCACCGGCACCATCCCGAACTACGTGGACTTTGATTCCCTGCCACGGGGATATATAGAAGGTGTCTTCGAGGCTCGAGCCCAACTTTACCATTGCCCTTGTGATGGTCCCATTTCATCCCCCCCCCACTTCGTTCAACTCTCCATAATCCACCCTGATTATCACCTAGACTACCATATCCCGTCAAGATGATACCATTCCGCTCCTCTTTGCAGCCGACCATGGGCTGGTCCCGGCATCGGCACCCATTCAGGGGAAATTCCTCAATCCGATCCATTCCAGCTAATGCTCTGATCGGGATGATCCGTCTCCGCTGGACGTTAAACCTGCGGCATACCCTGTGTTAAACAAAGGAACCTGAGAAAAACATCAGATATATGTCTATCGAATATAATTCCACGCATTCTATGTGGGATTCCTCGGGCTTCCACGCCCTCGAGAAGCCCCATGACAAGGGACAAGAGACAGACACACCAGTTCCCCAGCATCCAGACATGCTACTGATGCATCGACGTCACTACTCCCCCGACTGAAGGTTGCTACCCTGACCGGACCCTTTGGAATGTCCCGACAGAAGCAGTGTAATTAACCGACGTCCATGGAAACATGGCACTGGGAAGAGTTTCACAAACAATGTATTAAATCTACGAGGGAGACCCGAACTAGGTGACGAGTTCTGAGGAGGAATCCACGGAAGGAAGAACCGACATCCCATCATTCCGTTTCGATCAAGGAGCAGACGTACCTGAATAAGGAAGGAATGTCGCCTGCCTTTGGAAAGAGGGAATGCGGGGCAACACACACAAACATCGTGCGTCCTCCCCCACAGACGGATGCGCGTGCGCTCTGGAGAAAGTGTCAGAAACCGAAATGGTGAACCCAACGTGAAATTCTTCTCCTCAATGTGGAGATTAGTAGCATTCGAGACACCAGTAGATTGACGTGTCATCAGATCCAGATATCTGGCGCTGGGTCCCGCCAAGAAAATGGCAGGCCTAGCGTGAAACTCACCGGAATTTGGGGCAGTAGAATGTGGGGCATTCCATTCTGCATCGTGTTAGCGTGGATCCTTCTTACCGACATGGAGAATGGAATGACGCTGGGGCACTGGTTGTCAACCCTTTTCCTCGCAGTGCTGATGAGTTGATCTCTCCAATTCCCAGGAACCAGGTTTCTGCAATGGAGACACGATCACCACCCTCTTGCCTATGCAGGGGCAGGGGAAATAGCGGCACAACCACCCTGCATGGCTCCGCTACCGCGACGACGGCCTCTACATCCGTGAATACGGGGCGCCCACGTCCCCTCTCCCCGTCAGAGATCATCCAGCGGAGGGTGATCAACAACCTTGTATGCAGGTACGAGGAGGAAGGGTTCATCCCAACTTGGGATATGGCCTGCCTGGACCTGGAGGCATCCAGGACCCGCCGTCAATGCCGCCCTAATAGGCCGCGCAGGGATACCCTGCTCCCCACCCCAACGTTCAATCGTTTCGAGATCCTATCCCTGGAACGCCTCGATAACTCCTCGCCTTATGATTATGAGATGGGTGATGTCAGGATCGGCCTGCTCAGGGTCCTGATCCAACGGCTCCAGGAAAGGGCTCCCATTCGTCTGCGTCAGCGCCGTCGTCCGGCTTCGCAGGAAGAGTAGGTAGGCCATGCCCCTACGCCAGCTCGCCTGACCCGACGTCAGTGCCGGGCCCGGGCTGAGGACGATCTCCAAGATACGTCGATGTCAACAACTACTGTGGCCCAAGCCACCGCCGACGCACATCATGGAGTTCTTGTATACACTGAGTAGGGGCACTCCTTCACCCGACTGGGATAAAGGCCTGAGCCGCCCCACGGGCAGGCTGGTTTGACTCTCGGGGTCGCAGGCATGGGCGATGATTGTCGTGAACCAATCCGCGGTAACGACACTCCATACAGAGGTCCTATCCATACCACCATTCTATATAGCGTGGGCTTCCCCCGCTCTGAAGCTCGTCCCATAGGTATGCCTCATGCTACCCCCATCCCGAAGGAAGACCCGCTCCGCAGCAGTGACGCTCGGTGCGGAAACCTCTCTCGCGCCCACTATACAGGGTATGGAGTCCCTCCTCCTGCCCCCGACTGCCGATATGAAGGCACTGTCCATCCAGTCCTTCTCTAACGTGGGGGTCCTCCCTACGTCCTCTCTGCAACTGGCGAAGGTCCTCCTCACCCCGGCAACTTGGGGAGTGAAGGTCAGCCTCGGTCCACCTGCACCATCCATGGAGGTCCTCCCTATGTACCCTTTCACATTTTCCCTGGTGCCCCTCGCACCCCGGCCACCTCGAGCGGAGGGCCTCTCTGCCACGGCGCTAGCGCCGCCCCAAGACTACATATTGAGAATCAACCCTGTCCTGAAGAGACACCCTGGGGTAGAAGAGCGGGTCGTCGCCGCCACAGGAAGAATCTTGGGGGTGAGCGGGTGGAGATCAAACCGTCTCGTTTCTCGGATTCTGCGGGGGAATGTGACTTAGCGATGGAACCTTCTCCCCACTCCTCCGCATCAAGGACTGGGGCCGGAACCAGGTGCGTCAGCCTCATTCTCCCGGAATACGAGGTCCACCAGATTCCTACCTCTCTCCATAGGTACATCCAGGAGGAAGAAATCATGGAAATTCTGCAGGTCCCGACCGTGCAATCACCACCATTGTCACCAGAAGCGCCCTCTACCTCTACCAGAGATCACAGAGAGCTATTTTGGGGACCAACGGTGGTAGATCAACGACATGACCTATCGTCGGCAACCACAACTCCTGCACCTAAAGATTTGGCTATCAGCCCATCGTATCGTGATATCATGGTCAGGTCACCCCACTCTTCAGAGGATGGCCCGGAATTCGACGTCCAGTCAGCTCGTTCGCCGTATTCTCTTCCGCCAATTTTACTATCCCAGAGGTCCGCCTCGATACCGCAACCGTTCCCTTATCCACCCCCGGTTGACGAGTGGGGAAATACAGGGCCAGACCCCGAGTCCGAACCCAAGAGCTTCTGGAGCATTCTCGCAGCAGATCACTTCCCGGAGAAGTTCTGGCCGACGGCGGTGCCGAAATTTTGCGCACCAGAGTCCCTTACCCCAGAAGAAATGGGGTGCTTTTGCCGAACCCTATGGGCGACACACTTACGCCTTCTTTATGAGTGGGTGATGTACCCCAGAAGTCGAGAGCACTTTGAAGAAATCGGCGAGCAATGCCGCCTAATCGATTTGGCCGAACTCCCCGTGGCCCAGCACCCTGAGTCACCAGGACGTCAGAGCACCCTTCAACGGAAATGTGTTCAGAGTTTCAAAGTACTCCGTAGAGTCATTAGGGAAGATACCCCCCATGTGAAAGTTCGTGGCTGGGGACACTATGCTGCTCTCCTCTTTGACCCTATCCGACGGTAGCCCGATTCGTTATGCGACATTGAGGACATGCCCTCGAGAGGGGTCGCGGTCCACATGGCTGACGTAGTGGAAAATGAGGAAGAGCATGAATTTCTCGATGGAGACTTACCCTCTGAGGGCGTACAGCCACTGCTGGACCCATCAGGGAGGGTTACCCGTCAGTAGAGGGACATTCTAGGCCTCCCTGTACCCACCGAGTCACTGGTACTCAGTCGAAATTCTGGTAAGGGTAAGGAGAACGTCGGAACTATCAAGCACTCCGACTCGTCCGCCTCTGTACAGATGATAGACAAAGATCCCGAGAAGGCCGCGTTACGCCAGCAGTTTGCTGAGCAGAAGAGGCTGGTTGACGAACTCTTGAACGAGCATGCTGTAGAGCAGCGACCCGACTATGGTAATCCCAAGCCGGGGCAGCAGGGGCAGGAACAATTTCCCCCTAGTGAGATGCCTCCGGGAAACCCTGATCATGATACTTCTGCATACAGGTCAGAAGCCGGAGCTTATGGAAAGAGGGCGTGATATGTCTCGCCAAACCCTCCTGAACGACGGGGCAATCTGAAGAATCCAGTCTGGGTTCCCTCAGTCGCCCCACAAGTCGTTCCGCCAGTCGCTCCACGAGCCGCTGAAGCCATCCATTGTGTGGAAGAACCTGGAAACGCACTTGTGATTAGGGATCCTCGTCAAGATAGGGACCCCCACCTGGACGATCTTATAGCGGCACTCATATCCCGCCTCGAAGCCTTGAAAACGCGTTAGGTGGCAGCCCCACCGGATGGCAAGCCGTATCCCGCGTGGGTGAATGATATGGCCGCACCCCCGAGATTTGGGAATCCCACTTTCTCACCCTTCAACTGGACAGGGGACCCGCCGTAGCACTTGGCCCATTTTTCTTCCAGGTGTGGCCCCATGCTGGGTACTCTGGCCCACCAAGAAGCTGCCAAGCTCTGATGTTTCGTGCAGATATTGGAAGGTCTCGTATTCTTCTGGTACAACCAGTTCCCTATTGGATTGGTGACCAGTTGGGAGGATCTCCGCCGGCAGTTCCTATATCAATTCAGCTCCACCACGCGGAAGACCAGCATTCCAGACCTCTTCAAGTGCAAACAAAGGCCTGATGAGTGATTCCCAGACTTCATCGCCCGGTGGAAGGACTTTACATACTCCCTCTATATGCAACTGACTCAGGAGAAATTACTGACGATGTGTGTAGGGAACGTTAAAACGGAGCTGGTACCTTCCCTGATCACCCAGAACTACCCTGGAGGGTTCCGAGATTTCTCAGATAAGGCTCAGCACCTTGAGGAGGCTCTCCAACAGGCTAGTCAGGCACGTGCGTTGCCCCATATGATCCCAGCCAGGAGGACAGCCAGAGCCGAACCCGCTGCGGTGGCCCAAATAGAAGCCCCCAGGCATCTGGAATTACTGTCGGCGGCACCATCCCTGCAACCCCGCAGAAGTCCTCCCCCTCATGTGCAGGCTCCTGCCTAGCAGCGACCACCTCAGAATCGACAGGTTCCCCAGCGTAATGCGCCACCTCCACCTAGGCGAGACAATCAGGCACCGCCTCCTCGGCAGTCCCCTTCAGCCCCTCATCAGGGCCAGGCCCCCAGGGCCCCCTATCCGGAAAGAAGGCAACAGACTTATTCGTTCAACAAAAATCTGGTCCCTGGCTACTTCCAAAGTGCTCTGGAGCAAGGGATTGTGCGCCTACCCGAGTGCAGAAGGCCGGCAGAGGCGAATCTCACCGATCACCCCAACTACTATCCTTGTCATCGGATCCTGGGGCACACCCTCAAGCAATGATATGTGTTTAAAGACTGGCTTCAAGACCAGGTCAACAACAACATAGTCAGGTTGGGCCCGACACCAACACAAGTAGCGGGTGTCTTTGCAGGGTTAGAGATCGGTAGCGACAACGAAGGCGAGTGGCAGCAGGTTCCCAGCTGTGGGTCCCAGAGATATGATGACTGGATGGCTCGAAAAACCATCGTCTGTGCCCATGGTATCATCCAGGCACGCCTAAAGTATACAGAACCTTCAGAAGGAGTAGCCAGTACCTCTGCATCGCCTTCACAGTCGACCTCTTCCCAAAAGGGCAAATAGCGACGACGCAAGAAGAAACAACGCGCTCTGCCAGCGCCGTCATCATCCCGCACTCTTGGAGACTTTATGCCCCCTGAAATGGGGATTCCTCCCAGAATCCTCCTGGTGGTGGATGACTCATCGAGCGAAAGCCAAGGGTATGCTTCGGTTAACACCGTGGAGCTGGTAAAGCCCTATATGACCCCTGACGAGGGGGAACACCAGGCAAACCCCCCTAACGTTTCCAGCCGATGTCAACGTCAATGGAACCGTAACCAAGCCGGTCGTCGAGGCACATCAGTGGGCACTTTCAGTCAGGCTGTGCATTTGACTGAAACCAGATAGCAGGCTCAGCATGTGCAGTCCCATCTGACGCCCTCAGCTCCACCTCCACCATCGTTTGTGCTACTGGATCAGGCAGGGCTGCCTCGTCCACACCACAGTCAGTCTTGCCCAGCCAAGGTCTTGTCTCCACTGTCCGATCCTGGTCCGGCAACTAATCTCCAGGATTCAACTAGTAGGCAACGGGATATGCCCAGCACTAGCAAACCGCCGGTTCAACCGGCAGGACCCGCTATGCCTCCAACTGTCGAACGACCTCTTGTAAGCAGAGGTTCGCGCTTGGCATGAAAGTCCAATGTCCTGAAGCACCTGGCTGGCATTCCAGCAAGGCTTTCTATCCTTGAGGCCCTTCGCCTATCGTCTGAAATGCGTGAAGCACTTGCCGAGGCCCTAAGGAGACCCCTCTAGTTTGATACGGAGGTGGCGGCCGCAGAAGCCTTCCATGCCGAGGTAATTGAGAACACCGAATGTCAGGCGGTTATCTCATTCTTTGGTGAAGATGAGGACCCTCTTATACAGGGGTATATTCTCTAGATGTACATCACTGGCCACTTCAATGGTGTGGAAGTCCGCCGCTGCCTCGTTGACACGGGTTCCGGAATCAACCTAATTCCGAATCAGACACTGCGAAAGATGGGTCTGTCTGAAGATGATTTAACTCCCTCTGACCTTAGAATCAAGGGATACGACAGGACCGAGCAAACCCCAGTCGGAAAGATCCACCTGAAGACTTAGTTCGGTGGCTTAATTTCCAGCACCGAGTTCATGGTCGTCTCTCAGGACACCGCCTACAACGCATTGATGGGTAGGTCATGGCTCCATCTGTACGTAACAGTCCCTTTGTCGTATCACCGGTGCCTCAAATACTCCCTCAATGGTCGAGTAGGCGTGCTCCAAGGAGATGCGTCTCCTTTCGCCTCTTGTGAGGCCCTCTATCTGGATGCTGATTATTATAAGAGTAAGGATAAGAAAATCCTAGTAAGTAAGGATGAACCCGCCCTGATCACAAGTGATCCATGGGAAAGCATGGATGATGCCTACATCCTCTCGATCCACCGATTGGAGGCCACGACCCCCGACATGGGGAAATGATTTTTTATTTCAAGTATGAAAGGAAGGCATGTTCCCATGTCCAAGCGACGGCGGAAAATCACCTCGTACTCCTACAAAAACCAGGCTCAGGTGATCCCGGAGCCTCCTACCCCTGTGCGGTACCGGGATGTCAAGATTATGAAAATGGCAATACATCATACGTGTCTCTTCCACTGGGCTGGAATCAACCGACTCAGGCCGACACATCACCACTGCTTTGATATCATTAAACGTGGACCTTTGGGACGAAGGCCAGATGGGATAGGGTTGACTGCCTTCATTGCTATGGTCTCAATGGCGAGTGAGTCTCCTGATATGATGACCACTGCTGCCCAAGCCAGCACCAGCTGCCCCTCGTGTTTTGATAGCCCATAAATATCTCCCGTTGCAGGAAATCCCCCCACTGGTGGAGAGGAAGACCTGGAGGATGCTCCGCCCGCCTTTGAGGAAGGCGTCTCTACCACGGTTGATGAACTGGTACAGGTGAACCTTAGTAGCGAGGCAGATCCGAGACCCACATTGATCAGTGCAGCCATGTCCCCCGAGGAGCGACAACGGTACATAAACATTCTCAAACAACACCGTGACGTGTTTTCCTTGAGTTACAACGAGATGCCAGGACAAGATCCCTAGGTAGCCATTCACCGTCTGGGCCTCCCTGAAAACATCGTGGGTTTAAGCAGCCTCCCATGAAGATGCACCCTTCTCATGGTGCTACGGTTGAGGCTGAAGTTGACAAGCTTATCAAATCCAACTTCGTTAAGGAAGTCCAGTACCCCACGTGTCTTGGCAACATTGTGCCAGTCAGGAAGAAGAATGGGCAGATCAGAGTCTGCGTCGACTTTCGTGACCTTAATCACCACTTCCCAAAGGATAACTTCCCCCTCCCGGTGACTGAGTTATTGATTGATGCCACGGCCGGGTTCCAAGCTCTCTCTTTCATGGATGGGTATTCCGTGTACAACCAGATCCAGATGGCCCCCAAGGACGAGGAGTCCACCACCTTCAGGGCTACCCAAGGTACCTTTTTCTACCAGGTTATGCCCTTCGGCTTGAAAAATGCAGGTGCCACTTATCAGAGGGACATGCATCGCATATTCAAGCCGATTCTCAGGATGCTGGTGGAATGCTATGTAGATGACCTAGTGGTCAAATCATGCCAGCAGCAGGACCATCTCAAAGACCTTGAGAAAGTGTTCGGTTTCCTCCGTTCCTGTCACCTGAAGATGAACCCATTGAAGGGTGCCTTCGGGGTCACCTCTAAGAAGTTTCTTGGCTTTTTTGTTAGATACCGAGGCATTGAGATCAACCCTGAGAAGATCAAGGCCATCAGCCAAATGCCTTCCCCGAGCAATATTCGGGAAATTCGAGTTCTCCAAGGCCACTTGGCCTATATACGCCGATTCATCGCGAATCTGGCTGGAAAGTGTAAGCCCTTTTCCCGGCTCATGAAGAAAGGAGCCACGTATGAATGGGATGAAGAGTGTCAGACCGCCTTCGAGGAAATCAAGCAGTATCTACTCCAACCTCCGGTTTTGATGCCACCTGTTTCCAGAAAGCCGCTGGTCCTTTACGTGACCGCCTTAGAATGGTACCTCGGCGCACTTCTCACACAGAAGAATAACGAGGGTACTGAGAATAGTCTCTACTATCTCATCCGCATGCTTCTTGATATAGAGGTCAGATACTCCCCTATCGAAAAGAGCTGCCCTACGCTCGTCTTTTCCGTACAGAAGTTGCAGCATTACCTGCAGCACCATGAGGTACAATTGATCTATTGGGTAGACCCACTGAAGTACATCCTGAACCGCCCTATGTTGACTGGCCGACTAGCATGGTGGGCGGTGATTCTCCAGCATTTTGATATCAGGTTCGTACCTTAGAAGGCCATTAAAGGACAGGCGTTGGAAGACTTTTTAGCTGCCCATCCAACCTCCGCGGATCAATCCCTGGACCTGGATTTTCTTGATGAGACGATCATATCAGTCGATCGTGTCATCCCATGTTGGCAAATTCACTTCGACGGTGCCTCTCGGAGCCCCACCGATAAGAGGCTCAATGATCCTAAGCTCAACAGAGTGGGCCTAGGTATTGTCTTCATTACCCCGGCACAAGCCGTCCTACCATACTCATTCCTGTTGTCAGAAGGATGTACCAAAAATGAGGCAGAGTACCAGGCTCTCATCACTGGCCTCGAGTTGGCCCTTGAGATTGACGTGCCCCATCTACATGTGAAAGGAGATTCCGAGCTGTTAATCAAGCAGGTTAATGGCGATTATGTCGTTAGGAAGCTGGAGCTTGCACTATTTCTGGAGTGCACCCTCCACCTAATGGCCCAGTTCTCTTCTTGACCAGAGATTACTCATGTCCCACGGTCACAGAACGGTCAAGTAGACGCCTTGGATGGCTTAGCTGCATCGCTCGCGGAACCCGAGCAAGATGATTTGATCATACATGTGGCACACCGGAGAGTCATTTCCCCTGTCACCCATGAAGACAATGATGGCATGCGGGTAAGTCATCTCACCGCCGGGCCCTCTACGCCTGGGGTCCCGGGTTTGTCAGACACAGTGGTTGAAGTCACTCCCTACTGGAGGGCACCTTTTGTTAAATATCTTCAAAATGGTTTCCTCCCAGACGATCGGGCCGAGCGCGAGCGAATCCAATACCGCGCACTGCAATTTACCTTCTAGAGCAGCCCCAATCTTGAACAGATCCTTTATAAGAGGATCTTTGATGGAATTATCCTCCGTTCCATTCAAGGAGTAGAGATTCCTCAAGTTATGAAAGAGGTCCATGCTGGTTCCTGTGGTGCCCATCAAGCTGGGCTGAAGCTGTCCCATCAAATCTGGAGGCTGGGGTACTTCTGGCCCTCTATGATCCATGATTGTATCGGGTATGCCAAGAGATGCCACACGTGCCAAGCTCACGCCAACTTCCTGCATCAGCCGCCAGAGCCTCTCCAACCCACTAAGTACTCTTGGACATTTGTGGTATGGGGACTTGATTTAGTGGGACCATATCCACCGGCAACAGCTCGCCAGTGTAGGTTCATCCTGACTGCTACAGATTTCTTTTCCAAGTGGGCAGAGGCAGATCCACTCAAAGAGGTCAAGGCCCGTTCCATCATCGACTTTGTGAGCTCCAATATTATCCACTGGTTTGGGGTCCCTCATGTCATCCTCACTGATAACGGAACAAACTTCTGAGCGCCTGAGCTAAAGAAATTGTATGCCAAGTACGACATCCATTCGAACCATAACTCCCGCTATCACGCGCAGGAAAATGGACAGATCGAGGCGTTCATCAAAACCCTCTCTAACATTCTGCAGAAGATGGTTGGTCAGAACAAGAAAAGTTGACCGGACAAGCTCCCCAACGCCCTCTGGGCTTATCGGACGATGACTTGCAACTCTACCCAGGTGACCCCATTCTCCCTGGTGTATGGGTCTGAGGTCGTCCTACCCATTGAGATCCAGCTGTCATCGTTACACACTGCAGTCTATGACCAGCAAGCGCTAGATGAGGTGGCCGAAATCTGTCTAGCCGAATTAGAAGCACTGGACGAGAACCGGCTTCGTGCCCTGCACAATCTGGAAAGGCATCAGAATAAGATAGCAAGGGCCTTCAATAAGAAGGTTCGCCTCCGTTATTTTCTACAGGGAAACCTAGTGCTAGCCCTTCGAGCACCAATGATCCATGGTAGGAAACCGCCCAAGCTAGAACCCAAATGGAAAGGGCCTTATATCATCCATAAGGTTTACCCCAACGGGGCTTACTCCTTGGTAACCACGGATGGTGAGTGCCTAACTCCTCCCACCAATGCCAGGTTCTTCAAGCGGTACTTCGCCTGATCCTGTATGGTCTAACATGACCTTAAACTGTATGGTCCAACACAACCTTAAATTGTATGGTCCAACACAACCTTAAACTGTATGGTCCAACACGACCTTAAACTGTATGGTCCAACATGACCTTAAACTGTATGGTCCAACACGACCTTAAACTCTAAGGCCCGGCATGACCTTAAACTGCACCGCTGTCCTGTAGGATGATAAACTGCAAAGTGGTCCGAGCTTTATGACCTTAAACTAAGATCTCCCCCCCGTCCTTACTACAAGATGTTAAACTGCAAGACAGTCATGCCTTCCTGACCGAGGCTCAGCCTCAGGCCCCTTGGCCTCCTCAGGCCCCCGACCCCCGTCCTTACTGGAAGACGTTAAACTGCAAGCCAGTCAGGCCTTCCTAACCAAGGCTTAGCCTCAGGCCCCTTGGCCTCCTCGGGCCCCCAGCCCCCGTCCTTACTGCAAGACGTTAAATTGAAATCCAGTCAGGCCTTCCTGACCGAGGCTCAACCTCAGGCCCCTTGGCATCCTCGTGCCCCTAGCCCCCGTCCTTACTGCAAGTCGTTAAACTGCAAGCCAGTCAGGCCTCCCTGACCAATGCGCAGCCTCGGGCCCCTTGGCCTTCATTGGCTCAGACTCTCTTATGGGATTATACAGTGTGGTGTGGGATTACATCCTCATTCATGTCGGGTTACCCGCCGTACCATACATATACCCAGTTGAGACACATTTCTCATCCATAACAACGTTAAACTGCGTTTCAAGAACTTCATGTGGCTTGATTCCCATCTTAATGGGATACAAAGGAAAGCTCGGATGCCTCGTCTTGAGACCAACCCCAAGATCTTCTCTCCCACTATCCCCCCTATGAATCGTTTCCTTGGAGGGTCCTTTCATAGCGAGGAGTAGGCTTTCTTAGCCCCGCTCATACAGCCCCGCTCATACAAGGATTGTAAGGGTTGCACCATGTGTCCGCTCCTGTTCTTTTATCCTCCCTCGTCCTCACCACATGACGTTAAGCTGCATGGCCTTCAAGAACTACGTATGGCTTGATTCCCATCTTAATGGGATACGTAGGAACACCCAAACATTTAATCCGTTGGCCCAGCCCAAAAGCCAAAATCTTCCCCTCGGGTCAAGACATCTGGCAGGGTGCACACTTTTACCCCAACTCACATCGAGCAAGCCTCGACCCGGCTGCACGTCCCCCTGGAGATGTTTGCCTCTTTCATGGATGGATACAACTATGTTTCACCCACTCCTTGACTAGAATTCCATCATTTTTTCAACCCTAAGGGACCCCCAAGAATGGCCTGGATACTACGCTCAAGGGCTCTCCTACCGTTATGGGCCAACGCCCCCAAGGGTTTCTGAGCAACAAGCCGATACAAGTCTCGTGCTGCGAATTTGGTCAATGGTCGACGCTCATTTGTTGTTCCCATATCAGGTCACCATAGGGACGCTGTGTTTCGAACATGGTCAATAGTGTCTTGGATCCATGGGTCCACCCCCGAGATGTCCCAAACATCATGTGCAGTGATTCATTCTACCCCATCCCGAAGCAACAAACTTCCCTCCGGGTGGTGCCAGCGGTCGGACCCACGACCTTGATTCTCTTATAAGTAATTTACGGCGTGGTGTAGGATTACGTCCTCTTTCACGTCATGTTACTTGCCATGCCGTACACATCCCCGGACGAGATACAGTTATCTCTTTACCCGTCCTTGCTACAAGACGTTAAACTGCAAGTTAGTCAGGCCGTCCTGACTGAGGCCCAACCTCATGCCTCCCTCACTGAGGGCTAGCCTCAGGCCTCTTGGCCTTTTAGGGCCCTATCCCAAGGTCTTACCTGGAGTGTATGGTGTGGTGAAGGATTATGTCCACATTCACGTCATTTTGTCCAGCGTACCATACACCTCCTCTGTCTAGGGAATCCTATTACCTGACCCTCATCCTCACTGCATGACAATAAACTGCAAGTTGGTTAGTCCTTCCTGACCGAGGCCCAGCCTCAGACCCCTTGACCTTTCCGGGCCCCCGACCCCCATCCTCACTGCAAGACGTTAAACTGTGAGTAGGCCAGTGTAGCATCCCAGTCATAGGGTGCCTCATGAGACATGATATACTTAACATGTCATTACAACATTTACAAATAATTTATCATGTCCCATGACTACAAAAGATCCCAAGGCTTAGGATTCTGGGAAACCAGCTGCTCTGATAAACTTCATCAGTACATACCATGCCTGAAATTTTTTAATCAAAAACGTAGGGTGAGAAAATATGCCCAGTAAGGGGTTTTAAAAACGTTTTTAAGAAAACTCTTTCTCAAATTAGTCCTTTTAAAGAAAATAAAACACTTTCCTAAAAACGAAACATTTTCTTTTCATGAAACCAACATTTTGAAAACCACTTGCACAGAGAAGTACGTACTTGAAATAAGTTTTAAAGTAAACATGATCAGAGAGCGCAACATAATAAGAATAAACAATGCATTATAGTCAAACAAGGAAACTGAAATTCTAAAAAAAATAATTCTGTGACTAAACAGGGAAAGCGTTCATAACATGGTTCATGAGAAACAATACAGTTTATCTAGCAGTTCACCACATGAAAAACAGTTCTTGACATAAAAATTACATTCTCATAGTCATGGGGGTTTTCAACTAGGGGTTATCCTACTAGTTGAACTAACCCCTAGTTAATCAATTATCATTACATGCATAGGGAATGCATAATACTGGAATTTGTCAAGACCTCACGTCATGACCTTAAAACATAACTTTAGTATGGGTCAAGGCCAAACGCCAATCCCGTTTCCCATAGTATCACAAGCCAAGGCTAACCGCCAAGACCGTCGCACATGATAGCACAAGCCAAGGCTATTCGCCAAGACCGTCGCACATAACGTCTCATGAGACTCTTGCTTTACCCAATGCATTGGAGCACTGTATAATTCCGGGCATACCCGTCTATAAACATTTAAGTCCTATACATCCCTCACATATCTTGACATGGTCATTCATTCATAGGGTTTCATACATTCTTAATCAACCCCCTTTTCTCTTATATAGTAATAACTTGAAGACAGATCAATCATAAATAATCTGAGACATGCATGCTAAAATACTTAACATTCTATAACATCAAAAAAACCCAAATTAAACATGGACATTCATAACTTATACACACCTGCTAATAAATGAAATTTCAGTTGAAAGAACTATTTTTAAAACAAACTTACCCATCATATACATAAACATGTATCTAAAATAATTTTGGTATTATTCTCGAAATAATAATCTTTTTGGATAAATAAATTTTTAATCAACATGTCACATTGTGATAAATTCCAAAACAAAAATAATCCAGCTCATCCCTTATGTACATTGATGTACATGTACATCTATATTGTATATATATATACACATATACACATGAAAACGTTTTATGCTGCACATTTTCACAAACAAAAGCATGAATTGTCATGAACGTTGGTAATTGAAAATTTAAATTGAGAAGAATTATTTTGATGTCAAATTAAACCTCAAAATTATATTTATATATATATAGAAATTCTTGAAATCGTTCTTAAAAATAATAATCATAATAATATTTTGGGTAAATAATGTTTTGGTCATCATGCTATATTGTAATAATTTACAAAATAAGGGAACCAAGTTCACATTCATGTACATACACATAGATATAATCACATGTATATATATATATATCAATATACTTCATATACTTGCATAATTTTACATGTTCGTAAGATTACATGAAATCTCCCTTTTCCAAAGGGCGAAAATAAAACAAGGGTCATGTACATATATAAAAGGAGGCAAATACCCGCATGTATTTCCTTATATATATATAAATATTTAAATATATATGTATATACATATAAACATATAAAACAAGGGTGTATAAGTGTTTGAAACTGAGACCCAAGAGCTTCCATGTGCTCCTGTTCAATTCTCCACGTAGGGAGGGAAGGACAGGGGTAAACAGCTCTTATAACCTTATATATATATATATGGGTATAAATATACATATATACATAAAGTATATATAAACATGTAGGTTCACCAAAACTAAAACCAACAAGACAGGAACCCTTACCCTCGCTCGACTCACAAAACAGGAAGAGTGAAAACAGTTACAATGAAGTTCTTTACGGCCTTGAATACAAATATATTTATTTATATTAACATATACAAGAAAAATAAATAAATAAATGGGCGCGTCGAACAGGGGAAGAGAAGAACAAACAGAGAATTTCCCTTACCTTCGTTCGACTCACAAAACAGGAGAAATGAGGTGGTAATATACAGTACTTGCGTCCATATATAAATATACACAATTGTATATGTAGAATGTATATAAAAAAATGCTTCAAAACTGGAGAAAATAAACAAGGAAAACTTTTTCCCTTACCTTCATTCGAAGAGGAGGAGATGGGGGCAAGAGGTCTTGGAGGCTTCAGAAGGAGGTGTTTGGAGAGAAGACTCGAAGGAAGATCCCCTGCTTCGGTGCAACTCCCGGTTTAAAAGAAGAAAGAGAAGAAGAAAAAAAACAAGCATGGAGAGGTGTCGATGGAACCGAGGCTAGGTATTAAAAGGCGGTGCCGTCATTTGTGTAAAACAGCAGGAAAGATCTGACTACAGCCGGCCCAGGCGGAGAGAATGAAGCCCTACTCTACTGGTTTGGTGCGCGCACGAAGAAGAAGAAGAACTGCAGGCGATGGAGATGTGAAAAAAAACGGACGGCCTGGATTACCCGAAGATGATCAGACGGCCTGAAACAAGGCGGCTTAAAAAAAGGACGGACACGATCAAGCACGTCAGATCGGACGACCCAGAAGAAAAGAGGCGTAAAAAAAGCAACCCCTTGATTTTTCAACGTTTTTTTAAACGTAAAAATAATAATAAAAAAACTGTTGTTTTAATATATTTTTTAAAACCTATTATAAATTCAATAATATAACCTTATTAATAAACTATTATTATCTTAAGTAAAGGGTTATTAATACACCTATATATTAAACTATTAAACCCCTATTTAAAACATAAATTATATTTTCATTTTCCTCTATTTCCTTTATCAAAACATATAATTTAATATTTATTGCTACTTATCTAAGTTTAAATTTACATGTTAATATCTAAATGTTATTAAAAAAATACTATTTAACCCAAATTTTCAAAATAATAAATTTTCATTTTACGTTGAAGAAAACATAATTTTATAAAGTATGGTAACTTAATATAATTATTCTAACATGAAAATATATATATATATATATATATTTTTTAATTTCCTTTATTAGTTAATTACCTTAATTTTCATAATTAATGAGTATTATTAAACGTAACTACATTTTATCATACATAAAAGTGTGTTGATATAATTATCATCACCACGAAAAACATAAGTAAAAGAAACCATAATTTGACGTAGTTTCCAAAATAGTTAATAAAGGTCAAATTATAAAAGAAATAATACATCTAATTTAAGGTTTGATGCAATATATATGACTCATAAAGTAAAAATCCATTAGGATTAATATAATTAGAAAATAAAAGTTTAATTGTTCAAATTAATATGTATAGTGGAAGAAAAACAATAATATTAATTTTTGCTATTTTGAAACATAAAATAAAATTCTCATTTTGGAAAACAAGAGATAAATTATCTAAATTAACATTGATGTAATTTTAAAGCAAACTTCATAATTAATTTTCCGAACCTTCCAGGGGTAAGCCATCTTATTTCCAATGATCAAAAACAAAAATTAGAGGATAGGAGGAACCAACGGTCAAAATAAAACATTAGATTCTTGGGGAAACCAACAGTCGAATTTATAGCCGTTTGGGGTTCAATGGTCAGATTAGAGTGCTTATTAAATGGTCTGGTCTCGGGGTGTTCCTCACTCCAGGTGACTGAAGGGGAAACAAAGATGGTTCGTGTGATTCCCCTGGTGCTAAGCACAGTTTTAGTGGCTTCGGCCATCCTCATGTTCATTATGATGGACGCTCGAAACCCCTACCGTATTCTTGGGCTCTTAGTGGTTTTAAGCGGTCTCCCCATTATTGTAATCGGGTTCTTAGTTGGGATCCTTAGTTAGATTATTATTTTTTGTTCGGTCAGTGGATATTGTATCCAAGATGATACTTATTTGAATAAAAGGGTGTTTTTCATTCATTTGATGCATAATATTATTATTACCTTATTAGATGTTTGTTGGTTCACTTAATAGGTGACATTGTAAAAAAAACTTGTCAAAAATCAAAACATGGTGTTCTTGGGTCGTTACATTACTTCCCCCTTCAAAGAATTGCGCCCTCGCAATTCTATCATAAAAAAAATAAAAACTGAAAACCCCATACGTACAAATCTACCGAAACAGTGGATCTAGCTCGGTTAACGGGATACCAAGGTTGGCACATAGCTCTTCCGTTTCCCTAGCCCAGATGCACCTCGAATAGTACTCCTTGAACTCATGTTCGTGCGTACTACACACGGGCTTCCAAAGGGAGTCTCGTGCGATGCAAAGATCGGAAACATCTGAGTAGATAAACTCCTTGATGACTCTTCTGGCCACATCATGCTCGAGGTAGTCGAGAGGGATGATGCGGTTGAGGAGACTGAGATTCAAGACTTGGAACATGTAGGCTACACTGAGCTGGCCATCCTGGGCGGCCACGAGGAAACATGCTCTGGCAGAAAAGTTCTGTGCCAGAGTGAAATACTGGAACATGCCCTCAAAGTACCTTCCCCTTCGCCTATAGTAGGGGAGTTGAGCAGTGGAGATGAGGTGAAAGACGCGATCATCCTCTTGACATAACCGAAGAATATCTGGACCGTTTTCTAGATCGAACAAACGCTGGTAGGACCCTCACAGGTGGAGAAAGGATGGGTAATCCACCGTGCATGCCCTGATCTAGATGACTTCTACTAGCTCATCAGTTAGTGATGAGAAGTCCGTTTGACTAGCCATCTGAAAACAAACATCGAAGGGAAACTCTTTACAACATTGATAAGGTGGAGACATGAAAGGAAACAAGAGACTTATATTTATGAAAAAGTTTACACGGAAAAGTTTGAGTTTACAAGACGTATGCCACAAAGAGTGGCAAAACTTCCTAACTCTTCAAACCACACACAGGCTGAACAGATAGGGCTAAATTCATGGGAACATTTATAACGCCTACTGAGTTTAGAATGAGGGGTATGGAGTTGGGAAACATCATTGTACACTTCTTTCCTAAGAGACACACGGGTGGACTCATTTTCCAACGCTCTGAAGTCCATTAACTGGCCCCAGAAGCCGTAATGCAAAATCTGGCATAGGTAAGCCGCTCGGAGGTCTCCAGCAGCAACAGCTTCTTGAAAGGGGTTATCAAGCATTGTACCAAATTCCTCGCCAGTTGTAAACACTCGGAAGAGTCCTTCGTGATACCTTCCCCGACGTGCATAAGAGGGAAATTGGGTCATCATCATTAGGAGATAATCCATCCCCAATCCCCGGTGGAGAATAATCACCCTAGATGAGTTTGACACATCGTACAGGTGCTTACACGTCATGCGAATCTGGGCATAGTTTAGAAAGTTATCACGGCTAGCTAGAGATACAATGTTCTCTAGAGCCTTAGTGGGAAGTGACAAAAGGTCGGTAGGTACATCAGCCATCTGAAAGTTATAACATTTTTACTTAGTTAGTCTTAGCAATATATTTATGTCACCTTGTTTTCTAGAGTTTCCTGAACCCATCCTCTGATACCAAGTGTAGTATCCCAGTCATAGGGTGCCTCATGAGACATGATATACTTAACATTTCATTACAACATTTACAAATAATATATCATGTCCCATGACTATAGAAAATCTCAAGGCTCAGGATTCTGGGAAACCAGCTGCTCTGATAAACTTCATCAGTACATACCATGCCTGAAAAATTTTAAACAAAAACATAGGGTGAGAAAATATGCCCAGTAAGGGGTTTTAAAAACGTTTTTAAGAAAACTCTTTCTCAAAGTAGTCCTTTTAAAGAGAATAAAACAATTTTCTAAAAACGAAACATTTTCTTTTCATGAAACCAACATTTTGAAAACCACTTGCACAGAGAAGTACGTACTAGAAATAAGTTTTAAAGTAAGCATGATCAGAGAGCGCAACATAAGAATAATAAACAATGCATTATAGTCAAACAAGGCTACTTAAATTCTAAAAAATAATAATTCTGTGACTAAACAGGGAAAGCGTTCATAAAATGGTTCATGAGAAACAATACAGTTTATCTAGCAGTTCACCACATGATAAACAGTTCTTGACATAAAAATTACATTTTCATAGTCATGGGGGTTTTCAACTAGGGGTTATCCTGTTAGTTAAACTAACCCCTAGTTAATCAATTATCATTACATGCATAGGGAATGCATAATACTGGACTTTGTCAAGACCTCGCATCATGACCTTAAAACATAACTTTAGTAGGGGTCAAGGCCAAACGCTAATCCTGTTTCCCATAGTAGCACAAGCCAAGGCTAACTGCCAAGACCGTCACACATGATAGCACAAGGCAAGGCTATTCGCCAAGACTGTCGCACATAACGTCTCATGAGACTCTTGCTTTACCCAATGCATTGGAGCGCTGTATAATTCCGGGTGCACCCGTCCATAAACATTTAAGTCCTATACATCCTTCACATATCTTGACATGGTCATTCAATCATAGGGTTTCATACATTCTTAATCAACACCCTTTTCTCTTATATAGTGATAACTTGAAGACAGATCAATCATAAATAATATGAGACATGCATGCTAAAACACCTAACATTCTATAACATCAAAAAAACCCAAATTAAACATGGACATTCATAACTTATACACACCTACTGATAAATGAAATTTCAGTTGAACGAACTATTTTTAAAACAAACTTACCCATCATATACATAAACATGTATCTAAAATAATTTTGGTATTATTCTCGAAATAATAATCTTTTTGGATAAATAAATTTTTAATCAACATGTCACATTGTGATAAATTCCAAAACAAAAATAATCCAGCTCATCCCTTATGTACATTGATGTACATGTACATCTATATTGTATATATATATACACATATACACATGAAAATGTTTTATGCTGCACATTTTCACAAACAAAAGCATGAATTGTCAAGAACTTTGGTAATTGAAAATTTCAATTGAGAAGAATTATTTTGATGCCAAATTAAACCTCAAAATTATATTTATATATATATAGACATTCTTGACATCGTTCTTAAAAATAATAATCATAATAATCTTTTGGGTAAATAATGTTTTGTTCATCATCCTATATTGTAATAAATTACAAAATAAGGGAACCAAGTTCACATTGATGTACATACACATCGATATAATCACATGTATATATATATATATATCAATATACTTAATATACTTGCATGATTTTACATGTTCGTAAGATTACATGAAATCTCTCTTTTCCAAAGGGAGAAAATAAAACAATGGTCATGTACATATATAAAAGGAGGTAAATACCTGCATGTATTTCCTTATATATATATACATATTTAAATATATATGTATATACATATAAGCATATAAAACAAGGGTGTATAAGTGTTTGAAACCGAGACCCAAGAGCTTCCATTTTCTCCTGTTCAATTCTCCACGTAGGGAGGGAAGGACAGGGGTAAATAGCTCTTATGACCTTATATATATATATGGGTATAAATATACATATATACATAAAGTATATATAAACATGTAGGTTCACCAAAACTAAAAATAACAAGACAGGAACCCTTACCCTCGCTCGACTCACAAAACAGGAAGAGTGAAAACAGTTACAATGAAGTTCTTTATGGCCTTGAATAAAAATATATGTATTTATATTAACATATACAAGAAAAATAAATAAATAAATGGGTGTGTCGAACAGGGGAAGAGCAGAACAAACAGAGAATTTCCCTTACCTTCGTTCGACTCACAAAACAGGAGAAATGAGGTGGTGTTATACAGTACTTGCGACCATATATAAATATACACAATTGTATACGTAGAATGTATATAAAAAAATGCTTCAAAACTGGAGAAAATAAACAAGGAAAACTTTTTCCCTTACCTTCGTTCGAAGAGGAGGAGATGGGGGCAAGATGTCTTAGAGGCTTCAGAAGGTGGTGTTTGGGGAGAAGACTCAAAGGAAGAGCCCCTGCTTCGGTGCGACTCCCGGTTTAAAAGAAGGAAGAGAAGAAAAAAAAACAATCGTGGAGAGGTGTCGATGGAACCGAGGCTGGGTATTAAAAGGCGGTGCCATCTTTTGTGGAAAGAAGGAGGCAAGATGTGACTACAGCCAGCCCAGGCGGAGAGAACTAAGCCCTACTCTACTGGTTTGGTGCGCGCGCGAAGAAGAAGAAGAACTGCAGGCGAGGGAGATGCGAAAAAAAAACGGACAGCCAGGATTACCCGAAGATGATCGGACGGACTAGAACGAGGCGGCTTAAAAAAAGGACGGACGCGATCGAGCGCGTCGGATCGGACGACCCAGAAGAAAAGAGGCGTAAAAAAAAGCAGCCCCTTGATTTTTCAACGTTTTTTTAACGTAAAAAAAATAATAAAAAAAATGGTTTTTTTAATATTTTTTTTAAAACCTGTTATAAATTCAATAATATAACCTTATTAATAAACTATTATTATCTTAAGTAAAGGGTTACTAATACACCTATATATTAAACTATTAAACCCCTATTTAAAACATAAATTATATTTTCATTTTCCTCTATTTCCTTTATCAAAACATATAATTTAATATTTATTGCTACTTATCTAAATTTAAATTTACATGTTAATATCTAAATGTTATTAAAAAAAAGACTATTTAACCCAAATTTTCAAAATAATAAATTTTCATTTTACGTTGAAGAAAACATAATTTTATAAAGTATGGTAACTTAATATAATTATGCTAACATGAAAAAAAATATGTATATATATATATTTTAATTTCCTTTATTAGTTAATTACCTTAATTTTCTTAATTAAAGATTATTATTAAACATAACTACATTTAATCATACATAAAAGTGTGTTGATATAATTATCATCACCACGAAACACATAAGTAAAAGAAACCATAATTTGACGTAGTTTCCAAAATAGTTAATAAAGGTCAAATTATAAAAGAAATAATACATCTAATTTAAGGTTTGATGCAATATATATGACTCATAAAGTAAAAATCCATTAGGTTTAATATAATTAGAAAATAAAAGTTTAATTGTTCAAATTAATATGTATAGTGGAAGAAAAACAATAATATTAATTTTTGCTATTTTGAAACATAAAATAAAATTCTTATTTTGGAAAATAAGAGATTAATTAAATAAATTAACATTGATGTCATTTTAAAGCAAACTTCATAATTAATTTTCCGAACCTTCTAGGGGTAAGCCATATTATTTCCAACGATCAAAAACAAAACTTAGAGGATAGGAGGAACCAATGGTCAAAATAAAACATTGGATTCTTGGGGAAACCAACAGTCGAATTTATAGCCGTTTGGGGTTCAACGGTCAGATTAGAGTGCTTATTAAAGGGTATGGTCTCGGGGTGTTCCTCACACCAGGTGACTGAAGGGGAAACAAAGATGGTTCGTGTGATTCCCATGGTGCTAAGCATGGTTGCAGTGGCTTCGGCCATCCTCATGTTCATTATGATGGATGCTCGAAACCCCTACCGCATTCTTGGGCTCTTAGTGGTTTTAAGCGGTCTCCCCATTATTGTAATCGGGTTCTTAGTTGGGATCCTTAGTTAGATTTTTCATTGTTCGGTCAGTGGATGTTGTATCCAAGATGTTACTTATTTGAATAAAAGGGTTTTTTTCTTTCATTTGATGCATAATATTATTATTACCTTATTAGATGTTTGTTGGTTCACTTAACAGGTGACATTGTAAAACAAACTTGTCAAAAATCAAAACATGGTTTTCATGGGTCGTTACAGCCAGACCTTCCTGACCAAAGCCCAACTATCAGGCCCCTTGGACTTTTCGGGCCCCTGACCTAGGTTCTCTCTTACGGGACTGTGCGGCGTGGTATGGGATTATGTCCTCATTCACGTCGGGTTACTCGCCACGTCGTACACGTCCTCGTTAGGGTATCCTTCCCCCTGGGTATCTTCAAGAACAATGTGTGGCTTGATTCCCATCCTTATGGGATACGTAGGACCACCCGAATGACTAAGCTTCGGGTCCAGCCCCATATCTTGGGAATCTCCATCCCATATTGGCTCCTTGGCCTACCCTTCCTCCACGAGGGGTGTATATGGTGTGGTATGGGATTATGTCCTCATTCACATCGGTCCTGTAATGACCACGCCATGTACCTCCCTCTCCCGAGCTATTCCGTCGACCCTTTTCAGGGGTTTACCAATATGCCTAAGGGTACTCTAGTTTATTACCTGGAATGCCAAAAATTACTCGGACACGTCCGCACCCGCTTTCCAGGCTTTGTGTATCCCTGCATCAGGGCTTCCATCATCTTTCACACCCGGAGGGACCCCCAAGAATGGCCTGGATACTACGCCCAAGGGCTCTCTTACCGTTACGGGACAACACCCCCGAGGGTTTCGGACAACAAATCGATAAAATCCCGCATTACGAATATGGTCAGCGGTCGATGCTCGTTTTTTGTTCCCGACTCAGGCTAACGCGATATGGAGACTGTTTTTTCCGCCATGGTTAACAGTTTTCCTCTATCGCCACGCCAACCCCATTAAGCCCAAAATGTCGGTTACACGATTCACATCCTTCTCCATTCTCATCATGTCCAAGTAGCGTCTCGGAACTCTTGGTACTATTCCTCCGTACACGTCCGCGCGTTTGGGGAACAATCCGTGTCAAAGGTGTCCTTCGGGACTCTCTGCCGACTCCCCTTTGATGGATTCCCCAATTAATGCGATAAGGATTCCCCCCCCTTGTTTCCCACACCGAGTTTAACTCACGTGGGCTTAGGGATCAGGTTGGTGTCTGCTCTTACTCAGGAAGTTGTCACCATTCATGGTCCGAGCTCTAAGACCATAAACTAAGATCCATCTAGAACTACGTTCAGCTCGATTCCCATACTCATGGGATACGTAGGACCACCTAGATACCTTGTCTTCGGGTCCAGCCCATTTAGGGAGCTAGTCTCTCCCCTCATGTTTCACCTCTTACCTCTATATAGGCCCCTCGGCCTGAGGTGTCCCTCGCGGAGTGGCATACAGTATGACGTGGGATCATGTCCTTGTTCATGACGGTGATGCCGCACGACACCATACACATTCCCCGCCTAGCATCGTCTCTACTAAGTTTGTGCTGCATGACGTTAAAATGCATGGTTGGTCCTATCAAATGACCCTAAACTGTGACATTATTGTCCTGGCCGCATGACAAAAAACGGAACTGCATTGTGATGACCTCGTTGTAGAGGACATCACGTTGGGTATTGGTCACATGCCATGCCATTTTTCAACGCCTATCATGGATTGATTCTTGTGGCGACACCAGGTCCTACTACCCTAGGCCTGTCACTTCAAAAAAAACCACTCACCTTAAAGGAAAATAAAGATTTATCAAATTCCGCTACTTTTGGTGCAAGGGCCACGCCCGCATTTCCCTTTTTACCTGGCACTGGTACCTTACCGTGCCACCCTTAAGAACTACGTATGGCTTGATTCCCATCCTCATGGGATACGTAGGAGCGCCTGGGAACTTCCCCGTGGGCCCAGCCCAACCTTCGTGTTCAGTCCCTCGACTCGAGAATTTCCCCAGAGAACACATGGTATGTAGGGCTTAGGTCTTCATTCACGTCAGGTTTTGTAACCGCCTTGCCATGTGTCCCCTACTCCCCTTACCCATTCATGGTACGAGTTCTAAGACCATAAACTAAGACTCTCTCAAGAACTACGTGAGGCTTGATTCTCATCCTTATGAGATACGTAGGAGCGCCCGAGCATTTCCCCGCGGGCCCAGCCCAACTCTCGCCTTCGGTCCCTCAACCTAAAACTGTCCGGGAAGCACATGGTGGTCGGAACCCCCGGTTCCCATTCACGTCAGGTGTCTTAGTTACCCTACCATGTGCATCTTGTGTTTCCTCCCGCCCTTTGGTCCAACTTCTACGACCCTAAACTAAGATCTCCCTATGGGAAAGGACTCTTCTCCCTCTATCTAATATGCCTTATTGTCGTATTCAGATTCTTTTTGACAAAGAGCCCGAAGTGTGGGATTTTCATGGGGACATTCCCCTCATCCCATGACCAAGCTTTGTGCGCTCGATGTTTGGATCCTCATCCTATTCCACATCCAAAACGACCCTCGGACGACATGGATTCTAGGCCTAAGGGCTCTCTATGAATGCTGGACCTAAGGGCCCTCCAATCGTTTCGGGCCAACGTCCCTACGGATCTCTGACGACATTTGTGGCATGGTCCCGTGTTTCGAACATGGTCAATGGTCGACCCTCATTTCTTTGTCCCCATTCTAGGCTAACGCGATATGGATGTTGCGTTTCCTCCATGGTTAACAGTTATCCTCTATCGTCATGTCGCCATCATTGTGATCCAAATCCCAAGCATCATAATTCACACATTTCCACTTCCTTATGTTCAGGTGGAATTCCAACATGCTCAGCTCTATCTCTTCGCGCATCTAGGTGCGCCACATGGTCCTGTTAGTGTTTTTGGGCCGGTATTCACCGAGCGTCTCTCCACCCTAACCTGCCCTTTTCTGTGTCGGTAAAGTCCCACCAATACTTGTTTTCCACACCGAGCATGACTCACATGGTCTTTGTAGTTTTGGCAGGATGTGTACCAACACGGCCAGGCTTCTCATCGTCTTGCATGACGTTAAACTACGCTTTCAGAACTACGTATGGCTTGATTCCCATCCTCATGGGATACGTAGAGGCACCCTGGTATTTTTCCTAGTGTCCATCCCATAGAAATCATTAATCCCATCCTTCCCCTTTCCAGCCCCCTGGTCAGACTCCTCACTAGAGAGGCCCTGTCCCAAAGAAGGAAGGATCCATGACCAAACCAACGTGCCCATCTGGCGTACTCCCACCACAGTGGTGTAACTACCTAAGTGTCGGATCCTGTTTAGACAAACCATCACTCCATATTCCACGCTTTGTGTGCCCCTTATTCAAACCCTTGTCCCCTTTCATGTCTGGAGGGACCCCCTAACGGCCTGGTCTCATGCCGCATCGGCTCACCTACCGTCTTGGGACAACGTTCCGGAAGACTGGTCATGTTTGGAAGGACCCCCTAACAGTATGGATGATCGACCTATGGTCCGCCAACTGTCCTGGGTTAACATCCCTAAAGACTGACCGACAACATTTGTGACATGGTCCCGTGTTTCGAACATGGTCAACGGTCGACCCTCATGTTTTTCCCCATTTCAGGATAATGCAGTAAGGATACCACTTCCCCTCCATGGTTAATGGTTTTCCTTATTGTCACGCCATCCCCACAGTGCTCTGAATCTTGGGCATCATAATTCATGCTTCCTGTTTCCATCTGTTCGGATCGATTTCAGTGCCCCTGGCGTTGCACCGTTCGTGCATGAGGGCACGCTAAAGAAATGGTAATTCAGCTATTTTGAGAAATCCCTTCTCCGGCCAAGCCTCTCCCATCTTTTGGAAATCCGGATTGGAAATCCAAATACCGGATGCCCGGAGCTTGGTCCCCACTCTTATGTTATGTGGGACGAGAAGGAAACTATCCCATGTTTCTCACATCGGGCTTGACCCATGTGGGCTTGGGGAATTATCGCCGAATGTCCTGAAAACATTGTAGGGGTGTAACGAGCTGATTCAAATAGTGGAAATTGTGTGTGCTACGACATTCAAAACAAAGAAGGAAGAAATTGTGGCGCGAAAGTACCAATGAATGGTTTTTAATTTGTTACAGTACCCGGGGGTCGACTCCCCCCATGGATAGGTTGACCCCGTCAAAATAGCGTTGCAGCTCCGCCACCCTTCGGCTTATGGCGTCCAAGACTTGCTGCCGTTGACTCAGCTCCCGCTCCTCCTCAGCAGCGGTGGGGCACAGTTCGTCAGTCTTGGCTCTGGCCCCCTCTACCCCAGCCTGAATGGCAGCCATATTTCTAGAAGCCTGCCTCATATGCTCCTCCGCCTCTGCCAGCTGGGCCTTCAACCGTGAGATCAACTCAAATTGTGCATTATGAGAGGCTGAGTGCTCATCCACCTGGGTCTGTAGTTGTTGGACCTCGCTTTTAGCCTCCTTGAGCTTCTTGATGTTTGTCTCCTTCCTCCGCTACCAGCCCATGCTGAGCCCACGATCATGCTCCCGGATCTTCTCAACCATAAGATCTTGGACGAGCGTGTGAGGACGTTGGGAATCCACTCCCCCAGTGCACAGTTCGCGCAGCCGTGAGAGAATTCTGTCCATTTTGTCCAGATATAGCGCTTGGGGGGTGTCCTTGATGAAGCGCATGATTAGTTTCCACGACCGGTGGCAGACCATGCCGCTGTCTTCCTCGTCGGAGGCCGTTTCGTCCTAGTCTGCACGATTGGCCGGCTCGTTTGCAGGATATGCCCACAGGAAGTCCTCGACAGGATCTGCATCTGGTGTTGAATTAGGCGTAACATCTGGCACCGAAGCAGGCACGACAGGACTGGGACCGGTCGGTCGATCCTCTTCATCGGAGTCCACCTCAATGTCCTCGGGCACAACCCTGCTAGTGGTCCCGCCAGTGATGGTGTGTGTTGCAGCTCGGGGAGATGGGGGGACTATCACCACCATCACCGGAAAGCCCCTAGGATGGATGCCACCAGACATCCCGACTATCCTTGCCGCAGCAGCCCACGCCAGTCGGAGAACTGTACGATAGAGAGGGACATAAACGTTAGTTGGAATGGTCTACATACGACGACAAGGTAACCGGTAGAGGAAACTTACAGAGGTCAACCTCTTGGTACTGCTCTTGAGCCGATACTGACTGGACCCCGAGGCGAGGCCCTCCGTATACTGTTGGAAGGTCTGGAGATTCCGGAGGAGCCACCTCGGGTGCTCTGGTCCCACCAGACGCGGAACTGGACGCAGCCATAAGCACGGGTTCTGAAGGGCCTGCATCATCACCCGTCGAGGGGCGAGAAAGAGACCTGCGTACAAGTTCCTCCTGCATGGCTCAAACATCGGTGAGAAGTCCATAATGACCCAAGAACTGACCATAAGGAAAGAAGTTCGGAATCCTACCTCGAGAGCCTCTGCGAAATCATCAGAATCTGAGCCTTGATCTCCGACCTCGCCCTCCTCCAACGGGCTCCCTCCTCTAGCCTCATCCTCCCGAGAGGAGTCCTCAGATTCTTCCAGCAGGGGGAAGCGCTCCCTCAGATTTGCGACTGACAACTGTGGGGGGACCGTTCGATCCAGCAGTACCCTCACCCAGTCTGTCATTGGGAGAGGGACACCACTGGAGTGAACGTAATCCTCCAGCTCGTCCAAGTATTGCTCTGCCCCCACAGGAGACACCATAAAACCAGTCCGGACTGGGCCTATTCCCGGTAACTCCATCCCGAGGTGATTCAAGTTCGCCTATATCTCGGGTGGGCTGAGGAATTGCCGGTTGAGATCCAAAATGTCCCAGGATTCCGGGAAGACGGAATCCTCTGCCATGTCAATATGACACAGCCGCTTCCCCGGAGCCTGAGTGGATATCCTACGAAATCCCCTCGGTGGCCGCCCCTCCGGATAGACCTGCTCTTCTGGAATCACCGGATCCGCCGCTACTGCTACACCCTTAGCCGGTGTGGGTCTCACCGCCACGACTGCCCCACCACCGCGAGAGGCCCTAGCTGCCCTCCAACCCCGACCTCGGGATAGAGGAGGCCCACCGTCACCAAGCCGAATAGTTGGCTGCTTCAGCATCACCCCTGGGTAAGTAGCCTCCCAACTAATGGTAGAGGTCGACCTCCTGGTGCTGCTCTTGAGCCGATAATGACAGGACCCCAAGGTGAGGCCCTCCGTATACTGTTGGAAGGTCTGGAGATTCTGGAGGAGCCACCTCGGGTGCTCTGGTCCCACTAGATGAGGAACTGGACGCAACGATAAGAGCGGGTTCTGAAGGGCCTGCATCATCACCCGCTGAGGGGCGAGAACGAGGCATGCGTACAAGTTCCTCCTGCATGGCTCAAACATTGGTGAGAAGTCTATAATGACCCAAGAACGGACCATAAGGAAAGAAGTTCGGAATGCTACCTTGAGAACCTCTGTGAAATTGTCGGAATCTGAGCCTTGATCTCCGACCTCGCCCTCCTCCAACAGGCTCCCTCCTCCAGCCTCATCCTCCCGAGAGGAGTCCTCTGATTCTTCCAGCAACTGGAAGCGCTCCCTCAGATCGGCCGCTGAAAACTATGGGGGGACCGTTCGATCCAGCACTACCCTCACCCAGTCTGTCATTGGGTGAGGGACACCACTGGAGTGAACGTAATCCTCCAGCTCATCCAAGTATTTCTCTGCCTCCGCAGGAGACACCATAAAACCAGTCCAGACTGGGCATATTCCTGGTAACTCCATCCCGAGGTGATTCAAGTGCACCAATATCTCGGGTGGGATGAGGAATTTCCAGTTGACATCCCAAATGTCCAAGGCTTCCGGGAAGGCAGCATCCTCTGCCATGTCAATATGACACAGCCGCTTCCCCGGAGCCCGAGTGGATATCCTACAAAATCCCCTCAGTGGCCGCCCCTACGGATGGCCCTACTCTTCCAGAATCACTGGATCTGCCACTGCTGTCGTACCCTCGTCCAGTGCGGGTCTCACTGCCACAACAGCCTCGCCACCGCGAGAGGCCCTAGCCGCCCTCCGACCCCGACCTTGGGATAGAGGAGGCCCACCATCACCAACCCAAATAGTTGGATGCTTCAGCATCTCCCATGGGTAAGCAGCCTCCCAAATAATGGCATACTCCCTCACCAATCCGAATGCGGCGGTGGATTGAGGCAATGCAATTCGCATTTTCCCATCTTCCTACGTGAACATGAGCCACAACTGCCTCATCACACACGGGTGCTCCTCGTGACGCACCTCCTAGTAGACCTATGGGGTCAGCCTCTGGAGGCACTGAAATTGCCTCACAAACCGATGCGGGGTGTACGGTTCGCAGAGCGGCTCACGATCCACTCATACCACTAAAACTCCGCCTCGAAAGACTAGGAGGTAAGCCCGGTGTTCTTCAATTCCCCGCCCATCGCCAGTAAGTATCCCCGTCGGCATTGGGAAGGGGTGGAAATTAAACTCATCCGCCCTCCACACCCGGTTCAGCACCATCGGCATGGTTAGTTTGAACGGGAAGCTCCTGACCGCATTCAGGATGGAGGGGCGAAAGTTTGATCCGGGCGGCGAGATAGGGTTTGGATACTCATAGATCCCCCTGATGTGCGCCGCAATCCACCCATACAAGAGGTGGAAGGGCCCCCATATCCTTGGCGGCTTCTTTCCCTCGCTAATGTGCCGCAACATTATGTATAGCTTAGCGAGAATTGGAATCCCCAGATTGACCTGCTGCCCCATGGCCAGCATAGACGCCATGATAAACGAGCTGGGCCACACCCCCATGCTGGTATCCCTCACCGGTAGGATCCAACCGCAGATGAGAGCCGCAATGAATGCCGCCAGCCTGACTATCGACTGTTGTTCAGTGCTGAAACTGAAACCCCAAGTCTTCCATTGGCTATCCTCCAAGACTCACCAATACAAGTGCTCCTTACACCATTCGGCCTCCCTCGGACAAGTTCGAGGCCTCAAAAGGAACTCTCGATTTTCTAGGAAATTCAGGAAGCACATGAACCACTTCTTAAAGTGGACATCCCTCACTGCCTCCTTGTCCTCTCCAAGGACGAGTGCCATTAGCACCGACGCCAGTCACGTCATTTGCTCTGTATCCTCCCACGCGCTCATGATGGGGAGGAACTCATCAAACATGGCCCCCATGATCGGAACCCCCGAAATCTGGTGGACATCCCACAGGCAGATTCCCACCTCCCCATGGTGCAGGTGAAAGGTATTGGTCCTAGATGACCATCTGCTCAGCAATTCCAGCATTAGTTGTTTTGGTTGGTAAATGTGTAATTGGGAGGCCCATGTCGCCTCATATAAACCCACTCTTCTCAGATCGACCCCAAACTCCTCGCATGAGGCACCAACCCAGTAGGCCCAGGCCCAGTCGTCAGTAAAGTTTCCGCCCTGGTGCAGGTCCCACTAATCGGACCACCCCTTCATCGAATCCTGTAAAGCCGCCTTCAGCATGGTACGGTGGAGAGGAGGGGACGTCTCCGGTTGCAGTGGATTCCCGTAAATGTTGTTCACATGGTTGTAAAGACAGTCGGCGGTGACTGGTGTGAAGTCCTCCCGTGCATGACCATCAGTCGCCCTGAACCACTGGTGTTGACATGGCGTGCTCCTAAACCTGCAAGCAAGTTTGTCCCTACTTTCCTCAGGGATGAAGACGTCATCCCTCAACCTGAATCCGTACAATTGTAGCTTTTTACACTACGGATAATTCTTCTGACCCTCCGATAACAGCTCTATCAAAGAATTGTGGTTCGAGTGGCTTCAGACCATCTCCCCAAGGCCTGGATAGTTGGCCATCTCATCCCTCCGGGCGGCGTCGGCAAGCAACACCAATACAGCTTCTCGATGGGCCATTTTGGTTCCGACACTCAGAAAAGAATTTTTTCAGAAAGGATCGCGAAGCTTGATCGCGAAGCTGGCTCGCGGAGGTCGGTCGTGAGACCAAGCCGTGGAGACTGACCTAGTCCGGCAAACAAGAGTTCTCTTGGCGCGGTCGCAGAGTCGGAGACCCGCGGTTCGCCGTAGAGAGCAGGCGTCGAGTACGCGGAGCTTCACGAAATCGAGAGCGCAAAAGGACAAGAAAATCATGTGGAGACAAAAGAGGTCGACCCCCTATTTATAGGTGGGGACCCTGGAGCTTCATGGCGCACCTCGCCCGCATGGAGCATTGCGGCGCGTCCGGATCCCGTGGCCCTGGTCAGCACTGTGGGCCCTCTTCGCGAAGTCGCATCATGAACCGCCGAAAATTTTGGCGATTTTTTCCTCAGACTTCGACCCTTTATCCTTCCATGGATCCAAGTCTGAGGGGGGGCATTTTTTGGCGCCAAAATATTGCACGAAAGGAAGAGATGAAAAAGAAGCCCCTCACACTACCTCGCGAAGCACTGACGCGAAGCACCCCCGAGCATCGCGGTCCCATGAAGCACCCGAGGTGGTACCTCTCCGCGAACAACCTGACATTCACGAGCGCGCCGCAAAGCACCTCCGCCCCTTCGCGCCGCGTGAGTTCTGCTTCGCGGCGCCCCTTGCGTATAAATACTGGGCTCCCCCTGAGTCCAGGGGACGGACAATCCGACCTTTCGGCTTCTCCTCTCCCGAATCGTGAAGCACCCTTTGCCCTGGGGATCATGAGCTCCGCGAGGTACTTCTACTTCGCATGACGCCTACGCTTTGTCTCGTTTTGAACCCCACTTCCGAGAGGGATGCCCTTCGCGAAGCTCAAGGGAATTCGCGAAAGAGGGGGATTCCTAAGGGAACCCGGGCAGCCGTGGAGCGTTTATGCTTCGTGAAACACCCATCTTGTACTAGTGATCCCCATGCTAAGGCAGGATCGCCACACATCGTGAAGCACACTGCCTCGCAGCACCTTACATCGCGAGGCACCTCTGCTTCGCGAGGAAGTGCTCCACGAATACTATTCCACTTCGCGATGCACCCCCCATCCACACCTCTGCCCCATGCTAAGGCCAAGGCACTCCACTTCACGAAGCACACTCCTTTGCTTGGAAATTCCTCTTCCCGTGCGACCCTCCAGGTATGCACGATGTGATTTCAATGTTCCACTAATAACACCAGTCGTAGCGTTGCTTCTCCTAATGCTTCTTCGCATAGGCACGATAACGGCTATTGCTTCTTCACATAGCCACGCTAACGTGGACCCCTTGATGGTTCTCTCTACGACACCCCTTGACCACGGCCTTGTTGGTACCTTCCATTCCACAAGGAGTAAAGGGTACCCGTTATGTAAGTCCTAGGGGTGTGGAGTAAACCCACCTAGTCCGAGCTGCAGGATGTTAAACTGCCAAGCACCTCGTCCTCAACACATGACATTAAACTGTGATCCAGTCCCGTGCTTCACACGTAGGGTCCCCCCAGCTCGGACATTTTTTACGCCACCCGTCTCCACAGAGACGGGGTCACCCCCTCCACAAGGGATGATATCCTCCTTCTCGGAGTAGCGTATGTCCATGGGAGAAGGGAAACCACCTTGGTTTAAGCCCCTAGCCCCTCTTGCGGAAGGCCTCACCCCTGCATCTCCGTACTTCCCCACTACCAAGGTCAGTGGAGGGCGTGATAGGGAACGAGGCACCTCCCATCATTGGTCCCAAATCCCTCTTTCATTGCACTTTGCCGCACTTCAGGCCTCCATCCCGGAGTAAGTCCCAACACCATGGGCCGCTTAACGCGTAAGCCCCTCTTCACTTCTCATGGACGCACCCTTCGCGGCGTGATCATCAGGTCCTTCCAGCCTCTTGTTTCTCACACAAAGCATGACTCACGTGGGCTTAGAGGTGGCATTGGCCATGACAATACCTCATCCAGCATAATGTTAAACTGTATGCCCTTGTCCCGCATGACATTAAATTGCACACCCATTTGAACTACGAGGACTTTGATCCATGTCAAGGCATGGTACGTAGGAAGCCTCCCTGAGGTTCAAGCCCACCCATCATCTATTCACGTCGAGTTTATCCTTGTCCCACATGACGTTAAACTACATCCCAGTCCGACGGCAAACCATTGTGACCCCTTTGAACTATGTGGTCTTTGATCCATGTCAAGGCATGGTATGTAGGAAGCCTCCCTAAGGTTCAAGCCCAATAGTCATCGGCCCAGACCGTCTCCTTGTCTGTGTGCCAAGCCCCCAGTTTCTCCTGAACTACGAGGACATTGATCCATGTCAAGGCATGGTACGTAGGAAGCCTCCCCGAGGTTCAAGCCCACCACCAGTGGACCCATGGGTTCACCTTCACGTCGGTTTGCTGACGAAAATTACCAACCTGAACTATGTGGTCTTTGATCCATTCTAAGGCATGGTACATAGGAAGCCTCCACGAGGTCCAAGCCCACCACCACTGGGACCCCCCTGGTCCTCCTCATTCACGTCGGCCTTCCGGTGTCCAACCTGATCTACGTGGTCTTTAATCCATGTCAAGGCATGGTACGTAGGAAGCCTCATGAGGTTCAATCCCACCACCCGGTCATTCCGACCTCATTCACGTCGATTCACCCCCATCCTGTATGACGTTAAACTGTATTCTACATCCCCTTTGAACTACGAGGTCTTTGATCCATGTCCCAACATGGTACATAGGAAGCCTCCCAGAGGTTCAAGCCCACCATCTGTTGGTCATCCCGACCCACCTTCATGTCAGTTCACCAGAATCTGGGCAGCCTAACGTGTAATCCCCACACCATCCGGTCCAAGGTCCTCACTCACGTCGGCCTTCCGGCATCCACACCTAAACTACGAAGTCTTTGATTCGTGCCAAGGCATGATATGTAGGAAGCCTCATGAGGTTCAAGCCCATCACCATTGGACCAAGGTCCTCCTTCACGTTGGTTCGCTGACGATGCCCATCGGACCAAGGTCCACATTCACGTCGATTCACTGGCACCATCCCGAACTACGCGGACTTTGATTCCCTACCACGGGGATACGTAGGAGGTCTCTTCGAGGCTCAAGCCCAACTTTACCATTGCCCTTGCGATGGTCCCATTTCATCCCCCCCCCCACTTCGTTCAACTCTCCATCATCCACCCTGATTCTCACTTGGACTGCCATATCCCAGCAATATCATACCATTCCACTCCTCTTCGCAGCCGCCCATGGGCTGGTCCTAGTATCGGCACCCCTTCAGGGGAAATTCCTCAATCTGATCCATTCCAGCTAATGCTCTGATCGGGCTGATCCATCTCTGTTGGACGTTAAACCTGCGGCATACCCTGTGCTAAACATAGGAAGCTGAAGAAAACCTCAGATATATGTCTATGGCATATAATTCCCTGCGTTCGATGTAGGATTCCTCGGGCTTCCACACCCTCGAGAAGCCCCATGACAAGGGACAAAAGACAGACACACTAGTTCCCCAGCATCCAGACATGCTACTGATGCCTCGACGTGACTACTCCCTTGACTGAAGGTTGCTGCCCTGACCGGACCCTTTGGAATGTCCCGACAGAAGCAGTGTAATTAATCGGCGTCCATGGAAACATGGCACTGGGAATATTTTCACGAACAACGTATTAAATATATGAGGGAGACCCGGAATAGGAGACGAGTTCCGAGGAGGAATCCACGGAAGGAAGAACCGACATCCCATCATCCCGTTTCGATCAAGGAGAAGACGTACCTGAACAAGGAACAAATGTCGCCCGCCTTTGGAAAGTGGGAATGAGGGGAAACACAAACAAATGTCGTGCGTCCTCCCCCGTAGACGGATGCGTGCATGCCCTGGAGAAAGCGTCGGAAACAACTACCAATGGTGTTTATTGTATCCAAATTAGTATTGGTTCTGATATCCAGAAACCTATGATGATAAAAAAAATTAGGCCAATTTTCCTATGCAATTTCATGTATAAGATTTTGGCTAACCTCTTGAACAGAAGACTCAAACTTTTGATACCAAGAATGGTATTGGAGGGAAAACATGGCTTCATATAACGAAGGGTAATTCTAGGGGAAGTATGGATTGTATAATAAATGGTTTATGATATTAAAAATAAGTCCATGGGATCAAATATTATCATAAAAATGGGCATGGATAAGGTATAGTAAAGACTTTAGTGGAGATTTATTAACAGATTGATGATAGAATATTGTTTAAAATAATGGTTATGTGATCATTTCTTTAGGTTCTACTCCTCCCCATGGATTTCAATTTTCTTTATAGGGAAGGGATTTGGTTTTTTCAAGTCAGCCCATGGCTTAATGATAGGTAACCCGGTCTCCCCTAGAATCTTTATCATGAACCAAGATAAACATTCAAGGAATGAGAAATGTGGTCTAGAAATGAGATCTATTATTCCATATATTAATAGACAAAGATCCATTATTGGGATGAATAAAATTACAGAGGAATACAAAAATCATTGTGGTAAGAGGATCAATCAAGCAACGAGCTTAGTTTTTATCTTTGATAAATTCCCTAGGGAGACGTAGTAGATTAATTAATAAAAATATGAGAATGCATAGAGGTCAGCTATCAATGGAGTATATGGGCACCCCACTCTCGAATGGTTGAATCAAGAAATATTGATTTGATGAAATACTTCAAAGGATTATGGGACGAGATTGAAATAGGAAAAATAGATTCTTTCATTTGGGGTGAGAATAACTCTTGCTAAAAGTGTATTAACATTGATCCTAATGAATATATTTTCAGTGATCAAAGAAAAAAAAGTACATTGGACCAACTTGAGAATATCATGATGAATTTTATGTGGGATGTGACATGGGATGGAAGGAGTCACTAGGAATTGTGGAAGACGTTTTAAAATACTATTGGTAAAGAAGCTATTAACTTACACAATGTTTTAGAGGATATGAAAGTTGAGTAGGAAAAAACTAGCATGGGAGGTAATTTAAGGGAAAACTATATGGGCGTAGTTTATGCTTAATAGTTACAGAGAAGACTGGAGAGAATGGGTTACATGTAATAAGAGAAATATAAGTCTGGAAATTTGTATGACGGAGCACCTAGAAAAACTATAAGTAACGGAATATGGGTTGTGGGAAGTGGTGATGTTTTCTTATGGAAGGAGTAATTGTCCAGAGTTCCTCTTATTTTTATAGTTTTTCCAATTCTAAAGATTATGTTCAAAGAATCCAGCATGTTTCTGGGTTTTATCAATGCCAGTCATAGTAAACAAAAAAAGTATCTCTGATAGTATTAGACTATCAGATGATCCAAATAAATGTATGTTTAGTAAATCTTGTTTGGGTCTTTTTAATAACAAAGACTTCTGAGAAAATGGTCCATTTCAGTGGAAATTATGATGAGTGGGTGACGAAGCTGTGGTAAAAAATTATTCCCCCGAAAATGAATATTTTGGTTTGGTGGTTTTTAGAATCAAGTGTTTCCCACTGACGGCAATGTTCATAAAATAGGCATGTGTTCTAGATTCTATATTATGGTGTTGATCATATCTTAAATAAAAATCCATGTGGCACATATTCTTCAAAGGGGAATGGGTGCCTGATATATGGAATAACTATGTATGATGCATAGACATTGAAGGACATGGGGAATACATGATGGATTTTCTCAATTCTTGGTTCCACAACACGAGGTAGAATATGGTGGAAGTGAAATCCCATAGTATTATCTTCAATATTGTGTGCTAGACTATATGGGAGGCTCTCAATAAAGATAAGGAATGTATGATCTTCTCACTTCATTTAATCCATATCCACTTGAAAACTCTAGTAGAAGAACTTGAGGGTATCCTATATAGTGGGGAGACATCATTATCATTTCATTGAGTCATCCCAAGCATTGTTAAGAACATGGAAGTGGCGCGTGTGACCAAGAGAGGTGCATGAATCTGCTAGAATCCACAAAGGTTAGGGATGAAGCTCAACGAGGATGGATCATGTTCGACTAAGGTTATACGTGGAGGTGTACTTGTACATGATAGAAGGGGGTGTGTCATGTTTGGTTTTAACTCCTTTTATGGTCTTGGAAATTCTATTGGTGCAGAAGCAAGGGTGATGGAAAACGATCTAAGGTTGTGAATATTTCATAAAATTCATATTATTGAGGTGTAATATGATTCCAATGTGATGGTTTTTTGTCTTTGAGGTAAATATTTCCCTCCATGGGATCTAATTTAAATTTTCAAGAGATTTAAGAGGGTTGTTGATCAGCAGATTTATATTAGCCTCTCATGGAGGGAAGGAAATTTTACGGCTAATGCATTATCTAGTAATGGGGGTCTTAACGAGCCTATTAATGAATATTCTTGTAACAATTCTCTAACAAATGACCGCAAGATCATTTTTAGGGTTGATTCCCTAATACTTCACCACTTTTGGACCCCTTAAACTAGTTTTCTGAACATTTTATATATTTTAATAAAAATTAAATTTTCAGTTATGTCAGGGTATCAAGTTCTACAACCACCTAATTAGATAATTCCAATAGTATATCTTAATTGAGTCACCTAACATTATAATTCCAACAACATATCCTACTGAAATCACCTAATTGAGTGATTCCAATATCATATCTTAATAAAATCACCTAACTAAATAATTCTAATATCATATCTTAATAGAAACACCTAATCTAATAATTTTAACATCATATCATTGAAGACTTAAACATTATCCAAGGAATTTGAGGGATATAACTAATCCAACCACGTATAATGATAAACTATACATATGTGTGACACAAAAACTTAAGAACATTCATAATTCCTTCATAACTTAATAAATTCATGGAAAATAAATAAAATTCATGAAAATTTCCTTAAAACGTCACCATAATCCATCCAGGGAAAGAATTGGGTGATATCATTAGATAATATCCTCAGTGAAGAATAGTAATAATTAAAGTCTATTTAGATATAAGAAAGATAATTTTATAAAATCATTAGAACTATTATTTGAATATAAAAAGAAATATCCTTTTCATTTGGTAACTTTAAATAAATAAAAAAACATAGAAAAATGGGAATCATATTTTCTTTTAAAACCCATATAAACATAAAAATTTATATTTTAAAAAATAGTGGATATAATTATAGGAATAGTTTATCAAGTTATAATGTTTAAAATACCATTATGTCCACACCATTATAAAGAAAGTAAAAAATGATCATTGTGCGAAACATTAAAAACATTTCTCTTAAAACATTTGTAATGAAATTTAAATATAGTTGAAAATGACCTTAGAAAATAAATTAAGTATAGAGAATAATATTTTTGAAAAATCATAAATAATATGGTCATGGAATAGAATTTTTTTAAAAGACCTCAAAACTCTTAAAGCAATGATTTAAAATAAAACCCTATACATGTTTTTAAATCAAAATGCCCTTAAAATAAATTACTTGAGAAGGATATTAATATAAAAAATATATAAATAGATCTAGGATAAAATATCTCAATGATAAACTATATACACTATATAAATGAAAATAATTGTATATTATGAAACATGTGTCATAGAAGGAAATTTGAGATGAGAAACCCTTACGACTATTATGAAACTTGAATAAAATTACATTAAAAGAAAGAAATTTATTTATATTTTTAAATACGAATAATTATATAAAAATATAATATAATATATTCAAGGGGTATTGAATCATAATAACACTATATAAAAGAAAAAAACTATTGACAAAATGAAGCGTGTCTGAAGGGATTGAAATTGAAAACAAGAAAACCATACCGCAGACTTCCGCATAGTCGGACATGATCTAACATCCTATATAATAAATTTTGGATTATTTTTCAAATGATTGAGAAATTTATTCAAATTTATTTTCAAATTATACTTTTCATTTAAATATCTTAATTATTTATATATTAAATGTTTAGTGTCAAATATTAAAATTTGGATGTTAACTGTTCTTTTTCCCTTACATGATTTGTTTTGGAGATTCTGGTAATTGAGTCTTATTCATGATTTAATCATATAATTTTTTTAATGTTGTATCAATTCATGCATTTCATATATTTCTAGAGTCCTATAATCATTTCATGGAACAAATGATGATGGTTTTTAAAACATTATTTTCATTATTCACATAAAAAGTAAACATTCTTAGAATAATACAAAAATATCACCCAATGAAATTTTTACATGTTGAATTCAAATATTTTGTTCATTTCATAAAATTAAAATTCTAAAATTAGGTAATTTAAAATGTAAATCATAATAGAAAATATTATGGAAATCATTTTTTATAGAAAGTTGGTTTTTTAAAAACTAAGTGTTTTTAATATTATTTCATATTTGTTACCAATTAAATTAGTGTTAATCTATTTATTTTCAAATCAATTTTTTTGTTAGAATAATACCTTAAAAATGGTCAATTTAATTTAATATAAATTCACAACACTTTTAAAACAATTATTAAAAAAATATCACTTTTAACATTAAACATGTTTAGTCATATTCTATTAAATTTAACTATTTATCTTCTATGATTTATATTTAATCAATTAATTTGTATTAAAATAAATGATTCATTATTTAATAATAATTTTAATATATAAATTATTAAAATAATTTTCTTTTATTTTTTATTTACTTGAGGTATTTTTCTTATTATATTTTATTAATGGTATTTCTTATTGTATTCTCCCAATGTATTTATATTTATCTTTCCTTAAATAAAATATATCATAGTTCATTTTAGTTTGGTGTAACTTTTGAATTAAGATATTCAACATAAAATATATTTAAATGAAAAATTAAATACAAAAAATCTTGGGGTTTAACATTCTACCCCTTAAATAAACTTCATCTTCACAAATTTTATTTCTATCACCATTGGATATATATGAGGGTTCTCTTAATATATTAATGACTCATGATATAATTTATAATGAGTTTTCTAACTTACTATCAGGGTTAAGACTCATCTTTTACATCATACAATACATATATCCAGAATTTTCATTTGTCACAACCCTGTGCTCCAATCACACTTCTTTGATTATGAGACTTCGGTTTTTCTAGAAACATACCTTTAAAAGATTCAATTTCATGATACTTTACTGAACCAAAAAATAAAGCCAATTGTTTATAATAATAATTTATAAATATAATAAAATAAAATAAATGTGTCTTGTTCTCTGACACCTTTGTTTTAACCCAAGATACATTTGGTTCACCGATTAATTCAAACCATAACCCTTTTAGTTCAACCTAAATTTTCTTAAGTTTCGTCCTATTAAAATAAAAATCATAAATCCTCAAAGTATCTATACCCAAATTTACCATAATATGTTTTACTATATTTTAACCAAAAAAATCATGGAACCCTATGCCCCCATAATTAAACATAACTTATATCCCCAAAAAACATTAATCACTGAAAAAAATAAAATACCAATCAATATATACCTTAATCACATATACTCAAAAAATAAATTGATATTTCACCAAAATAACTTGAATCACCTTATCAACAAATATTGTTTAAACCGTAAATGTCATATATACTACTCAACTTATATTCATAAAATCAATAAATCAGTTTTCCTAATTAAACATAATTACCTCAAAATCAAATCACATATATACCAAAAGGGTTATCTATAACTAAATAATACATTCTTTATATGACCCAATAATAATTCTCCCAAAATTTCATTAAGAACCTAAAAAAAGAATCACAGAAAAACTCTAGTGGAGTACCTATGATTTTTAACATATGATCACCCTTAAACTTATAAACCAATAATGGAATCCAAAACTGTTAAATTTACATAAATTATAAAATAAACACATCTAATGTTATATAAACCCTTATCTAATACCAAATGAGACACATCATACCCATATACTCATATCCAGTGCAAAAAACATACTATTTATATACTGGATTTGAAACAAACTAATGTGGCCCAAACCTAAACATCCATAATTACAATATCACTAATAAACAATTTTTCCACAATAATAATTTCGTATTCCATAAAAGTTAGTCAATGTCTCCCACAAAAATCTCCACACATGATACCGATCTAGGTATATCTTATATATTTCATTCTTCAAAACCTTGGGAAAATTGTGATATAAGAACGGTGAGCTCAAATTCTCAATAAGGGTAAATATAGAAATTAAAAATTAAAGATCTCTATTGATCATAAAATTATAATATGGGTATGAGAACATAATCAAAGTACATGTGTAAAGCATAATGAATTCATTCCCAATAAAATATAGATTAAAAGTCATGAAACATGGAATAAGTGTTTAGAATAAAAAATAACATTAGTAAAATGAGTGTAAAATCATGAGTCAATAATCATGATCCGTAAAAACATAACATAGTGATAATAATGTGGAATATGACTATATACCATATATAAACATAAAAATTATAACATATAACAATGCTGGATTAATGGTCTATTCTTAGAATCATTCATAATGGAGTAACCTAATTAGATAATTACAACATTATATCTTAATAGAGTCACCTGACAAAATAATTCAAATATCATATCTTAATGGAATCACTTAATAAGAATATTCTAATATCATATTTTAATGGAATCACCTCACCATAAAATTCTAACATCATGTCTTAAGAGTGTCACGTAATCAGATTATTCCAACATCACATCTCTAGGGACTAAAATATTACCAGTGCATTAGATGGCTATAATGGACTCACCCATAACATATTGATAAACTATACATATATATACCATAAAAACTTAATAGCACCCATTATTCATTTATAGCTTAATTAACCCATGGAGTAGAAATTATTTTCACGAATATTTAATTAAAACATTATTATATACCATCCAGATAATGAAATTGGATCATATCATTAGAGAATATCCATAATGAATCATAAAAATAATTAAAGGATGTTGAAAAAAATTAAAAATAATTTTATAAAATAATTATAAATATGATTTGGAAAATAAGACGAAAAATTATTTTCTTTGGGTAAATTTTTAAAAAAATCATAGAAAAATTGGAATAGTATTTTTTTTGAAACACCATGTAACCATTGAAAGGAAGATTGATGAAGAAGAATATATATGACAGTAGGGAAATGATATCAGCTAATGAATGTTAAAACAACATTCTTTTCACACCTTTATAAAGAAATTATAAAATTATCCATGTAGAAAACATTAAAAATATTCATCTTAAAACATTTGTTAATAAATTCAAAGATAATTGAAAATGACATTAAAAATAATTTAGGTATAGAGAATGAAATTCTTAAAATAATCAGAAGAATATATAGAGGATGAGTTAAGTTCCTTGGATTAATGATTAAATTTTTTTAATATCAATGTAATTATGTGAAGGTGGCGAGTAAAGTGATGGATTCGAATATACACCCAATACATGGAAAAGAGGATTCCCATGAATTATATGTAAATAATACTAGAGTGTTATTCCATTGTAAATATGAAGGTAGTCTCATAAGCTTGTAATAGAATAAGAAAAAACCTATTGTTTCTTAAAGATCTGGTTGGACGTCATTGAGTAGTAGACTTGTTTTGAAATTATATGATTAAAAGGACTTATCTTCATGGTTTAATCACGAAATTTAATAAAGGAGTGATACCAAAAAAAATTAGAATAGTGTAAATTAGAGGAAAATATGACTACAATGAACTACTTAAAGATATGTTATAATTGGGATTTGAACACCCCTGAGTTGGGATAAGGCCACCCTTATGTATAACTACTGTTTACTATAACTACTTTTGACTACTAAAATTAGTGTTTAAGAAACATGGGTGAAGGTTTTATTATTGTTATAGATTATAAGAAATTAAGTTATTAAAGACACTCTCACACAAGTATACATGCTACATATGTTCTTGGAAATTGAGCCAAATTTTTTAAGTAAACTTATTAAATTTTAAAAGGCTACTTGAAGTTTTTATATGTGTTTTAGAATGACTAGAATCAATTTTAAAAAGTATTGAATTCATTTTTAAGGAGTCTTCAAACTTGGCTCTCTTAGCTAGAAAATTGAAAATTATCTGAGAGTAAGACTTTTAATAAATGAATAAGTTTTAGAATTCATTAATTGTATAAATATACCAACATAAATATTTTTCATTGATTAAATTCATTGATACAGACCATATTACTTGATCATAAGACTTTGGTACATCATATGACTTCAAGGTAATGTAGGAAAATGGAAAAGGAAAGAGAATATGACTTCATAATATGAATGTGAGGATTGTTGTATGACTTTAAGTAGATTTTAGGTCTTTATAATAATCCTTTAAAGTGTTGAACATAATACTTCCCCAGTGTAATCCTTTGATATTTAGTGTAAGACTTTGAACTAATTATATGGATTCAATACTGAGTGAAATTTTTAGTAAACTGCTAGATGAAAAATTATAATTTTACAAATTCAATTTGGATGAAGAATAGAAATAAAACAGATAATTATTTTGTCAATTCTTAATATATCACAAATAAAGTGTGATAAAATATTGAAAATTGTGAGTTTTTATCTTCAAGTTGATTCAAGGAATATCATAGATGGAGATATTTTGGAATATTTTAAATGATATTTAATAAAAAATTCTAGAATTATGGTGAAATGATAATTATTAGTGATAATTCAATTCATAATAAATGTGAACATCATCATTCTATTATTATGCATGATCTAAGAAATTATGAAAAGAATCAAATAGAAGGATGAATTTATGGGAAAGAAATTATTCCTGAAGCTATTCTTCCATATTTATTAAAACTGGAAATAAAGAGAAATATTAAGATAGTTGTGATGTGTTTTATTGTTTTAAATATCATAATGTGTTGTGATTTATTATTTAGATAAAGATATGATTCAATCTAAGATACATATGTAATGTTTTATAATCATTATATGGTTGGGTATATTAAGTTGTAGTTAGTGTGGGTACCTTATTGAATAAAATTAGTGAGTCAAGCCCTCTTTAGAATAATCCAAAGATTCAATGGAGAAATAAATTGTTTTGTGATTATAGAAGATGAATAAGAGATTGTTATTGTGTCTTTGTGGATAAAAATTGTCAGCTTATAAGATGGACTATTGTGTGTTACTAGCTATGATGATAATAAAATATGTAATCTAGTTTTTTGTGCGATTCATCTGTAGAAATTTTATATGATTACTATTTTGGATTTTAGTGGGTATTTTAGAAAAATATGTGGACGACCTGAGGCTAACAAGAATCAACTGTAAGAATCTATAATATTTATTTTGGATAAAATAAAATTTGGTAGTGAGGGAATTCTTGTCAATATATATGGGACAATAGTTATGGGAAAAAATAATGTCGAGATCATGGGGGAATAACCATGTCTTAACGAGTGATAAATTAAATGATATCATGGGGGAAAGTAGTTATGAATATTTTATATTCCAAAATGGTTAACATAATTTCTTGGAGACTTTTCTATATAATAAAAATTAATGGTAGAGGATTTGATCTTTTGTGTATTCACTAGTTCATTCAATATTGAGTATATAGAGAAAATAAAATATCTCTTGAATAATATAAAATAGAATAAAAATCAGATCATGTGATGAGGTTGAAGATCTTCTAGGTTTCAAAGATACAGGAAGATGAAAATATTCTTATAATAGGAATGGTTTTAGAATTTTGATAATAATAAAACATATTAATATGTTGATCTTCTTTGAATGTATTATTTTATTATTGTAAATCACTTGAAGTATAAGGAATTTATGGGTTTGAGGATCACATGAGCTCAGTGACTGAGGAATCATGTTCCAAATGTTTTTAAGATATATATAGATGAGTTTCAAGTAGTGACCAAATTATAGAGTATTTATAAAGACTTGATAACTTTCAAATAAGTTACAGTTGTGTAGAAAGAGATCTACTTCATTGATTTATAAGAATCCTATAAAGAAATAAAGATCTATATCTAAGAAAAATTCAAGAAACACTTGTATATATATAGTTGGACTCCATATAACCTATGAAACTCAGTGTATATAGGGATATCATAGTCTTAATCTATGAATACAATGAGAATTTGTAAAGGGAGGTACTATGTAAAATAGGCATTTATAATTCTGTTAATACTCTAGTAGTATTGGTCTGTGAAACACCACCCATTTTAATCAACATTAGTTTATAATATAGAATCCTTGGTTGGGGAAAGAAACCAATCGAGGAAAAGAGTAGGTTTTTATACCAAACCCTATAAAAATATTTTTTCACTCTTTATTACTTTACCTGAATGTATACAGATTATTATTTCTATGTAAAACATTTAAAAATTTATTTCCACTAAATTATAATATAAAATAATTATATAGGGGTTTTAATATAGTTTTTAATTTGGTGAAAATATATAACAACTAATTTACCCCCCCCCCCTCTTAGGTGTCTTCGTCAATCATGTTGGGAATTTCAAGTGGTATCAGGTAATATGTACCCTATAATTAGATCTATTATTAATATATAGTAAATCTAATTTGAATTTATAGAGTAAAAACTAGAGATTATTGGGTTTCTTTAGGGGGATATGAGGTTACAAAAGTTAAAGTATCTTATAATACTATTAAAAAAATTAGAATGAAATAGGGAATGAAGGGAAGAAAAAATATAAAGAATCAAAAGGGTTTACCACTTCATAATGTTGAACAAAGTGGTAAGTTCTCATATATTAAATCTTTTGATAATGATCCTTTTGATTAATCTTGTTCAATATACAAATATCATGAAGTCATTAAAATTGTGAAATACTGTTACTCTTATGTAAAACTATTTTCAAATAATTTTCCTAATGAAGTCATTTCATAAAAAATTGGTTTTATCAAGTAAATATTTGATGAAAAACAATATCTAGAGGAAGAAGTTCATGCCATTAAGAATGCAATGGAAAAACAGGTTGGAATATACAACACCCTCTCAAAACTAGTAAAGTTTATGTAAGAAAAAACAACACTCTTAAGTGGAAACATGTCTACGATAGATAAAAATTGAAAGTAATAGTTTTTAGAAGGAATTGTTTAAATAATTTTTTATTGATGTAAACCATGCATTTTAAAAGATACAAAAAGTCTCATTGAGTGTCAAGGAAGAACAATTGGAAGTGAAATCTCAAATTAATAAATAACTTTATAGTTTAGTAAATGTTTCCATTCAGATTCATGAGTAAAAAGATTAGAAGATAAATAGAGAATGAGAAGATATTATGATGTTAGGTGAGGCTGAGAAACATTATATAAAAATGAAATATTTATTGCTGTAAATAAAACTAAATAATTTTGTGTGAATCCAAACTAAACATTTTTAACGAAATTAGAAATAGTAGGTACCAATAAACTTTTAGAGAAGATTTTTCCCTCACAATAGAATCTAACTAGTGGTAAAGAGAATGTGAGAATATGTGTCGAATCCTATATCACATCAAAATAGAATAGGAATACCCCCAATCCAAAAGGAAATGCAGGCATTGAATCTATTTTATTAAAAAACTTTGGAAAAAATTGAATTATATAAAAATGAGGGTTATTTTTTTATTCCTATAAAATTATAAAAAATATATGTGAGAATATTTATGAATAAATATTATATTATAAACATATAAATGATAACACCCTAATAGGGGGAAAATAATGGTATGGGTAATTCATTCTTTGATGGGGATCTTGTTCTCTCACTGTGGGGAATAATAAGATTTCTCACTACCTTTCCCCTCAATGAGTGATGAAAGAAGTAAACAAAATTTGGTATTTCACTTGGTTCACCCACTCTAGGATACATCCAAGAATTATTCATGAAGATTTTCATGTGAAAAAAATCACTAAAAGGCTAATTCTATACAATTATAATTTTGGAACGGTCTCACTGACCCTCTTGGCTCATTAACATGAATAGTTGGAGAAATCACTCTTCTCCATCAACGAGGAACTCACTAATCATTTAGTTGAATATTTATTCTTCACAAAATTATGTTATGAACATATGACCACATTAGGGTTTTTCTTCAACATGATTAATTTTACATACAATGTTGATGCGACTTCTAGAAGAACTCTTTCATCCTTTAAATCATCTAGATAAAATATTGGAATGATACAACTAAAAAATATTATAAAGAAAAAATCTCTATCTTATTAGGTTTTCCCTGGTAACTCTCAATTTTTTGAGAAATATATTTTTTCCTTCCTTTTTATATCAATCCAAGGGATATTATTGATTCATATATATATAGGATTATTCCATGTTTCCCCTTTTTAATGGGGAAATTATGAACCATAAAATATGAATTATCTATTTGGGGTTAGTGATTATCCACTGAATGATTCTAACATTCATTGTTAATATATATAATATTCATGTTTTGTATTATTAATAAACACCATTTTAGTCCATTTTACACTTTTAACATTATTTCATATTATAATTGCAATTCCTTCTTAAAATGCACTATTACATGGTAAATTTTTGAAAATCATTTAAAGTACCCATTGATCTTGATTTAATTTTCTTATTTAATTTTCAGGTTTCTTATTACATTGGTAACAATTCATACTTTTAGAGTTCTAGAAGATTCATATTGGAATACCACCAAAGCTGGCCTTGAACAAACAACATTCTAGGTGACGTGAACTAGCCAACAGCCCAATAAAACTACTGTAACGCCCATTATCTAAGCCTAATAATTCTGAAAATTGAACTTAATATAGAGGAAATCATGGTGAACATTTCATTAAAAAGTGTCAAAAGCTAATTCCGATTTTTTAATGGATTTATTGGTGGCCCAAGTTGGAGATAAAATTATAGGATGGATTCTATGGCCCAGAAAAAACATCCCACCAATTTAATCATATCTCGACAACCAAAAAGTATATTAGGATGAAACTTTTCATAAATATAGGAGAAATCCATATCTTCATTCTTTTATTCTTTATACCACTCAAATTCGGCCATATAGAAGGACATTTAGGCACCCCTGTTCGATGGATGAAAGCCGACTTCCACTTCGGGTCAAGGATAAAGAAGTCCACTCTCCCTTATTTTCACCCACCCTTGGCCTACCATACTCAAGTGGGATCCTTTTTTACTATTGGGAACTTGACCCAAGCCTCTTTAAATTCACATTTATTCCAGTGATGGTGGGGGAGTTTATCATCTTTGAGCTTTGTTTCATTTTAATGTTATGCTGTCAATTTGAGGTTGTAATCGCATTCCTTCAATTGTAAGTTTTTTGAATTACCTTAGCTTCTATATAAAAGTTATTCATCTTCTATTTTTATATTATTATTCTTATCACTTTGATACTGTTTCCTCAAGGTGTGAACTTTTTCACACCAAACCTTGTTAAATTATCACACAACGATGGAGTGATCATTATTTCATTGTTTTTTTAATTCTCCACTTCCTCCCTCATGAGTCTACTTCCCACCTCCATTGAAACAATAGAATAAATAGTGGGATAAACCAGTTTTGGGTTGATCCAAGGGAGTTTAAATGGTCTGTATTGGATTTTATTTATCACCCCATAAATTTCTAATCACCTATTTTAATTGAGATTTTTTTTGATGACTTTGAAACTTCTTCGTCCTTGTTGAATTTTAAGGCCACGTTCTTCAAGTTCTAATACGAACCTTTACCTTGGAGTGCTCCTAAATTTGATCCTCCAAGTGTATAGGTGATTAGTATTATGACGTTTTTGTATTAAGAGAGTAAGTGATGAGGTTGTTTGATCTTATGGAATAAACCTATCTCGAATATAATAAGTTGAAACCGTTAAAAAAAGAATTTCATCCAATGCACCCCCCAATTGATAACCTATGATCAACCAATTATTTTAATTTGAATTCACTTAAGTCTTTTATTTTTCATTTAAAACCATCTAAAATCAACCCAAGTTGGCCACTTCATAGCCAAAAACAATTCATAGAATGTATGTGTCTGTAGGTTACTTCCTATGTCTATAAGGATTCAACAACCCAAGCTAAACTACATGTGACTGCTTAAACCAAAAATCTTGGGTAAATTTGGACGAGGCTAATTTTAGGTGCCTTTTTTGGGGACCCAAGTAATTTATATAAACTCTAATTCTATTCTCCCATATTTCTTCTATTCTCATCCAAATTCTCTTATCTTTTCCCTTTCTAGTTTTTTTCCTTTTGGCGCATGTCCGACTACACCCATGACCAATAAAACCGTCTAGTTAGGGTGGAAAGTCCTGGGGTTAGGAAGTCAAGTACATAAAGGGATCTATTTTAATTAGATAATAATCATCATAATACTCCAGAGTCAAAAATTGAGCCCGTTTCAATGGAAGTTCTTTAAATAAACCAACTCATAAACCCGGGTGGGAACCAAAATGGAAATCAAAATGAGGCGGCCCCAATCTTAGAGAATGCAGTTGATCAAACCATGAATGACTACCTCACACCTTCCTGGACCAATTACCCTCATGCATTAGACACAATTCTAAAAGAGATTCTAACTACATCCTTAAACCCCATGTCCTAAACCACCTTCCCCCATTATATTAAATGGAGTCTGACATGCTTTACCTTCAAGTTAAGGAGTTCAATGAAATTGTAGTAACCATGTGTCCAACACATCAACTAGAATTAGCTAAGACGATGCTATTTCCTTTTTCTTTAAAGGATTGAGCTAAAAATTGGGTAAAAGTTTTAAGAACATCATACATCAAATCTTGGGACAAACTACAAAGGGAACTCTACAGAAAATACTTTCCCAACCTCAAAACAATTGAACTTAAAAAGATCATCCAAAATGTTTTCGAAAAATAAGGAGTGTCATTATATGAAAAATGGGAGAGGTTCAAAGACACTCTAAACATTTTTCCACACCATGGTTTTTATATTCTTGAACAAGTGATAATTTTCTATGAAGGGTTGGGTCTGGGGAACAAACAATTCATTGACAAGATGTGTAATGGAACATTCAAAAATAAAGCCCCAAATGATGCTTACGAGTATCTAGAAATCCTTACTAAACAAAATCAAACATGGGGAACATCACCTTTCTATGAGAAGCCACCCAAATCTGGTGGAATTCACACACTTAGGGAGGAGGAAAGCCTTAGGGAGAAACTTGTTGCACTCACTAGGAAGGTCGAGGAGATCGATCTTAGGAAGGTCCATGAAATTCAAATGGTTGACTCTGTTTGCACAATTTGTGACAAACATGACCACAAGACTTATAACTTCTCAAACATCCCTTCCATTAAAGATGTTCTTATCGGAGGAACACTAGTAGAGGTCAATGCTCTGAACATTCAGAAGCCACAGTACCAACACACTTTCAATCCAAGGTACAATGACCATCTAGGATTCCATTGGAAAGATAACCAACAACCCAACCAACAACCTAGCCATCCACAAGGACCAAACCCCTACCCTCCACAAAATTATGAAAACCATAACCAGTTCCAACCACAACTAGTCCAATACCAACATCATCCTATCCAATACCAACAACCCATCCAATAACCTATGCAACAACCAATTCAAAAAACAAAGTATCCTCTTGGGATAAACCAACCAGCACAATCCCCTACTCGATCTGTCCCTCTTCCAATCCTTGAGAAGTTTTGTAAAAAAATGGAAAAATGAACTCAAAATTCTCATACCTTAAATATTAACTACAAAACATGAAAACCAGGAAGGCACCCATGCCTACTTAGGAGGTACCATCCTAAACTTTATGTGGAGAATCCAGTTACACACAAACCTCTCATGAACAACTCATATCAGTAAATATTATAAAAAGTGGTAAATCCTTTGAGAAACATGACCAAGCCATACCAGAACCATTAAAATATTCATCAACACATGAAAATAATGAATAACCACACATATATTCAGAAAAATACAATGATAATGTGAATGAACTACATCCACACCAAACAATCAATCAACCTGCTCCCTTCCATCAATGCATGAGATGAAAATCTAAACCAGAACTGAATGAAACTTTGAGGGAAATATTCTCTCAGGTTAAGTTGAACATTCCACTTCTCCATACAATCCAAAATATTCCTACATACTAAAAGTACCTTAAATACTTTTTCACTTTTAAAAGTGAATTTTCCAATAAGAAACAATTCCTTTTGGCTACTAATGTGAGTACCACCATTCAAGGGACCATTCCTCCAAAGTTGAAAGATCCAGGATGTCCATACGACAATGTTGATTTAGGAGAGAACAAAGTTGTCAAAGCCCTTTGTGATATGGGAGAAAGTTTGAATCTCATTCCTTATTCCATGTATTGTCAATTAGGGATCGAATAAGTCTAACCCACATATGTCACTCTTCAACTTTCTGATCATAGTGTTCGAGTTCCAAAGGGGATATTAAAGGATGTTTTGGTGAAATTCGAAAATTTCATTTACCCAGCGGACATAATTATCCTTGGAAATTACCCAAGATTAGGTCATAGGGATAAAACCCCAATAATCCTTGGTCTTCCCTTTCAACAATCAACATTATTATCCAAGTCTGAAATGGGATCATGACCATCGCCTTTTGAAACATGAGTCTAGACTTGAACATCTATAATGAAAACTATCAAATTGGGGATGATGAAGATATCCATGAGGTTAATTGGATTGGTGGTGTTGATAGTGAACTCGAGGAACATCAAGGAATTACTAAGGGATTATTAAGTCAAGAAGAGATTGATTTTCTTTTTTCACATGAGGTAAATTTTTCTCCTTATCTTGAATCTCTTTCAAATAGCTCTATTGATGATTTTATAGAATCACTAATCAATGATACCATGGGTGATATCAATAAAATTGTGTCCATACCCATTCATGACACTTCTATGGATAATTTAGTGGATGAAAATTCTGTTCACAAGGAACCAATTCTGTCAAGAAATCTGAACAAAGAGACTGAGTTCAATACAAAGTCTCATCCTTTCTTGGAAAGTGATAACCAATATGATCTCAAATTTAAGGTATTAAATTCATCACTCAATTATGAATTCTTAAGGGAAAATCGAGCCTTTCATGTTTTCATTTATTCCTCTCTTGAATCCAATCAAGAGATGATGCTTTTGGATGTCCTAAGAAAGCATAAGAAAGTAATTGGATTGACCCTTTCTAATATTCCTGGGATTAACCCACTCATTGGAACTCATAGGATTTTTATTGAATATGAATCCAAACCATGTCGTCGACCTCAGTGGAGACTCAATCCAAATCTTAAGGATGTGGTAAATAAATAACATCTTAAGTTATTGAAAGTGGGTATCATCTACCCCATAGCTGAGAGTGAGTGGGTAAGCCCTATTCAAGTTGTCCCAAAGAAATATATAATTACTATGATCACCAATGAGGATGGTGAACTTCTCCCTACAAAGGTTAGTAGTGGATGGATAGTCAGTATTGACTATAGGAAACTCAACTCTTGTACCATGAAATACCATTTCCCCTTACCCTTTATTGATCAAGTCCTCGAGCGGGTGGAGAGTCATCAATTCTATTGCTTCCTAGATAGATTCTAGGGGTATAATCAAATAGAGGTATCCTTAGAGGATCAAGGAAAAACAACCTTCACTTGTCCATTATACACTTTTTCCTTCAAGAGAATGCCCTTTGGATTATGTAATTCTCTTGGTACTTTCCAGTGGTGCATGATGAGAATCTTCTCGGACATGGTAGGGGATTTTTTATAGGTCTTCATGGATGACTTCTCCATATTTGGGGATACTTTTGAGGGATGCCTTCTAAATGTTGAAAGGGTTTTGTCAGGATGTGAGGATAAGAATCTCATCCTAAATTGGAAAAAATGTCATTTCATGGTAAAGGAAGGACTTGTTCTAGGCCATCTGGTATCTATTAGAGGGAATGAAGTTGATAAAGCTAAGGTAGATATAATTCTTCACCTTCCCTCTCATAAAACTGTTAAGGAAGTGAGGTCATTATTAGGACATGCTAGTTTCTATAGAAGGTTCATTAGGAATTTCAACTCTATTTCTCGACCATGTTGTGACCTATTAGTGAAAGAGACTCCATTTTTATGGACAAAAAGTTGTGAGTAATCATTATATACAATCACATCAGCTCTTATCTCTCCACCTATCTTTCAAGATCTAAATTAGAATCTTCCATTTGAACTCATTTGTGATGCAAGCGACTTCATTGTTGGAGCATAATTAGGTGAACGGTGTGAGAAAACTCCATGTTTCATTTCTTATGCATAAAATCATTAAATGATTCACAAATCAACTACACCACCAGTAAGAAAAGGTTGATTTTTGTTGCCTTTGACTTGGATAAATTCATATCTTATCTCTTAGGATCACTCATCATTGTCTTCACTAACCATCCAGCCCTAAAATACCTTTTCCAAAAACAATATTCCAAGGCTCGATTGACAAGGTGGGTCCTTCTTATTCAAGAGTTCTATTTAAACATTAATGATAAAAATGGTGTTTAAAATGTTATAGTTGATCACCTCTTTAGGATGGAATTCAAAGACAACTCACATAACCTTTCTGTGTCTGATTCATTTCCCGATGAGCACCTCAATTTAGTGAGTGATTTCCCATGGTATGCTGACATAGCAAACCACTTGGTTACAGGTGACATTCCAAAATTTCTTAGGGCCCAAGATAAGAGGAAATTTCTTTATGATGTCAAACACTATGTGTTTGATGATCCTTACCTCTTTAAGTTTTGTCCTGATCAAATCATTAGGAGATGTGTTCCTGAGTCCAAGAAAGAGTCCATTCTAAGATTCTGTCATGTAGAGGCATGTGGAGGCCACATTTCCATAATGAAAACCACTGCAATGGTCCTCCAAAGTGGTATTTACTGGCCTAACCTCATTAAGGATTCCTACCAATTATTCCAAATTTGTCCTCCATGTCAACAATTAGGATCCATTACCAAAAAGAATCAAATGCCCCACACTCCCATTCTTATCATTGAAATCTTTGATTGTTGGGGAATTGATTTCATGGGACCCTTCCCAAACTCTAGGGGATACCTCTACATCCTCTTAGCTATTGATTATTTCTTGAAATGGGTTGAGTCCATTCTCACCATGTACAATGACTATCATGTAGTGATCTGATTTCTAAAAGAGCACATATTTTCTCGATTTGGAATTCCTAGGGCTATAATCAGTGATCAAAGAACCCATTTCTACAACTTCCCATTCTCATCACTCATGTCTAAGTATGGGATTTATCCTAAAGTTCCCATTTCATTCCATCCACAAACTAATTGTCAAGCTAAGTTAGCGAATAGGGAGATTAAGAAAATTCTTGAAAAACTATCAATCCCTCTATGAAAGATTGGTCTGAGAAACTCATGGATACACTTTGAGAATATCATGCAGCATTCAAAACCATCCTAGGAATGTCACCTTATAAGTTGGTTTATGGAAAATCATTCCATTTACCTGTTGAAATTGAGCATAAAGCATTTTGGGTAATAGAAAAAAATGAATTTTGACATTTATTTGGCTGAAGAAAAGTAGAAATTAGATCTTAATGAACTTGAAGAACTTAGGATGGAGGCTTATGAAAATTCAAGGATAAATAAATATAGTGTTCAAGCCTACAAATCCAAGAATATCAAAGTCAAAAAATTTAATCCGGGTAAAGTTGTACTCTTGTATAGTTCAAAACTTCATTTACACCTGGGAATGTTAAGGTCTAGATGGTCAGGTCCATTCACAGTTCATCATGTGTACCCCCATAGGGAAATAGAGATTCAGGATCCCACAAGTGGTCACATTTTCAAGGTTAATGGTCATAGGTTAAAACCATTCATTAAATCATTAAATAAACAAGAAATAGATGTTGAGTTCACTAAGCCAACCTATGAACCAGAAAAAAAAATTGATAGATTTAGGATCTATGCTAGGCTAACGGCATTAAACAAAAGCGTTGCATGGGAGGAAACCCATGGTTTTTATATTTCCAATCTTTTTTAATCATCTTTATTTTTCAAAATAGGATTAATGATTCATTTTGATATTTAAAAAATAAAAATAAAAAAAATAGGATGTTTACATGTTCTTCTATTATGAGTATGAATGGGTATGAAATGGGAGTTCCATATTCATCTATGTCACATGGTGTGATCCTTGAGTAATACCTTACCCAGAAATTTAAAAAGAAGACAATGTATCATTAGTTCATTTTATTTTTATGTGTTTTTAGGTTAAGATAAAAAAAATAATAAATAAAAGGAAACATCATCGGTCATGGGGAAAACCTCATCACAACTGGAGAAGTCGCGGGGACTCGAACCCGAGACCAAAGGGAGACAGGGGCACGCACTTACCACTGACCTACGGCTTATAGTGATTCTTTATTCTATAATTTTTGTATATATACTTATATTTTAATTTTTTATTATATGAATAAATATATATATCTCTCTATATATATTGTTTTGTTTGTTTGTTTGTTTGTTTTCTCCTTTTTCCACTGGGGAACTCTGCAAGTGACATTGATATCAAAGGACTAAATTGGTGCAGCAAGAACATCCACTTCAACCACCATGTGACTTTATTACATGATCCTTATATTTCAATTTCCTTTTATAACTACTCTCATATACCTCTACCCCCATCTCAATTTTATATTTTTTAAACACATGGGACAGTGTTATTCAAAGTTGGGGGTGAAAAGAAAGAAAAACAATTAATTTTGTGTACATAAAAGAAATGTGTTGAAGGAAAATTTATTTAACCTTGAACATGATAATACACATTTCACACTTTGAAACTGAATATCAAATAATTTAGCATTCCTTGATTATAATTTTAATCCATGTATAATTTCATGAGCAAAGATTTTTGAAAGTGTGGCTGTCTAATGTGAAATTTCATTATTTATATAATCATCCAAATAGAAAAAAAGAGATCCCAATGCACGTCCTTTGGATAGTGGGGTATTATTTTGAGTTCATGGGGTCCCCCAAAAAAAATATTATAGGATTCGTGATCATTTTATTTTTAATATGAGTATTCAATAAAAAAATAAAAAAAACAATAAATTTGCGCATAGGGCAATGAAATGACCTAATGTGTGGCTTTAGGCACTTGGGGATCGAGACTCTATAGTTTTCTGGACAAGAGTTAGTAATTTTATCTCTATTTTTGGTAATTTGACTTTTTTTTTGACTGAGTTAACTCGAGATGATTCTCGAGTATGTGGGCTTCACTTGGTTCCCTAAGTTCTTTGAGCATGTGAGTCATTGGCAAATTCTCACTGCAAGGGTTGACTATTTTGAGTGAAATTTCAATTACCATGGAAATATTGAAAAAAAATGAATAGTCGTCTTAATATTGAAATTTGATTCCACCTAGCACTTCATTAATTTCCCCCTTGAATAAATAGGAACCCCCATGTCTATTGTGATACACAACACATCCTCATACTTAATTGATATTAGATGAAATATGGCAATGAATTTGAACAAAGGAATTGTCTTGGGATTGGGATATGCTTATGAAAATATATTGTATTAAAATATTTTGATGGGTTTCACAGTTGTTTGATATAAGGGTTATTGGTGATCATTGTTTATTAAAATATTTTTGGAAAAGGAGATTTTAATTTCAAATTTTTGAGATATATTTTGCTCAGGACTAACAAATATCAAATTTGGGGTGTGATTATCCAATGAATGAGGATAATATTTATTTTTAAATGTATATGATGTTTATGTTCTTTATTATTCATAAACACCAACTTAGTGCATTTTACACTTTGAACATTATTTCTTATTATAATTGTAATTCCTACTTAAAATGCACTATTACATTGTACATTTCTGAAAATAATTTAAAGTAACCAATGATCTTGATTTTATTTTCATATTTAATTTTAAGGTTTCTCATTACATTGGTAATAATTAATAATTTTGGAATACTTGAAGATTTATATTGGAAGACCACCAAAGTTGGCCTTGAACAAACAACAATATGGGTGAAGTGAAATGGACAACAGCCCAATAAAACTACTGTAGCGGAAAATGTCCAAGCCAAATAATTCTGAAAATTTAACTAAAGATAGAGTACATCATGGGAAACATTTAATTAAAGAGTGTCCAAAGATAATTATTTTTTTGAATGGAGATCTAGGCGGTCCATGTTGGAGACAAAATTCTGGGCTAGATTTTGTAGCCCAGAAAAACATCCCACCAATATAATCATATCTCGACAACCACAAAAGTATTTTGTGCTGAAATGTTACAGAGAGATAGGATAAATCTGTAGATTCATGTTTTTATTCTATGTACCACACAAATTCTACCATCTATAAGGACATTTAGGCGCCTCTGTTCGGTGGATGAAACTGGATGCCACATTGGGTCAACGATAAAGAAGTCCACTCTTCCTTACTTTCCACCACGCTAGGCCTACCATACTCAAGTGGGATTCTATGTACTGTTTTGAGCTAGACCAAAGACTATTTAAATTCTTATTTATGTCTGTGGTGGTGTAGTAGTTTATCATCTTTGATCTTTTTTTAATTTTAATGTTATGCTGCCAATTTAATGTTGTAGTCGAATTCCTTCAATTGTATGTTTCTTGAATTACCTTAGCTTCATTATAAAAGTTATTTATTTTCTCTTTTTCTATTCTTATTCTTATCACTTTGGAACCATTTCCTCAAGGTGTGAACCTTTTCACACCAAACCTTGTGAAATTATCACACAATGGTGGAGTGATCGTTTTTTCATTGTTTTCTACTTCTCCACTTCCTCCCTCATGACTCTACTTCCCAATTCCATTGAAACCATAGAATCAATGGAGGGATAACCCAATTATGGTTTGATCCAAGGGAGTAGAAATGGGCTTAATTGGATTCTATATATCACCCCATTAATTTCTAAACACCTCTTTTAATTGATATTTTTATTTAATTATTTTGAAAATTCTTCGTCCTTGTCGAATTTTAAGGCCACATACTACAAGTGCTAATACGAACTTTTACCTTGGAGTGCTCCTAAATTTGATCATCCAAGTGTATAGGTGATTAGTATTATGATGTGTTTGTATTAATCCAGTATGTGATGAAGTTTTTTGAACTTATTGAATAATCCAATCTCGAATATAAGAAGTTGAAACCATTAAAAAAAGAATTTCATCCAATCCACCCCAAAGTGATAACCTAGGATCAACTCATTTTTTAATTTGATTTCACATAAGTCTATTAGAGATCATTTAAAACCATCTAAAATCATCCCAAGTTGGACACTTCATATCCAAAAACAATCTATAGGATGTACGTGTCTCTAGGTTACTTCTTAGGTCTCTAATGATTCGACAACCCAAGCTAAACTACAAGCGACCGCCTAAACCTAAAATCTTGTGTAATTTTGGCCAGAATAGTTATTAATCTTAAATAACCTTAACTAAAATAGTCAATATAATAAAAAGGGTCTATCTATAGTGGGTCCATGGATATTTCATCATAGTATCATCCATTTTATATAGACTGTAGTGTGGTTATCTTCACTGCAGTGAAACTACTTCTACCTTTATCTTCCCATGATATGGTAAAAAAGGTTGGCATAGAAAGTCCCATTTAACAAAAATCCAATTCTATCATACATAAATACTTCCATAACAGAACCACATGATTTTAGTCATGATATTAATCTCCAAACGAACTAGTCATGGCATGGAAAATACTAGTTTGGTGTATCCTACTGTAGGAAGGTATATCCCAATTTGTTTTATTCCTCTAATTTTTTACCCTCCATGTCACATGGCATGGATATAGAATTGAATACTTGTATAAGGGGGTTGTGGTGTGGCCCTTTTCAATGTGTCATGGTCACCCCAAAAATTTCATTGGTACCAAACTCTTCATGAGATCTCTCTACACCATGGTGACCTTGGCTATGGAATAACTTGAAGAATTAGATTTCCACATCAAAATTGACTCTAAAAATATATCAACATATATGTTAATTCACTGTAGAGACTAGCCAAATGTTATTATTGGGGTATACTCCTAGACTCCTCCATTATTTTTCCCTATAATTTGGAACAATTCATCTATTATGTCATTCCTACAACATAAACCAATTCTTCGTGCACATGATGACTTGTGTGCACACTTTCATGCCACCCTGATGCCTCCATGGAAAGCTAGCCTAGTTGGTTCCCTCTATATGGTTGAGATTTCACCAATATAATTGGGTTTGATCTAGTTTTTCTTACATTCCACGTTTTTTATTTATTTTATAGAATAAACAACTAGGCTATGGTGTATTTATGGTGACTATGATAGAAACATTATCTTAGAAACAAAATTCCTCATTATTCTTCACTTTGTTAATATAATAAAGACTTAAAATATTTAAAAATGGGGTTTGGATAGAAATATACCCCATTTTCTTTGTTTAAATTTATCCAAACACTCCCACCACTTTAAAAAAAGTGACCACTCTCACAAATTTAATCAAAGAGACACTATTCGTCAATTCTAATCCCACATGATAGATGCTCAGTATGATAAAAAAATAATTTAATTTAATTTTTTTCATGATTTCATTTTAATCTAATAAAACAAATCAAAAATCAATATCCTCCCCCTTAGTAAACATCGAAATACCCTCCCCTACCTCTATACCTTTTTCTCCCACTGTCAAAAATAGTTGTATCTCCCCCCGCCCCACATTTAGAAACCAACCCAAAAATTTCACTACTCTAAAAACTTTTAAATAAGAAATTATAAATCAAAAAAATTAAGTTAATAATACATACCCTTATCATTAAAGAAAATATAGGGAGTGGGGTATGTCTTGAAATAAGTTATGTAGATGGAAATAGTTGGACTCAAAGAGCCAATTGGTGCTTTAAAAACACTACATAGGGTATCTCCTTTGTAAAGATATAAGAAACTTGATCTTGTGTGGAAAAATACTATAAAAGAACTCTTTGATCCACTTTCACCATTATAAAATGATATTTTATCTCAAAGTTATTTTTCTAAGAATGTTGTATATTAGTTTTTCTATGATTGATCACACTAGAGTTTTCACACATAATTAAAATGGTAGAAATTAATTTTACACCCATTTAATCAATTTTTTGATTCATATATAGTAATTGGGTATATTATTGAGTGGTTTAAATGTAATTGGACTACACGGTTATCAATGAAATACATTATTGATTCTTAATTTTATATGAAATGAATAAACTGACAAGATAGAAACCACCACTAGAAGTTTATTTTTAGTAATATAATCAACCATTCCAATCTACATTATTGAATACCACAAAATTATATTGTGAATAATTATGATAGAACAAACCATAGTTCTTCATAATATGAATATGTCAAAGAATTATTTTCACAATATTCATGTGGATCAATTTGGTAACAATCTAAAAATGAGAGTCTTGAAAAGTAGAAAATAATATATCTGGTTGAGTGGTGATAAAATATAGTAAAATTCCAATATTTTTATGATACATGGACACATAGACCTTGTTTTCCTGCTAATATTTTTTTAATTTTACTATTATCTCCACTAGAGTTTCCATGGGCCTCAATTCCTTGATCTCAAATCTTATTAAGGCCTCCTTGGAATATATAGTTGGTGAGATAAATTTCCCATCCACTCTTTGAAATAACTACAATCCAAGTAAAAGTTACATTTCAGCAATTAGAGACATCTCAAGTTTTAATATCATTAGTTCTGAAAACTTCTTACCTTAGTTTTCATCCATGCCTCCAAAAATTTTGTCTTCAATATTAATGATCCCCACCAATATTTTTTTATTCTCCTTCCTGATATATATATTATGATCAAATAAATCTCTATAAAAACCAAGATTCATTATAAATTGGTCTATTCTAGAATATCATTCCCATGGTGCTTGATTGATTCCATACATGGCCTTATTTTGATGATACACTTTGCCTTAATCTTCATCAATGAGAAACTGATCTGGTTGTTCAATATATACATATTCTTCAAGGAAACCATTCAAGAAGGAAGATTTAACATCCATTTGATAAATTTTTAACCCCTTATAAATTTACATGGATAGAAATCATTATATTGTTTCAGGATATGCAATGTGTGCACATGTCTCATCCACATCAATTCATTAATTTTGACATATCGTTTGCACACAAGTTGTTCTTTACTCTAAATAACTAATCCATCATCATTTTTTTGGAACACCAACTTGGTTCCAATGACATTATTTTCCCTTAGTATTGGTAAAAATTCCCATGTATTATTCTCTTATATTTTTTCAAGCTCCTAATTCAAATGCTTGAACAGACTCTTATAATTTTCAACATATTGAAATGATTTTGATTGTTCCAAATATAAGAAAGATACTTTCTAATAAGACATTATTATTATGGTTTTTATTGGGGATACCAAGTCTCTAATAATTATATTTTCATTGATTTCATCCAATCTTGTTTGTCTCTATGAAACTTCTATAATTCATGGTGTTTGTTCACAATACATGTCTCTATTAGACTTCTCTTCATTCCTTGTGATTCATTCTAATCCCTAGGCTTCTTATTCAACTTCAAAATAAAAAATTTGGTGGATATCATAAAAAATATGATCATGTGATGTTGTCATTTTTTCATATTCAACCACCACAACATCATTTCTTTCAATCATATTTTTAGGATTCTTGTTGTAATACCTTTAATCTATACTATTTGATTAGTATCTGTGAAATATGCCTTTATCTCGATGGTCTTAAAATTTTATATTATTTTCCATTTCGATAATAAAGTATTTAATTTATAACTCTGGGAATTATTTGAGTGTAGGATTATTTTAATACCACATTTCATATGGACCTATCTCATCATTCACACATTGTAAAGTATTTTGGGCATGTAAATCAATAAAAGTAGTCGTTCTTTATAGTCTGCTTCTGGAAGATAATTTTCAATCAACATTGGTCAACCCATGTTTCTGATTATATAATTTCTTCTTTCCATAACCCCATTCTATTAGGGTGTTTTGAAAAATGATACCTAATATTGAATTCCATGATTTTCCAAATATTCCTTAAATTTGGGGTTTGTGAATTTGGTGCCATTATCTATTTGAAACATATTGATTTCACATCAAGCATCTTTTAATATCTCCTCCAATAAAGAGTGATACATTTGTATTCCATAGTCTTATGTGTGATGGTCATAATCCATGCTATTTTGTGCAGTTATCTATAAATAGAACATAAAACATGATTCTATTCATCTCATTGGGTGAAATTGGACCACCAATATCCACATGTATAACCTCAAGAAACATTGAAGCATTCATCTTATTTAAATTATAGGAATTCAATCCAATCTTCCCTTTTTGAAGTGAATCACATATGTGAGTGTGATCATATGTGGGATGGGGAAAATCATGAGATCCATTGCTCTTTACCAACTATTTTAGAGATGTTTGGCTCCAATTTCATAGATATGTGTGCTATAACATGTTCTCTTCTTCTTTGGACAATAACAAAAATGTTCATCCCCCACAAGGTATAAATTTTCATTATTTCTTTTTCACTAGATAATAAGTGAACCATATTTATCTTTTAAGATACATGATTTTTGAATTAACTACACCACATATCTATGGTTTCACAATTATAAGAAACTAAGAAGATTATGACTCATACCATCATCCAAGAGAACATCATTTCACATGGGATCTTTTTCTCTAATCACATATTTTCAAGAACCAACAAAATTAAGACACTCATCATTAGTGAAACAAAATATTCCATATTTATTGTTCTTAATGTTCACAATGAGGTGTATATTTATTCCCATATGTGATGTACACCCACTGTCCACAATCCATGAGCTTGAATTTTTTTCCTTTGGTAAATATTGGAAACATTGGCCTTCTTGAAACCCCCTTCATCTATCATGTTGGTGATGAACATGCCTCCTTAGTAGTTTTCCATATGGTTCATGTTCTTCTTACAAATCTAAAAACATATTTTGTGTTTCAATGTTTTTGGTTCAAGGTTATAGTTTTTTCTTTCATCCAATTCAATTCATTATTGATGTCACTAGTAAAATTCTTGATGTGAAATGACATGCCTTATTACAGAAGCCTTAAAAAAATAAACAATAACTATTAAAATAAAATGAGTTATAAAAAATTATACTTTCTAGTTTGGATTGATGTTTCCCTATAAGGACCTTTTATAATAGATAAACCATAGTATGTGTGTCCAAAATTTCCATAGAAAAAACATAAAACTTTTAAAGTAATGTAATTCATCTTGCCCACATATTTAGTTTCCTTTATAGTGTTGTGAATATAAATATTATTCGGAGGGGTCATTTCTTAAGGTTCTGAAAAAATATCAAATTTGTCACTATGTTTGAACCAATTAACATGAGGAATAGGCATGTGTTCCTCCTCTAAAATTTCATTGCCTTGACTTGATGATGATTCTTAAGCATTTCCTTTCATCATTCCAAGATTTAATAATACTTCTTAATATTCACACTTCCAATTCCAATTTATAACTTCAAAATAAATATCCTAAATTATTATTACTCTATAATTGATAGTTTTATCCAAAACATAAATGATTTGATGTTTTTATACAATTGTATGATTTATTTCAACCTCCATCCCTAAACTTTTTGAACTTCCTGATCCAAGTTCTTATACTTCATACTTCAGCTATAATTTTTCCCCTTCTTGTGGTTTCATGTATATATTAGAATCATACACCACTAAATTGGCCTTATTATACTTTTTTCCTATATGTCATGCTGGTAAAGGGTTGATTCAAGTTATACCAGTAGATCAAACCTTCTGAAAACTCCTTCATTCTCACCATCATTATTTAATTTCTTTTTTTATTTGTAATATCCATCAACACACCATTATCTTTATAATTTTCATATTCTTCTACATCACTTTTGATATAACCGTATTCCTATTTAGACAAAAGATTTATTATTTTGAAGGACCCCCATTATATAATTTTTTGATCCTTATTTCATTATTTTCTTGAGATATGTTTCTTCCCCATCATATTCTTATAGTTTCTGGGACACTTGGATGCATTATGTCCCACCTTTACACACTTGAAGTAAATAAGGGTAATATTACTCATAAACCTCCCTTTTCTTAATTTGATATTAGAGAACCATAATGAAATCAACTCATCAAATTCTTCAACTTCTAAATTTTATGTGACTGAAATCTACTTTAGGGACTTAAAATCAAACTCCTGAGTGCTTTTCTTTATTCTTGAATCATTTTCTTCATTTCTCATTTCATAAGCCACTAAAGTGATATCCAATATATCAAGAGAGATTTATTTTGGATCTCTTTCTTCTAGAACAAACAATATTTCCTTGAAATGAGGAGTGATTGTTTTCATGATTATCATCATTATATTATCATCTTTAAGATCCTCACCAAGACCTTACATATTTACAATAAGAACATTTGGATGATCAAAAAATTCATCAACCATCTCACATGAATATATTCTATAATATTCATATTTATTCCATAGAACGTGTATCTTGTCCTCTAAAACATTTGAATCCCCTTCATAAATATTTAAAATATTTCCCCACATAACATGATAGGTTTCATATTATATTACCATTCTTAAGATGTGATTGGAAAGAGTACTTACCAAAGTATTAATGGGTTTTGAATCAACATCTATTTCTCAATGTTTAATTTCCAGCATGGATCCATTTTCAATTTTTTAGTGATTCCATATATATAATTTTTGTAACCATATATTCCCAAAGATCTAAAATAATGTTACATCCATATTTTTCATATCTATTAATTACTTATTTAGTGTATAATAACACCTTTATTGTTAACAATTATTTCCATACTTTTAAGAGAGAAGAATAATAAATATTCCCTTTGATACCACTTATTACAAATGTATAGATTATAAAATCGTAATAAGGGAGGGAAAGTGAATTAGGGTATAATTGATTCTTTCTTGTATACGGATCTTGTTATCTCACTAAAATGAAAAATTCAATTTCCCTATATTTTTCTCCTCAATGAGAAATGAAAGTAGTAAACAATACAATAGATTTTACTTTTTTCACCCAAAATGGGATAAATCCAAAGAGAATTCATGTAAATGTGTATGTGCACCAAATTCACTAAAAGGTCACATCATTTTCGTTAAAAATTTGGAGTGGTGTCACTAACCACCTCATTAACTACCATGAACAGTTGGAGAACTCATCACTCTCCTTCAATGAGAAACTCACTACTCCATCTCTTGAATCCCCCTTATTTATATAAGGATGATATGAAAATATTCCCACATTGGGGTTTCTCTTTAGTAAAATGATTTCATCTTCTAGAAAGTAAAAAAATATTTGAATTACTCTATCATTGAATTTAAAAACTTCTTGAAAAAAATATTGGATCAAAACGATTGGAAAATTTTCTCTAGAAAAACTCTTTATATCCTTCATTTTTTCCTATGTAATCTTCTATTTTTCATAGTATATTTTTTCAATTCTATTGATATAAATCGAAGGGTTAGGATGGTTTCTTCTATCTATAGTATTGTGTCAAGTGTCCCCTTTATTTTATGATGGAATTATGTAATATAAAATATGAATTAACCATTAAGGGTTACTACTCATAACTCCCCCTGACTAAAAATTCAGGATACATAAAATGGTCTGCTTGTATTGTGTCCTTGGATTCTCTACTATATTATCATCTATTATACATAGAATATGATGTGGAAATATTCATTGTGGTGAAAATAATTATTCCCCAAACTTCACATGGTGTGGTCAATAAGGTTCTAGTGTGGAGACTCATATTTTACTAGATTGACTTTTCACAAACACAACTCTTTCCATAACTCCCATGCATGATTTCATGTATGATCTTTATCTCACAATGAATTGGATGTGACATGGACAACACTACTATGATGTAGCCTATTGTGGGAAGGGATATCCCAAAAAACTGTACTTCTTCCAATATAGGACCCTCCACAATATAATATGTGGTTGTGGTGTGAAATTCTTATTTAATGCGATGATGGTGCATCCATTTGATAAGCGACATGGGATCCCCAAAATCTCTAGTGTCACCAAAATCCTCTGGAGAATTATCTACACCATAGAGGCCTTGGTTGTGTCATAGCCTAAAAAACAAGAGTCTAAAATCATACATGACTCCATAATTCTCATAGAATATATGTTAATTAATTCCATATATTCTCTAGATGAGAGTAATGGGGTCTACTACCAGCCTCCTCTACAATGTCTCCATGTTCCACGGACCACTTCCTCCATGTTGACACACCTACAGTGCAGAACACTTATCCATGCATACACTGATCCATGTGTGGGATTTCCTACCACACTAGTACTTCCATGGCATGATATAATATATGGTTCCCCTACTTGTTCATGATTTCTCCCACATATTAATGGTTGAGACATCTTGGATTCTTAGCTAAGGTGGCCTTATTTTTGCTGCACAACCAACTAAGTTATGGTGTAGTATGGGTGACTATAGCATAGCCTATATCCTAGAAACAAAATTCCACATTCTTATTCACTCTAAAAATAAACACAACACTTAAAAACTTCCAAAATGGGCTTTGGATAAAATGTTCCATAAACCTATTAGAAATGAGTGTAAAGGAAATTTGAAAATAACAAGGTAGTCTAGAAGATAAATCAAGGAAGATCCCATCAACAAGAAAACCAAAGAGTTTTATTGGATATTTTTAGTAGTGTTGCAGGTTTTAGAATATGGAAATAGATTTTTGGAATTACATGTAACATTTTCAAGCCACTGGAGACATATAGGAAAGGGGACCACATTTAGAAGAGTGGGAAAACTTGTATAAAAGAATCAGATTTTATAGAAACTGATTAATATGTGAGAAAGTAATAAACATGAAAATCATGAAAGATTTTGTGAACTTGAAAAAATAATGAACAAAAATATGAATATTTTTCGATCTCATTAAAAAACATAACTTTTATATATATGATAGTAGAAGGACACAATATCATATTAAAATGATAAACAAGTAGTCTATCCATGAGGAGTGAGCATGTGAATATAGTTTATATAATGAATCCCAAAAATTTATTGTCGAATGATGATAATAATGAAGTATATAATGGTGTCACACCAGATAAATTAAGATACTTATACTATCGTAATAGAGACTACACCATGAGATTTGGTAAACACGTCATGGAATTAAAGGATTATAGGGGAAATTTAAATTCACAAAAAAAATCAATCAAAGAGATGCATAAAAATATTGGCATGATAAAAGAAATATTTGATGAAGAGTATAAGAGGATAACTAATAAGGTTAATTTAAAGAAGACAAAATAATATGTAGAAGGTGAAACATTCCTAAAGACACTCCCAAAAGTATATGATTGTCCTAATTGGTTAAAAGGAGTTAGCAAGTGATGAGGGGAAATAAATAATTCCTTCTATTCGAAATATATTTCCAAAAAGAAGAATTCAACACCAAAAAATATAAGTTTAATGTGAAAAATTATATTTCAATCATATGGATCAATCAAATAGAAAGATCAAGGTCTATAGAGAAATTATAAAAAACTATTAATAGTATGATAACTCTAGAAAATCAAATTTTTCTATCTAGGGAAGAACTTCAAAAAGGAAAAAGTGTTTATACCTCTCGCAATAATAAAAAACCAAGATGTAAGAAGGATGCAAGCATGAAGAAGGGTAAAAATTTCATAGCTTTAAGGAAAGAATCACATGGGTCATGGAAAATATATCATCCCTAGAGCTACAACTGAGAAGTTGTGGAAGATCAACCTTTTACCACATCCTTTTTGAATGAATTTTTTACAAGGGGATTGATGGTGATGAATAATAAGAATAAATTAAGGCTACTACACTTATATATACATGTATTTTTCTTAGAATGGTAAGAATACTTACATTAGATCTATATGAAGTATAGAATTCATCCCTTAAGGGGGTGAAACTGAAGAAGTCAAGGCTGTCTAATATTTCATATATTCTAAAATCTTGTAACTGGATATCCCCAATATATGTTGATGTTTGAGATACGATACTCACTCTCCTAGAAATTTTATGACTTGTGGTTATTATAACCATGAAAGGGAAGTGTTGGTCCGAAAAAAGGGGGAATTAATTCACATGAACTAAAAAATTATTATTTGTTTGATAAGATGAGTGTAGGTTCATATACATTATGAAAATCTATTTTTTACCACCCCTAAGAAATGATTTTCTAAATTGGTATCACATAGTGGTTATATTATAAAAATATTTTTTATACAAGTTAATAAATCATATTCTATGGTTTTCCATGTGTACTTTTAGTTATTTTGTTGATGACACATTTCTAAAGAACATGTGATAATACTTTAATTTATTTTATGCTTATATTGATATTCAATTTTAACAGTCACTTGAAACTAGTGACCAGTGACACGAACTGAATACATTATATCATCTAACTGATGAAGATGTTATAAAACTAAGGAAGTTTATACCATGTTTTATCAAAATGTTTTATTATTTAATGGTATAATACTCTATAAATATTAGTATTTATATGGAAAATTACACCCTTTTCTTTAGTGGGACATTTTTAGAGTGATAAAGAGAGAATATGTTTCTAACATTTTTATAATAGATAAAAGTTGGACCATATGACTAGTGGAGTATATCATTCCAATCATATAAATATGGGGGATAATAATTATTCCCACTTTTTCAATACATTAAATTGATTCTCCTATGTTTAATCCCCTATTTTATTTTGCGGCTGGTCTACTCTCAGGTTCTGCCCCTCACTTCGGCTTCAGAGAAGGTGTTTCAGTTTTACCCTAGGGCGCTACTACCTTGCTCTGACCTTTCATTGCATTTCACCTCCCCATGTAATATCTAGAGTAATGGAATCACATGGGTTTAGGGATTGTGATTTAGAGACTGTGGTTTTTCTTGGTGCCATCCTTGTTTCTCCCTCTTTTCTCCAGTTTTTCACGATATGGGATTCATCCCCGGTTTCTTTTGGGTTCTTCCCTGTTTCCCTCTTTCTCTTGTTCCCTCTATGTTTCTTCCCCATTTTTTATCTTTCCTCTCGCCATTTTGATTTCGAACCCTAAGAATTTAGATCCCTTCACTGTCCTCAAATTCTTTTTTCTTCTCTCCAAGTCAGATCTGAATCGGTTGTTCGTCATATTCTTTGGGAGGTGGAATTCTAAGGCCGACGGTGGCGGTGTTGTCCTTATCAGTGAAGTTTTTTATGGTTTCTATATTTTTTGTGTTTCTATTTTCTATGATGGATGGATGACGATGACAAAGTTTTGATGTTTCATGGTGGATTTAGGGTCCTTGACGGTCTCCATAGTTTGGACAGTGACATCAATGGTGGTGATTATATTGGGATGATAATTGTGACACTGTTGTTTTTTTTTTTGTTTTTTTATTGTGCTATTTTGGTGGTGGATGCAGGTGTCAAGATGATGGTGATGCAGTGTGATAATGGATATGATGTGTATACATGATGTGTGTAGTGATCCTCAGGTGGATCATGAGATTTGAGGATTTTTTGTGATATCATCTTTTTTGAATTCAATAATATGCGGCGTGATGACAGTTTTGGTGAACTGATGCTAGTTCTGGTTGAATATTATGTAATTCGAATTTTTCCTTGTGAAATGTGTCTTTCTGAGGGTTTGGTTGAACTTGGGTTTCTCAATTTTTCCTTAAAATTTTTTGAATAATAAAAATTTCATTTTCATTCAAGAGAGATTTTAAAAAACCCCATGTATTTCTCATCTAATCGATATTTTTCAATAATATATGAACTAATTAATACAAAATAATTCTTCAAAGTATCCCACAAAATTCTCCACATGTGTACTCTATTAGGCATATCATGTGTAATACATTTCTGTATAAGTAGGGTAAATAAAAACATCATAAGGGGAGATCATAAATTCATTATAAGGGTAAACATAATAAATAACAATCAAATATCGTAAGCGAGTATAAGATGATCATAAATAATATGGATTGGATAAATAATAAAAATAATTTCATAATCACAAGAATCTATGAACATAACAAATAAATGGTCGGCATATAAATAAATAAAATCATGGATAATAATAATTAGTTCCTTAGTTATGAAATTTATAATGTCAGATAGTTAATTTCATTCCCTAACCTAAGACATCGTGATCATATACATCAGGATATTATCATCAAGGCCATGTTTCTAGGTAATATTTTTTTATGAGTAGATATACACCAAAAGACCCATGATAGTTTATCTCACGATACCTACCAATGCATCAAGGGGCTATATAGCCCCCACACATCAATAATTATGACCAACACATTCTTAAAATGAAGTAATGAATATTATATACTATACAAAAACAATATTACTTAATAATCAATAAAATTATAATTAAAATAATAAGTATACAAATTTTCAATATTCTCACAATCAATGACTAGAATTGTTTTCATTGTAATCATCCCTCAAACTAACATAATATAGAGAAAGGGTCATATGGTTAAGAAAATAATTTTCAAAGTTAATCTATGTTTAACATCTTGGTGAATTCCATTAAAACAATGTATTGAAAATTTGGCCTTTCACAGAGGGAAGGCATTGAAAAACAATCATGCCTAATAGAGGATTATTTGGAATGAAAAAGGTTGTGATGGATTTTTATAAGTTTAATTCCATAGAGGAATATTTTATGAGAGTATTTAAAAACTACTCCATGGAAAATGTATACACCAAAAAAATGAAACATGTGGGGAATAGGATTCATATATCAATGAAACAAAATTGAGATGTAAACACCCTTAAGGTAATGGTAATTTAAGAATAAAAAGAACATGATAGGGATACCATGAAATTCAAATACACCAAAATGAAAGATATTAATTATACATATAGTAATGATGTAATGAATACAACATATAAAAGAAAATATGATTCATAATATCAAACATATCCCATGGAATTGAAAATAGAGATGAGTAACTCATACGACTTTAAAAACTTTTGAATAAAAACCCCTTTAAGGATATAATTTCAAATGAAACATTATAATACATAAATAATGAGAGGATCATGATATAAAAGATTAATGACTCATGGGTGTTCCTAGTCATTAATATTTTATTATTTTATATGTATTGTACTATATTATTTATGCACTTTTAATGGACGTATTTATCCTGAGTGAGTAATAATCCCTGATAAAAAACAAATAGTTTCATGTGATTTTGTACTAATATTTCATCATAATAAAATATATATGATTTTTTATAGTTTATTTTTTCATGTAATACAAGATACCATAACATTAAATTATTATGATTTATGTGGTGTTATATTATCCCCCATTAAATAAATTACAACCTAATAATTTATTTATTACATAAAATAGAGATAGATAATGGAATCTTAATGATATAATGACTCAATATTTAATTTCTAGAGAGATATCAACCTTAAAATATTTGAAATATATATTTTCTTTTGAATAGAATTAAACCTGAAATTTATATTTTCTCAAACCATTTGATCATAGAGTACACCATTAATCAATATCAAGAGAAAAATCAAATAATTTCATTCCAAAGGGCATTCATAATCATCCTTTAATTGGTGGACTATCATTGTTTGATATGAAATTTGATCTCCTTATTCAAAATAATCTTTCCACTAAGTGGAGAAAATAAATCCATCTCAAATATCGCATTAAATTTATTTGAATGAAGAATAACAATTTCCTATAAAGTTAAACTTTGTATATAATTATCATACCACTAGATTTTTTTATGAATAATTCATTATCTATTCATCACAGTGATAATTTTACATCCTTAGAAAACATTCTAAGTATAAAGGAGTAAGTAAAATAAGGATGAAATATAATAATCATATTTCTTGCTTGGATACTCAGTGTTCCTCACACCACATCATTTTTCAAAACACCCTTTAGTTTTTTTGGTTTACAAAATTTTTCCCTAATATTGGAAGTTATTTATACCTTTCAGCCTTGTTATCCACAATATTTGGAAATTTACTTATATAATTTCAATGTTTCCCACATTTAAAACATTTAACAATTAGTGGTACCTCCAAGACAAATATATTTATTTTCATTTTGTCCACTTAGCTCTTAGCTTTTCCTTATAAATTACTTGCAATATGACCTTCTTTTCCACACATAAAGCATATCCTAGTTTCATTGATACATTTTCATTAGAACTTCTTTACACATTTTTGACATGTAGAAAATAAAACATTATTTTCTTCATCATCATTGTCACCAGATCTTACATGAGACTTAATCTTTCTATTTTTTTGGAAACTCAACTAGGTACACATTGTTAATCATGATTATTAATAGTTTGTTCAACATAATTGAAAAAATTATAACTTTAGTTCTTATCCCATTAGGTTTCTCATTGGGAAAATAATTTCATTATCCATGGAATTCATTTTTAACTTAATTACTTTAGGAAACATCCATTACTAAAACACAAATGAGTTAACATTAGTGAGAAACATCATAAAAGAATTTTTATATAATAATTAACTTCAAAATAACAAGGTCTTACTCTTCAAAATTATAAAATTATATTTCAGTTCAACCTAAATCACTCTCATTTAAATCTTATTTTCTTTAAGTTGGGTTCCCCCATATTACATAATCTAATTCATTGACATAATATATCATTTATAATGGCCTATTAAGATAATTTTTTTGACCAAATAATATTCTATTTGAGAATCAAATCAACTGTACAATTATTCCTCTTTTTATGAAACATGTGAGAATTGATTTAATATCCAACACATACTTTTTAGGGTTTTTATCCCTAGGTATATTTGTTCCAGAGCCTATATTTACTTGTAATATCAAAATAGGTTTGTTATTTACAAGAAAACCACAAAATATTTACTTTACCAAAATTTTAGAATATTATCCTATACATAGAATTACCCCTTAGATTTATTTTTAAGGTTATAACAAAAATGTTCATATCCTAATCCCTAAAATATTAAATATTACCTCATTTAACCAAAAGGTTTATATATATATTTAAAATAATTATCAATCTTAAATTCCCATCCATTAATGAAATTTTTAACTCTTAAAATTTACTCAAATGAGGGCATATTAGTCCATAAAATTATATACATCATACCTTTATTACATCTATGATGATCTATACCTACACTCTCAGATCCAGTATGAATAAAAACCCTTTCTACATAACAGCTTTGAAATGAATGAATGAAATCCAATTATATCCTTCAATAATTAAGATATCACCATAAAATATTGAGTCACATATATTCAAAGGATGTTTTAGGTTTATATTTTTGGAGATTTAGGAAAACATTTAACTAAAAACTCCCAAGTATTTCTCATCAAATGGACATATTCCACTATACAATAAACTAGTTAATCCATCATAAGTCTCAAAAATCAGCCAAAAATTATCCACACAAGCTATTATTATATACATATAATTTGTAATAGTTTTATTCTCAACCAAGGGAAATGAAAAAATAATAAGGGGTGTGATAAAATTCTTTGTAAAGGTAAATGTAAGAAATAACTATTAAAGATCATAAGTGAGAATTAGAAGATAATAAATAACATGGTAGGAATATATAATCCAAATAATGTTACAATACAAAGAAACTATGAGCATAACATATCCACGGTTTACATATCACTAAAAAATAATGGATAATAATAACTGGTTCCTTAATAATGAAATGGTTGTTGTTGGATAACCAATTCTCTTTATTAAGCCAAGGAATCATAATCTCAGATGTCATGATGTTACTTTAAAGCCCATTTTTCTAGGAAATATTTATTCTGGGTAGGCGTACACTAAAAGAGCCAAGATATTTTGTCTCATAAGATCTATAGATGCATCGAGGGGATATTGTGGGTCCCAACCATCACTAATTATGTCTAATGAATTAATCATGTAAAGGAATTAATAATACATAAAATATGTAACAAATATTCCTTAATAATACATATACATCTATATTGGAATAAGAAGTATAAAATTTTTCAATATTTTCTCAAACAATAAGTGGAATATATTTCTATGTAAGAATTCCTCAAATTAAAACCATATAGTGAAATGGGTATATATTTAATTAAATAATTTTCCCAATCAATATATTTGTGATATGTAGGTGAATTATTTTCAATTTAATGAAAAATAGGATATTAATTGAGGAAGTTGAAAAAATATCATGCCCAATAAAGGATGATTTGGCCAGAAAAATAGTGATGGATTTAAATAATTTTAATCCCCTAGTGGAAAATATCAAGAGAGGATTTATAAAGTAATACATGTCCAATATATGCAATACAAAAATGAAAAAATTGGTGAATATGGTTCATATCTCGATGAAACAAAATTGAGATAAAATCACCCTTAGAGTAATGGTAATGTAAGGACGGAAAGAAAATGTGTGGAATATCGTGAATTTAAAACACAATTAAATGGATGATATTCATTTTAATTTAAGGAAATAAGTATGGGAATAAATCATATAAAATAAAATATGGTTATCAATGTCAAACATGTCACATGGAATTGAAAATTAAGACAAATAACAATTATGGATTTATAAAATTTTGAATAAAAACCCCTTGAAGGATAGATTTTAAAATTAAAAATTAAATACCATTAATAATGAGAGGATCATGACACAAAATAATAATGAGGATTTATGTCCACTATATAATAGAAAACATGGTGTATAAAAATAAATATAATTTAAGGGGGTGGAAATTTATATGAGAAACCCCATTCAAGTAAAATAATCCTTGAGGTAATAATGGTTTGATAATGATATTATAAGGAACAATTGTAGAACCCAAAAAATAATTTGGAAATATAATACCTTGTATTCATAAGGTATAATAAATCACTCTTGGAAAAATAAAGTTTCAATAAGAAATTTTATTACTCAATAGAAGAAACTTGATTTTTCTTCAACCCTCTCCTTGTTCTTGATTTGTTCTGTGCATGTGAAAAAATATATGAATAATCAAATTAAGTTTACACAATTGTAGAAGAGTCCTTTAATAGTGATAGAATATGACTTTATCAGTGCTAAAAAAGTGATAACTACTGCGACACAATTAAAAGGCCAAGGCTTTTATCAGTTCTAGAAAATCACTGATAAAGGGGTTCTTTTTCAGTAAAAAAAGGAGATGATAAATAACACTTTTATCAACACTGATAAAAGACACCATTTATCAGAACATTTAAATAACACTTAAAAATGAAGTCTTTATCATCACTTTTACAAGCACTAATAAAGGAATCATTTATCATCTCCAATAAATGTGCGGATAAGGAGTCCCATTTTAAGAACTTATGAAAGCACTAATAAATGGTCCATTTATCATTTTTAATAAAATCACCCATAAAAGGATCCTTTATCAATGCATTTACAAGTGATGATAAATGAATCCTTAATCCGTGAATTTAGTAGTGCTAATAATGGGAAATTCTACAGTGTGAAGTTACAGCACACTACAACACCAAAAATAGGGCATGAAGTGTGTTCTAGCAACACACTACATCACCATAAATATACAGAGAAATACCAGATTTTTTATAAAAAAATAGATACAAATAAAAAATTTAAATGATATAAAATTTCCACCATAAATACAAGAAAAAATAACTATTATAGAGTTTGTTAATTTTTTTACTAAAATTAATGTCAATTTTGAATGAAAATCCGCACTTGGGGTTATTTTAAGTCAAATTGAGGTGAGACTGATTCATATACATCGCAAATGACTTATGTATCATTTTAATAACATAAAAAAACAATATAAATGTGTTTACTCAGTTTTGAGTCTGTAAGTTATTTTTCACTAAAATTAATGTAAATTTAAAATAAAAAAAACACTTTGAGTCATACTAATCACACCATGCATCGGATTGAGGTGCGGCTGATTATAACTTATCTCAAATGACTTATGGATAATTTTCCTAAAGTATCAAAATAATTATAATGTGTTTCCTCAATTTTGAATACGCCACTTTTTTGATACTAAAATTTTATTTTAAAGTTGAAATATGAACATTATTCGTATATGTTGCATCATGTATGGGTTTGAAAAAAGATTGATTCGTACACATCACAAATGAATTATGAATCATTTTCCTAAATTATTAATATAATCCGAGCATGTTTTCTTAGTTTTCAGTGAGTGGAATTATTTTGTATGAAAATGACAATTTTACAATGATAATGGACTCTTTGAGTCATATTAGTCATACCATGAGTCATATTGAGGTACAGATAATTCATACTTATCATAAACAACCTATTTATCATTTTTCTAAATTACAAAAATAATAAGAATGTGTTTTATCAGTTTTGAGTATGTCAATTGTTTTTTCCACTAAAATTAATGTCAATTTTGAATAAAAAGATGCACTTTGAGTCATACCAGTCACACCATGCGTCGGATTGAGGTGTGGATTATTTCAACATGTCTCAAATTACTCACGTATATTTTTAATAAAGTATCAAAACAATCTAAATTCATTTCCTAGGTTTTGATTATGCCACATATTTTTCTACTAAAATGTCATTTTAAACTGGAAACATTCACTTTTAGTCATAAACGTTTCATCGTGTGTGGGTATGACATGAAAATGATTCCTACATATAAAAAATTAGTTATGAAAAATTTTATAAAATTATCAATACAATCCAAGTATTTATTCTTAGATTTCCATGAGTGAAATGTTTTGTATTAAAATACCAATTTTAAACTGATAACATACCCTTTGAGTCATACCGGTCACACCGTGAGTCGAATTGTGGTGAATATGATTCCTATACATCACAAAAGACATATGGATCATTTTCATAAAGTAGTAAAATAATATGAATTCATTTCCATCATTTTGTTATTTTATATGTTTTTTCCACTAAAATTGATGTCGATTTTGAATAAAAATATGCCTTTTGAGTCATAACAGTCACAACGTACATCATATTGAGGTGCAGCTGATTCCGAAACATCTCAAATTAATTATGTATCATTTTATTTATGTATTAAAACAATCCAAACTAATTTCCTCAGTTTTGAGTTCACCAATTTTTTTTACGAAAATGTCACTTTAAACTAGAAACATGCACTTTAGTCATACGAGTTTCATCATGTGAGGGTTTGACATGAGATTAATTCCTACACATAAAAATGGATTATGAATATTTTTACTAAATTATCAATAAAATAAATGCTTTTTTGTTGGTTTTCAGTGGGTGTTACTTTTTTTTATTAAAATATCAATTTTAAACTGATAACGGACACTTTGAGTCATACTGGTCACACTGTGAGTCATATTTTCATGAGGATAATTATTTCACATAAAAAATGACTTATGGATATTTTTACTAAAGTATTAAAACAAAAATAATGTGTCTTCTCAGTTTTTAGTATGTTAGTTGTTTTTTTCCACTAAAATTGATATGAATTTTGAATAAAGAGATTCACTTGGAGTCATACCTGTCACACTATGCATCATATTAAGGTGAGGATAATTCCAAAACATCTCAAATGACATATGGATAGTTTTACTAAAGTATCAAAATAATATGAATGTATTTACCAGTTTTTATTTTCCCATTTTTTTTACTAAATTTTCATTTTAAACTAGAAACATGCACTCTTAGTCATACGGGTTGAATCATGTGTGGGTTTGAGATGAGACTAATTCCTAAACATCAAAAATGATTTATGAATATTTTCATAAATTATCAATAAAATACAAGCTCATTTTCTTATTTTTCAATGAGCGAATTTTTTTGTACAAAATTTCAATTTTAAACTGATAATAGAGAATTTTACACCATCCCTCCTCGATGAACATGATATATAAATGATGGTTTTCCTCTAATAGTTATATCATACACTTGATAATTTAGGTGGATGATTAAACACATATTTATTCAAACATTTAAGTTGTATTATATACCTATTTGATGATTTGGGGTTGTACGAATGTTTCTTAAATAACACCAGTGGGGAAATTGATGCCCCCAACACAAAATGATCTTACATGTGGATTACTACCCCATATAAAATCAATTAAAAAGGTTTTGAAAAAAATTATTTCGATAATCCACCTGAAACCCTTTTATAATGGATATTATCTTAAGTGAAAAGTTTTGTGTTCAATTTTAAAGAATTTTTCTCAAAGAAAATATTTCAATGATCCTCATTCTACTTCATTTCCAAACCCTTTTAAAGTTTGCAATCCAACGCTTCATCTCCTCATTATTTTCGGTCCTTTCCTCGGTATTTATAAAAAAATTTCTCTTTATTTCATATTTAAACATGATTTATTTCATATATTTTCACTTAACACAACTCAAAATTTTGAAATGTATAGTGTATTAGGAAATTTGGAACATTACATAACAACTTAAAACATGAAATACAATATCTTTATTGAAAAATTCTTTTACATGACAACTACATTCCTTCATACTTAACACTGAATGGGATATCCTGAGGACATATATAAGAACGTGGTGAGCTATAAAGCCCAGTTAAGTAATAAACTTGGATTAAAATGAGGATAATGATACATGTTAGAAAAATCATGTTAATGAGGCATGAAGGAACATTAATATAATGGCATGATATAACCTGGTAATCATAACATGGAAATGTGGCAACAACTTAAAACACTACATCATTTAAAAAATGGAATCAGGTAAACCCATGTTACCCCATGGTGGAAAGAAGTCCAATAAAGGAATCAGGTAAACCCATATCCCAACATGATATATCAAACTACTAAACATTACCCAATGCATTGGAGCACTATCAGAGTGCAACCTTCATAAACATTTAAATCTCATTATTAAGTGTGCCACATAGATAATATAACATAGATTCATTTGACACCATAATTTTATTCCATGATCTAGAAATGTGGAATACATACAAGTATTTCCCCAATCAATTTCAATATGTGCATAAAGTGAATACCCTTGATATATAATTGGGTATGGTATTCACTACACCATTATCTTGGCACGGAAAACTATGGTGCAATTTCAGAAGCATTATAATGTCATATAGAAATTCATAAAATGAGTTGATGAGAGAGAAAATGGACTCCCATCACATAGTCATGAAATGTACAGTAAGAGGAATATTTAATAACATATCCCAACTAAGGAAAAAATTAAATTAGAATAAATAGAATAAAAGGGATTCTTGATAAAGGAGACGGGTAGAATATCCCTTACGGAATTTTGGCATAGTAACAGGTGGGATTAAAGGGTCATAGGGGGGATAATGGGAGTGAAAGGAAGCTCCCATTATTTATAAATTAAATGTACAGTAAGAGGATCATGCAGCATCATATCTCAAAATATGAAAATGAAATTTAAGAATCATAATATAAAATAAGTTCTTGAATGGAAATGTGAAGAGGGAAATTCCTTATAAAATTTTGGCAAAGTAATGGCTTAGGTAAGGGTCCAAATGAGGGGGAATAAATGATAAAAAATTCCCATAAAATCAATTATAATATGCATAATTGATTAAAATTGTATGACAATATAACCAGTTGAAATTAAAATTATAAATTTCAAACAAGGATCATGAATTGAATGGTAGAGTGGAATGTGAGGATCCCTTAAGAAATTTTTGCATAGTAATGGGTGTATATAAAGGATCATGAATGGATTAATAAGAGTGTAAGTAAGATATAATTATTTATAAATCAAATGGATATTAATTTTATTATTTATAAACATATCACAACATATGAAAATTGAAATTAAAAGGCATATCACAAAAGGAGTGCTTGATAAAAGAGAAAAGTGAAAGATCCCTTACTTGGATGTGTGACTCCAAAGGCTTGGAAGAGGCTTATTGAAAGCTTTGGTGCACCTTGGTGGGAATATAGGGAGTATTTGGAGGAGGGTGGTCGATCTTAAAAGAGTTTTAGTGAAGTTATATGGAAGCTTGGGTGGGATTATATAGGAAAGGAGGGGGATTTCCTTATTAATTTAGTTTTGAACACCACACAATAAAATATTCAAAACCACAAACCATACCATGGTTTTTCCCATGATTTATGGAAAAGAGGGGGAGGTATAAATTATTTTATAATTCCAAGGGCCGAAGATATCAAAATATTTCCCTTGCCTATGCGGAGGTGAGTAATACTTTCAAGGAAATGATTTTAAAATCTTAAAATATATTATAAGTCTTGGAGGATTCAATAAGAATTTATAAAATAAATAAAATAAAATAAAAAATTAATTGTTTTAAATTAAGAACATATATTGGGTAGATTACACCATTTTTAGTATTTATTACATCATCATTGGTCCATTATGATGTCATAAAACACAGTGTATATTTATATGGTATTTAATTTTTACCCACAAATTAGATTGTCTAAGAAAATGATGAAAAATTCACTATTGGATAATTTCTACATACTAATTACAAAAATAATATTAATTTAATCTAAATTATTTTATTAATATTTGAATTTTCACTTTTAAAATAAAAAACTGACCTTTATTGAAAATTGACGGGTTTTGACCAAAATAGTTTTCAAACCTAAATAAAAATTACATTTGAATTTATAAAAAAAATAAGATAATTTATATTTAATAAAATTTAATTAATAATAATATTTCATTAAAAAGTATTTATTTAAAAAATACATTAATTTTATCATAATATATTTCTTAATTGAATTTGAATATTAACCGTAAATAATGCTTATTCTTTAAAAAAATTAAAAAATAACAATAATAGGAATAAAAATATATTCATTATTCTGTGAAAAATAATTTAAATAATATTATTGATAGGATCTTGATACATATCCCTTATTACACCAGCATATTCCCTGTGAGTAAGGTGTGCGGTGGTGGGGATTTCATGGGGCCATTCGGTGAACATGGGCTGGGTCGGGATCTCGATGCGCTTGAACTTCTCCTGTAATTGATTTCACTCATTCTTATGTTAATGGATCCCAAATCAGGATTGGTCAAGGGAAAATCCCATAAATTCTATCTACCTTTAAATCTTTGAAAAATGGTCTTCATAGGGTACAATCCTACTGGTTGACGTCATCACTTCCTGTGTTCCTGCCAAATGGATTTGTTAAAATCTTTTATTTATACTAGTCATGTTATCACTATTCAATGACTGTATTATCAATGGTAAGGATACATAATGGTCATTTATAATAAAATTGTATATACTAAAATATGTGTATTTGTTTTCTATAATTATAATTCATTTAATTAAATAAAAAAGGGTAATTTTATTCATAACAGTTTGGGTTGTTACAACCTCCCCCCCTTAAGAAATATCACCCTCCAGATTTCCTTTTCCCACACTAAAATACATGATGGTGGATTTTCTTCATCACCTCCTCTGTTTCCCACATTTCTTCTTTAAACATTTGGTTTCACCTCAACACTTTGATGAGGGCCATTGTATTATTTCATAGAACGTTGTCTCTACGATCTAATATCTTCACCAACTTCTCATCATAGGAAGGTCATTATCCAATGGTACCACCTCTGGATTGAGTACATTTGATGGGTCATGTATGTACGTCCTTAATAGGGATACATGAAATAAATCATGTTCTTGAGAGAAGTTTAGTGAGAGTTCTAGTCGATAGGCCACTGTTCTGATGCGATCAAGGATCTTAAATGGGATGATGTACCTTGGACTAAGCTTTACCTTCTTCCCAAATATCTTCACTCTTTTTCATGGAGATATGCAGAGGAATACCTAGTTTCCAACATCAAAATCTTGGTCCCATCGATGGTTGTCATCGTAGATCTTTTGTCAACTCTGAGTAGCTTTTATGTGATTTTGGATGGTCTTATCCTTCTTTACCATTTCTTCAACCATTTACGGACCTAGAAATTTTTGTTCTCCAACTTAATCCCAAAATGATGGTTTTCTACACCTCTTTCTATAAAGGGATTCATAAGGATACGTTTGGATGCTTGAGTTGAAATTTTTGTTTTAAGAGAACTACACCAAAGTAATATACTTGTCCAATCTGCCTTTGAAGTCCATTGAGAAAGCTCTCAACATGTTCTCAAGTGTTTGTATGGTTCACTCAGATTGGCCATCAGTTTTAGGGAGATAAGTTGTACGGAAGTTAAGTCATATTGAAGTTTAGCTCAGTGTTTACAGTATGATGGAGACTTTTCCAAAACGGAGATGTGAATCTTGGATCTCGATCGGACACAATCGATTGTGGTACTCCATGCATCCTTACCACTTCTCTGATGTATATACATTACATTTTATATAGTAACAAATCATATTCAATATCAATGAAGTGTACAATATTTTCCAGATGATCCACAACAGCCCATATAGCATTGTTTCATTTGGATATCTTCGGAAGTCCGGTGATAAAGTCCATGGTGATGAATTACCATTTCCATGTTGGTATGAGTAATGGTTGCATTATCCCATTATAATTTTGCCTCTAAACATTCACTTGTTTACATACCATGAACATTGATGTATATTTAGTGATCTTCTTCTTCATATTATCCAACCAATAGTGATCCCGAAGATCTTGATATATCTTTGTGTTTCCTGGGTGAATGGATAAATTTGAACTATGTGCATTATCCAAAAGTTCTTTCTTTAACTCAGGAATTGATGGAACACATACTCTCAATCCAAATCTCACAATTCCTTCTTCATTAACACTAATCTCTGAGGATTTACCTTTTATAATAGTTTTAAATTTCTTCTAATTTCCCTCGTCATCTTTATTAGCATCCTTTAACCTTTCCAAAAGAGATTGTAGAGCAATAATTTGTGAAAGGATTGATGATATTCCCTATAGAGACCCCAAACATGACGTACATAGACATTACATAACTTTTTCGGAATACATAATACATAACAAAAACCAACACTCAGGGACTGTAATAGTTTAGTGTCTTTGGAAACTCAGAACATAATCTTCTAATCATGTTGAAAGATCTTCAACATCTCCCATAAATATCTTACCCTTTTGTTTTCTTACCTAAAACCTTTATTTATATCCCGGAGAAAAGAAAAAATATAAAGGGTGAGCTCAAATTCTTAGTAAGGGTAAGAATGGAGAAAATAAAACAAATCATATACATTTGAACAAAAAAAACATGAACATAATGTTTAAACATCAAAATCTTGAGAAATGACATAAAACATGGTAGTACGTAAGGCATAGATCATATAGAAACATTAATCATGATAAAATAGCATGGGAACAAATCATGTTATTGTGGAAACCATTAATCACATGTTATGATTTCTATATTAGCCAAATCATTGTTGCCAAGACCATCTTAGCGGTCAAAGTCCCTTTTTGAATAGAGCTCACTCCTCGTTCCAGTCATGTATCACTGAACCGGATTAACTTTCCATTCCAGTCATATCTATCTCATGAGATATAAATCATTACACAATGCATTGGAGGGAGATATAGGTCCCACCCATCTCATAATGAAATCGTTCTTGTGCCACAAAAAAAACATAAATCATTCATCATAACCCAATGAAAAAAATGGGTTTCATAAACATCATCTCATCTTAACGTAATCCATATAAAACAAAGAAAAATCATTTCATCATAAGAAGAATCAAACCATGTAAATAATAGATACATTATACTTGAAACAAAATTATACTAAATAATGTCATCTTGGATGGAAAATAGTTTTGACAAAACACTGGAAATGAATTCTTGAGGAAAATATCCTTTCTTTTCAAAATCATTTTATTTTCACAAGATGCCATTTAATTTTAAAAGAAAAGGACTCTTTTTGAAAATAATAATAAAATATTTTAAAGGAAGCTTTATTAAAATTAGGAGTTATGAAACAGTAAAAATAAGTTCATGTGGTATAAGTTAAAAAAACATTCACCTCGTACTTTTACCGGCAAAGTCAAAAGGTATCTCGTATGGTAAACAAAAGAAATATTCCTTACATACCATGTAGTGAAAGTAAAAAATGGGTAAAAGGGAATTTAAACATATATGAAACCATTTTTATAAAATAGGGACATGGATGATAAATATAACCCCAGTAAATAGTTACTAATAAACAATCTCGGATAAAAACGAGATTGTAAAAGTTATCCCTTACCTTATGTCCGATATGCTTCGTATGTATCCAAACCTCTTGTATAATGATTGAAATAATTTCATTGACTTATTAAAGAATAATATTCATTTTTATGATATCATATATAGTTCACTTATGACTTTATATTACCCGCTCTTTTGTAAATTTCATGTCAATGCAGCATTTTGGGTAAACTCGTTTCATTTATCGTACGTGTTTCGATTTTTTGTTCTTGATATTATTACTTATATACTGATTTAAATAATTCCAGAATGTAAAACATGATTTATATATAATACATATTCATCATATAAATATATATGATACATCGATAAATTGAATGAAATAGACCGTTCATGGAGACGGTAGGTCGTATGTATGTACGAACGCTGTTTTCATTTCCTTATTGAATTGAATGGAATTAAGTAAATGAAACATATATGTACATAAATATAGTATCATTATTATTTAATATCTTTCATGATTATTTATTATATATACGGTATAATCATACTTGAATGATTAATCATGGAAAATGAATCTCATTGCGTTCCTGGAGACGGTAGTCCGTACGTACGCACGAGTGATGATATCGTTCCCATAATTATTGAATAGAATTGGATTGGATGATATAATATCTCAGAATCAGTACGATTTAATAATAACCATATACAGTTATTCTTTACACCATTATACCCATCCAAGTAAGGTGGTGGTGGAAAAACAGATTACACCACGGCGTGGAGACGGTATTCCGTACGTACGCACGCGCAGTGATTTTGTTTTCCGTAGGATGGATACAAGGTGAAATGGGGTTCTTTTATATTTATAATAACATATCAGTATATTATTGATACATTTGTTATTACTTTATAATGAAACAACTAAAGAAGAAGAAGTTGAAGAAGAAATAAATTTTAAAGAATCGGTAGAAGAGATTACCTCTTCTTTGATGCACTTCCTTTAAGCTTTCACTTAAGGGACTATAGTTGGCCTTTTTAGAAGACCAGAACTTCCATAATGTTTCTCAGGAAGTGGAGAAGAGAAATGGGTAGGGTTTTTCCGAGATTGAAGGCTCAAAGTTGTTGTGAAGAGGAGAGGGAGGAGGTGCCCTTTTATAAGGGAGGAGAGGGGCACCTTTGGAATCCTCAAAAATATTAATTTATAATAAATACAATCCCACTTAAAAACATCCAAAAATGACTCATATTCGAATATTAGATGCAATAGGGTTGTAATATAATCAACCAATATAATTTAGACATGTTGGAAATTTATTTTAAACCTTATCAACTTGATTTATCCTTATTTAATCTATTTACTTTTATTTGTGGTAATAAGATTCTAAATTTTAAATTGTTATAAATAATTACATATGTGTTGTGAATAGTCCATAATTGGATAATTTATGATACTTTAGACCATATAAATTTTAATTTATAATTTTTAAATATTTTTGTGCTTTTTTAAATTATGTTATTTTTATAAAATAACAACAGTGTCAATTTTGAAACTATTAATTTATTTGAATTTAAATAAAATCCACACAGAAAAAAAGTTAGAACTAAAGTGTTTAATAGATTCATAACATGTCATATATATCTATAAAATTCATGGAGAATATTAAATAGTTCATACAATATTTATTTTAATATTTTTAAAACCATTTATTTGATATTTCAATCAATAAAATAATTTCAACATCACTATTGTATCACCTTTAATGATAATTATTTAATCCCTAAAAATTATAAATTAATTCACATGATTTAGATGATTTTATTATATTTCTGGATAATATTCATGTTCAATTTTTCATGAAGTGTATCACTAAATTAAAATTATTATACTTATAAGATTTAAGAGAGTGACATGTTTTCACTTTCTTTGGTTTTAATAATAATTAAATTATTTTCATGATTAAAAGTCCATAAAATGAATCTATTCCGACCCTTAGGTGATGTGGGTCTACTTTTAGTCATCAAATTTAATTTTGGCAGTTTTTAGGGTATTTTTATAATCTTATTTTTATCCATAATTACCCGATTTACATTTAACTGTAGTAAATAAAAATTACCGTAGTTACTATTCATAATATCAAAAAAATAAAAGTAACATATTAACATAATTTGGACCCACTGAATTAAAATATGGAATCCATTTTTCAAAATTCAAAACACAGAAGTTGTAGTAATTAATTTAAAATTAATATTGTTAAGAAAATTGGGTTTAAAAGTTAAAACATTCTCAAAGATTGAAAAGTTTTTACCTATGAATTCAATGTAAAATTAATGGTAATGACATAAATTATATTAAATTGTAAAAATATATTTTATTTTTAATTCAAAACCATTCAATATTTTAATTTAATCATTAAAATTATTGCGATGAAAAAAAATTTAATTATAACATAGCGCATTTTTACTATTCATTAAATTATGAAAGTTATCGGAATAATATAAAAAATTTATCCCAATTAAATTTTAATATCTTGATTCCAAAGAAGAATTTTATTTTTTCAAATTGAACTTATAAAAATTTCAAAAACTAGATTTAATGGTGGTGCACCATCAAAAGGTGGCAAAACTGCATTTTTTTTAAATACATATTTTACCCGAAAAATTTATTTTATTCTCATACCATGTTCTAGAAAATGTGTATGATGAATAATAATGTTATAAAATTCAAAATGTAGTTTATAATATTCATAACGGCTATTCCATAATAATATTATAACAATATATCGTTGTTTAGTGAAACCTAATATTGCGTACTACACACGCTATCAAGGAAGGTCGTGATTCTGTGTAATGCAAGACAAGTCAGGGATGTGTGTAGTGAAAGATCCCTTTGGTGTTTTGTACAACACAAGACATCAATGAAATTAAAAATAATAATTCTCATAAAATCTCGGGTTGTTACATTCTACCCCCCTTAAAATGAATTTCGCCCTCGAAATTCATTGAGGTAATAAATGGTTTACTACTTTAAAGTTTATTTCATAGAAACCCACATCGTAAAAAGGAATACTAAAACTTAATTTTAAAAAGTGAAGTATGAAACATATAGGTTACTCAAATTAAGTCATCACTGGGTTTCCACATAAGTGAACAAAGTTGAAAATATGGATATTGAAGAGAAACCTAACCATTATGTTCTGATGGAGAGTGGTAGAGAACATGGATATGAAAAATCGAATAATCAGAATATCTTTCTTTCTAGGAATTACGCAATTTCGTTGCTCATAGTCACCAATTTGTCCATTGGATTTAATGTTGACCTAATTTCTTTATGGTTCCCTCCATTGACTAAAATCAAAATCCATGGTTTAAGAAACAGTTAAAATAATGGGGAACCACATAATCATAAAAATTCACTTATGGGATGTCTAACTTATCACACATTCTTTAATCCAGGACACCTTAGGTTCACCCTAGGTTATTCATGATCATCGACATAATTCTAGGACTGTAAACTATAGTTATACTAAACCTTAGGGACATCCTTAGACATACCTTATAAATATATCTAGGGATATCACTAAAGTTTTTGAATCCTAGTATCCAAAGGTTAACTAAACCTTTCCTATGATACCAACTGTAGAGACCCAAAACTTGATGTACGTGGAAATTACATTACTTTTGCGGAATACTTAATATATAATAAAAACCAATACTCAAGGACCGTAATATGTTAGTGTCTTTGGAAACTCAGAACATAATATTCTAATCATGGTGAAAGATCTTCAACATCTCCTATAAAGATATTCACTTTTTTTTTTCTTACCTAAAAACTTTCTTTATATCTTGGGGAAAAGAAAACATATAAAGGGTGATCTCAAACGCTCAGTAAGGGTAAGCATGGAGAAAATAAAACAAATCATATACATTTTAACAAAAAAACATGAACATAATTTTTAAACATCAAAATCTTGAGCAATGACATAAAACATGGCAGTACGTAAGGAATAGATCATAAAGAAACATTAATCATGATTAAATAGCATGGGAATAAAACATGTGATTGTGGAAACCATTAAGCACATGTTATTATTTCCATAGTATCCAAGGCATTGTTTCCAAGACCATCTTAGTGGACAAAGTCCCTTTATGAATCGAGTTCACTCCTCGTTCTAGACCAGTATCTCTAAACCGAATTAACTTTCCATTCCAGCCATGTCTATCTCATGAGATATAAATCTTTACCCAATGAATTGGAGGGAGATATAGGTCCCACACATCTAATAATGAAATCATTCTTGTACCACAAAATAAACATAAATCATTCATCATAACCCAAAGAAATAAATGGGTTTCATAAATATCATCCCATCTTAACATAATCCATATAAAACAAATAGATATCATTTTATCATAAGAAGAATAAAACCATGTAAATAATAGAGACATTATACTTAGAAAGAAAATAGTTTTGACAAAACACTTGAAATGAATTCTTGATGAAAATATCCATTCTTTACAAAATCATTTTCTTTTTACAAGATACCATGTAAATTTAAAAGAAAATGACTTGTTTAAATTAATCATAAAATCTTGTAAAAGAATATTTATAAAAATTAGGCGTTATGAAACCGTAAAAATTAGTCCACGCCATATAAGTTAAAAACAATTCTCCTCGTACTTTTGCCGGAAAATTCAAAAATTACCTTGTATGGTAAACAAAATAATGATTCCTTACATACCATGTAGTAAAAGTCAGAAATGGGTAAAAAGGAAATTAAGAATACATGAAACCATTTTTTATAAAACCAGGACATAGATGGTAAATATAACCCCAGTAAATACTTACAAATAAGCAATCTCAGATAAAAACGAGATTGGAAATGTTATCCCTTGCCTTATGTCTGATATGATTCGTATATATCAGAACCTCAGGTATAATTATTTAAATAATGTCATTGACTTATTACAGAATCATATATATTGTTATGATATCATATATAGTTCACTTATGACATTATATTACCCGTTCGTTTGTAAATTCTATGTTAAAGCAGTGTTTTGGGTAAAATCGTTTCATTTATCGTATGTGTTTCGATTTGTTGTTCTCGATATTATCACTTATTTATTAATTTACATAATTCCAAAATGCAAAAAAAATTATATATAATATATATTCAGCATATAAATATATATGACAGATCGATAAATTGAATGAAATACACCGTTCATGGAGATGGTAGACCGTACGTACGCATGAACGCTATTTTCATTTCCTTATTGAATTGAATGGAATTAAGTAAATGAAACATATATGTACCTAGATCCAGTATTATTATTATGTAATATATTTCATGATTATTTATTATATATAAATTATAATCATACTTTAATGGTTAATCATGGAAAATGAATCTCATCGCGTTCGTGGAGACGGTAGTCCGTACGTACGCACGAGCGATGATATCATTCCCATAATTATTGAATAGGATTGAATTGGATGATATAATATCTCATAATAAGTATGATTTAATAATAACCGTATATAGTTATTCTTTATACCATTATACCCATCCAAGTAAGGTGGTGGTGGAAAAACCGATTACACCACGACGTGGAGACTGTATTCCGTACGTACGCACATGCTGTGATTTTGTTTTCCGTAGGATGGATAGAAGGTTAAATGGGTTTGCTCAATATTTATAATAATATATTAGTATATTATTGATAATTATGTTATCACTTTATAATTAACAACTAAAGAATAAGAAGTTGAAGAAGAACGAAACTTGAAAGAATCGGTAGAAGAGATTACCTCTTCTTTGACGCACCTCCTTTAAGCTTCCTCATAAGGGACTAGAGTTGGTATTTTAAGAAGACCAGAACCTTAAGAATATTTCTAGGGAAGTGTAGAAGAGAAATGGGCAGGGGTTGGCCGAGATTGAAGGCCCAATGTTTTTGTGAAGAGGAGAGGGAGGAGGTTCCCTTTCATAAGGGAGGAGAGGGGCACCTTTGGGAACCTCAAAAATATTAATTTATAATAAATCAAACCCCACATAAAAACCTCCAAAAATGACACATATTAAATGATTAGATGAGATAGGGTTGTGATATCATTAATCAATAAAATTTAGACATGTTGGAAATTTATTTTAAACCTTATCAACTTGATTTATCCTTATTTAATCTATTTAATTTTATTTGTGGTAATAAGATTCTAAATTTTAAATTGTTATAAATATTTACTTATGTCTTGTGAATTGTCCATAATTGGATAATTTAGTATATTTTAGAGCATATAAATTTTAATTTTTAATTTTTAAATATTTTTGTGATTTTTAAATTATGTTATTTTTATAAAATAAAAATAGTGTCGATTTTGACCCTACTCTTTTATTTGAATTTAAATAAAATCCAAAAAAAATATATTAGAAATAAAATATATAATAGATTCATAACATATCACATTTATCTATAAAAATCGTGGATCATATTAAATAGTTCCTATAATATTTATTTTAATATTTTTAAAACCATTTATTTGATATTTCAATCGGTAAAATAATTTCAACATCACTATTGTGTCACCTTTAATGATGATTATTTAATCCCTAAAAATTCTAAATAAATTCACATGATGTTGATAATTTTATTATATTTCTGGATACTATTAACTTTTAAAGTTTCATGATGTTTATCACTAAACTAAAATTATTATACTTATAAGATTTAAGAGAGTGACATGTTTTCACTTTCTTTGGTTTTAATAATAGTTAAATTATTTTCATGGTCAAAAGTCCATAAAATGAATCTATTCCAACCCTTAGGTGATATGGGTATACTTTTAGTCATCCATTATAATTTTGGAAATTGTTAGCGTAATTTTATAATCTTATTTTTACCCTTAATTACCCAATTTACAATTAACTACAGTAAATAAAAATTACCGTAGTTACTATTCATAATATCAAAAAAAATAAAAGTAAACTATTAACATAATTTGGACCCAATGAATTCAAATATGGAATCCATTTTTCAAAATTCAAAACACATAATTTTCAGTAATTAATTTAAAATTAATCTCGTTGTTAAGAAAATGGGTTTTAAATGTTAAAACATTGCAAAATATTAAAATGTTTTTACCTATTAATTCAATGTAAAATTAATGGTAATGGAATAAATTATATTAAATGTTGAAAATATATTCTATTTATACTTTAAAACCATTAAATATTGTAACTTAACCATATAAATTATTGCGATGAAAAAAGTTGTTTTTAATTAAAATATAGCGTGTTTTTACTATTCATTAATATATGAAAGTTATCAGAATAATATGAAAAATTTATCCAAAGTAAATTTTTATATCCTGATTCCAAATAAGAATTTTATTTTTTCAAATTTATCTTATAAACATGTCAAAAACTAGATTTAAAGCGGGTGCTCCATCAAAAGGCGGAAAAATTGCATTTTTTGAAAAATACTTATTTTACCCAAAATATTTATTTTGTTCTCATACCATGTTCTAGAAAATGTGTAAGATGAATAATAATGTTATAAAATTAAAAATGTAGTTAATAATATTCATAACAGCTAGTCCATAATAATATTATAACAATATATCATTGTTTAGTGAAACCTGGAAGTGCGTACTACACACACTATCGAAGAAGGTCATGATTGCGTGTAATGAAAACCAAGTCAGGGATGTGTGTAGTGAAAGCTCGTTTTGTTGTTGTGTACAACACAAGACATCAATGAAATTAAAAAGAATAATTCTCATATAATCTTGGGTTGTTACATTCCCTTCTTTATGATTCCCATGTCTATCTTCATCAAATATAAAAAGATTGGATCATTCTCAATTGTCATCAATGATTAGAATTACTTGGTCCTTTATAATTATAGCATTTTCCACCTCATTAATTTTCCCATAATGGTAGTGGATTGAGTAGTCATAGTCCTTGATGGTCCCTAACCATCTTCATTGGTGTATATTCCCCTCTTTCTGTGTGAACATATATTTGAGACTTTTGTGATCTATATATATTTCATACTTATCCCAAAAGAGATAATGTTGCCATATTTTCAACATAAAGATCATAAATGCTAACTCCATATCATGTGTGGAATAGTTTTTCTAATGAATTTTCAACTAACTTGAGGTGTAGGAAATCCCTTTTTCATTTTTCATTAACACACATCCCAATCCCTTCTTTGAATAATTGTGAAGATTACCAAAATCTACCCACTTGTGGGTAGTGTGAGAACATGGGAAGTTATAAGACTCTTTTTCACCTCCATGATTATTTATTCTCATTCATAATTCTAAGAAAATCTGACTCTCTTTTGAGTAATTATGGTAAGAGGATTTGAAAATTGTGAGAAATTTCTCAAAAATCGGTAATAATATCCATCTAAACCAAGGAAGATAAATATATCCATCATAGATTTCAGCCTCATCCATCCATAAATTGATTTTGTCTTGTAAAGATCCATATATATCCCATTTCTTGTTAGTATATTCCCCAAGAATGAGACTTATTTCAACTATAACTCACACTTGTTGTGATTTTCATAGAGCTTTTCCTTTCACAAGGTTTTTAGCACAGTTCTCAAATGCTCCTCATTCCTCTCCTCAATTTTGGAGTATATAAGAATATCATCTATAAAGACTACTAGAAATTTGTCGATATAATATCTAACAAATCTATTTATCAAGTCCATGAAAATTTATGGTGCATCAGTGAGTTCAAATGGAATCACTATTAACTCATAATGCCCATACCTTATACAAAAAGCAGTTTTGGGATATCCTCCTTCTCCACCCTTACTTGGTAATATCCCAACCAAAGATCCACCTTGGAGAAGTGTTATCCTGGACATAGATGATCAAAAAATTCATCAATTTAGGGTATATGATACTTGTTCTTTATCGTTATTTTTTGAGCTCACAATAATCAATGTAAATGCACATTGACCCATCCTTATTCTTGACAAAGAGGACTGCTACACTCTATGGTGAAGCACTTAGGCATATAAACCCTCTATCCAAATTATCCTATAGTTGTTTTTTCAGTTCCTCATGTTCCACAATATCCATTCTATATATATTCTTGGATATTGGAAATCCCCCAAGTATATGTTCGATCAAAAATTAAACCTCTCGGATTGGAGGAAAATCAGGAAATTCCTCAAGAAACACATCATCAAATTCCCTCAAAATAGGCATATTTTGAGAATGGGTTGTTCCTTAGAATCAATCATTTGAGAAAGATATGCTTTCTCATAGGGAAATAGTATCCATATATTAGATTATGGTTTTAAAGAATATTCATCACCTACATTGAACTTACATAGAATCAGGGTTCAATTCACCATATGGAGTGTGATTTCCCTCTTGTGGCAATTTATGTTGTCTATATATTAGGAAATCTAATCCAGGCCTAGTATTGCATCAAATTTCACCAAGGGAAGTATTAAAAGGTTCACCAAGAAGTTAAATACAGAAATTTTGGTAGGGGAGGAGTTATATACATGGGATGAAATAATTTCTCCATTTTCATTTTTCACCAACATCTCTACTTTCATTCTTTGTGGTAGTGTTTGAATAATTCTACTAAACTTTAATGATATAAAGGAACATATATAACTATGAACAATAACCCGACCATTCACTTTTTTATTATGGTTCTAATTTATTAAATATATATTTAAGGATGAGTACTTTTAAACCATAAAACACATGAAGGGGAATCTAATGAAATTAAAGGGATAACTTACATTTGTCAACTTAACTTATTAGTTTTTAGGCTTCAATCAATGCTACCCATGATCTACTTCCTAAAATATATTTTTGTGTTCATTTTTTTCTTTTTTCCCTTAATAATGGTTTGTAATGAGATTATGAATTTACCAAAGCATATCCCCTTAGAGTGAAAAACTAGGTACACAGTAAGGCATGTTGTCATGTACTAGGTTACCCCGATCAAGCCCAAAACTTCTTTTTAGAGTTTTTATTCCTAGGTACATTTGTCCAAGAACCTCATCCACCTATAGTATCAATAATGGGATTTATTTGACTGCTAAACCACTTAATCTATACTTACCTAAATTTAGGTATGTTCTCTTTCAATTAATCTTTTCCCTAAGGGTTTTCACTAGGCCTTTCTAATCCTAATCTGAAAAATAACTAAACCTATCCTCTGATACCTACTATAACAACCGTTCTCTTTATTTCATATTCAAAAATGATTTATTACATTAATTTTAACTTAATTAAACTTATAAGATCGATTTATATAGTGTATTAGGAAATTAGAAACATTACATAACAAATTAAAACATTATATATAGCATCTTTATTGAAAACTTATTTTACATGACCACAACAATCCTTCGTACTTAAAACTACATGGGATAACCTGAGGATATACATAAGAAAGGGGTGAACTATAAAGACCAGTAAGGGAATACACATGGAATAACATGAAGATAATAATAATTTTTATACAAGGAAAATCAATGAGGTATGAATGAACATTAATATAATTTCATGATATATCATGATAATCATAACATAGAAATGTGGAAACAACTTAAAACATTGCATCATAAACAAAAGTTAATCAGGTAAACCACTATAATAACATGGTGGAAAAAGTCCAATAAAGGAATCAGGTAAACCCATATCCCTACATGATGTATCATGATACTAAAAATTATCTAATGCATCAGAGCTCTATCAGGGCAAACACTTCATAAACATTTCAATCTCATGCTTACGTGTGCTACATAAATCATATAACACAGATTCATTTGAAACCACAATTTTATTCCACAATATAGAAATTTAGAATACATATATGTAATTCCCCAACAAATATGATTATGTGCATAAAGTTGAATACCCTGGATATAGAAATGGGTATGGTATTCACTACACCATTACCTTGGAATGGAAAATCATGGTGTAATTTCGGCAGCACAACGACATCACATATAAATTCATAAAATGGTTTGATGAGAGAGAAAGGGGTCTCCCATCACATAGACATGAAATGTAAAGTAAGAGTACTATTTAAGAATTTATAACAACTAAGTAAAAAATTAATTTATAAGATATAACATAAAAGGGATTCTTGATAAATGAGATGGGTGGATGATCCCTTACGGAATTTCGGCATAATAATAGGTGGGATTAAATGATCATAGGGGGGATTAATGGGGGTTAAATGAAGATCCCATAATTTATAAATCAAATTTAAAGTAAGGGGATCATGTAAAATCATATCCAAAAATATAAAAATGGAATTTGAGAAGCTTATTATAAGATAAGTGCTTGAATGGAAATGTGAAGAGAGAAATACCTTACGGAATTTCGACACAATAACAGCTTTGGTAAGGGTCCAAATTAGGGGGAATAAATGATACCTAATTTAAATTACATCAAATTTATAGTATTTAATGGATTAAAAAGGGAATAAAATATAACCAATTGAAATTAAAAAGATAAATTTCAAACAAGGATCGTGAATTGAAAGGAAGAGGGGAAGGTGATGATCACTTACGAAATTTTGGCATAGTAACTGGTGTATGTAAAAGATCATGAATAGATTAATGAGAGTGGAATGAATATATAATTATTTATAAATCCAATTTACTGTAATGGGTATATGTATGAACATATCCTAGCATAGGAAAATTGAAATTAAAAGGTATATCACAAAATAAGTCCTTGATAAAAGGGGAAAGTGAAAGATCCTTTATTTGGATGTGTGATCCCAATGGCTTGGGAGAGGCTTATTGGGATATTTGGGTAACATTTATAAGACAATAGAGAGTATTTAAATATGGTGGTTTATCTAAAAAGAGTTTTAGTGAAGAGAAATTGGAGCTTGGGTAGGTTTATATAGGAATGGAGGGATATTAGTTTAATTTTTTGTTTTTGGACACTACACAATAAAATATTCAAAACCACGAACCATGAATGGTTTTTTCCCATGGTTTCTTGAAAATGGGGGAGGTAAACATTATTTTATAAGGCCAGGGGATGAATATATTATAATATTTCACCTACTTATTTAGAGGTGAGTCGGACTTTAAAGGAAATGATTTTAAATTCATATAATATATTATATGTTTTGAAGGATTCACTAAGGCCTTATAAAATAAATCAAATATACTAAAAATTTAATTATTTTAAATTAAAAACATATATTTGTCTGAGGATACCATTTTTAGTATTTATTACATCAGTATTAGTTCATTAGGATGTCATAAAACACATTGTATATTTATATAGTATTTAATTTTTATCCGAAAAATCAGTTGTCTCAGAATATTATGAAAAAATAATTTTTTGATAATTTAAACATCCTTATTACATAAATAATATTCATTTTATCTAAAAATTTATATATATATATATATATATATGTTAATTTTTACGTTTAAATTAAAATTCATCATTTATTGAATATTGACGAGTTTTGAAAAAAAATAGGGTTTCAAACCTTAATAAAAATTACTTTTGACTTCATAAAAATAATATTATCATTTATATTTAATAAATGTTATTTAATAAAAATATTTTATTAAAATATTTTATATTCCAAAAATACATTAATTCATCAAAATATATTTGTAAATTGAATTTGAATATTAACCAAAAATACTGCATATGCTTTAAAAATAATTTACAAAATAAAAATATTAGGAAGAAAAATATATTCATTATTCAATGAACAATAATGTACATAATCTTATTTATAGGGTATTGGTACATATCCTTTTATTAAACCATCATATACTTTAAGATTAAGGTGTGATATGGCGGGGATTTCATGGGGTTGTTTAGGGAACATGGTTTGGGACATGATCTCATTGAACTTGAACATCTCTCGTAAACGGTTTCGCTCAAGCTTAAGTTGTTGGATATAAACTTGGTATTGGTATAAAGAAAATACTAAAAATTCTATCTCCCTTTAATGCTCTGGTAAATGGGCTTCATAGGGTACGATCCTACTGGTTGAGGTCATCACTTCCTTTGTTTGTGCCAAATGGATTTGTTAAAACCCTATATTTATATTAGTCATGTGATCCCTATTTAATGACTATATTATCAATGGTAATGATAATTAATGGAAATTTAAAATCTAATTGGATATAATAAAAGATTTTTATGTGTTTTCTATAACCATAATTCATTTAATTAAATAAAAAATGATAATTTTATTGATAACAGTTTGGGTTGTTAAAGTCTATTCCTCTACCTCCTCCTCCACATTGGTCTCCAAATCTGACTCTGCCTTCACCTCTACATATGTCTCCACCTTTAATTCCTCTATTTCCAAATTTTTTTATTGTTTTTAGATCATATATTATAGAAATTTTGACTTTCTCCATTATTTTTCTCCTTGATAAAGAGATAAAAAATAATATATAATCATTTTGACACTAATGCTTCACACCCCAAATATATTTCAAAGTTCATAAATCATAAAATATCACAAACATATCTTGTAGTCACATAATTTATTATTGGAATACATTCTATCAAAAAGCGTTCTTCCCATTCATCTCTAAAAAAAATTATTTCTTTTTTTGAGTATCCAGGTTGTCATAAATCTTGATAGTACTGGGAAAATATATGAAAATTTTTATTATGAAATATATTTAATGAAATTTTATTTACCTTCATAAATTACATGTTGGGGGATGTTGGCCTTTTCATGCATTATGATCTCTCTCATAAATTTACAAATATAACATTAATAAGTTATGCCATTATCATGTTTCGAACACTGCAAAAACATTGAACAAATTAAGTAAATTTTTTTTGAAAAGTTTTGGTAGTTAAATATCCCTAAATATACCTTATTTTTTTCCATTTGTAGTAATTCACATGCTTTATCCCTTCAGACACTGACTTCATTCCATGATGTGGCCTTTATTTAGAGACCGTCTTATAACAAAAAAAATCTTGATAAAACATATAATTCAAAATTATCTATAAAATGTTTATTGTAGTGTATTAAAAATTCACAAGACACATCATGTGTGGTCGATTGGTTGGATATCCATGCATTAGACGCAAAAAAATAAGTATTTTGGTGGTATAGATTGACTCTGATCCACATCCACTGCTCCCTAACAAAAAAATTATGTAATGAAAAAATTAAAAATATATTTTATGTGACTAGATTGTAGAGTTTTAATATTACATTTCAGGAATAAAAAATAGTGTTTCTAATGATACTTTTTGTTAAATGATTCATGTAAACCATATTTTTTCTTCTTAATTTGTTCATCATCCAAAGTATGTTCTGTCATAGAAATGATACAGGGATTAATTAATCCAAATCATGATTCAGATGATATTCCCTTTATATAGTTGTAATATAAATGCTTGTATAAAATATGAATATTTATTAACTTTAATAAACATATTATCACACTTTTTAGATATACATATTATGAACATGTAACTTATGTGTGTATTCACAAAGGAGGCATCCATCCATTCATGCTTGAGAATCTAATTTAGAGTCTAGAGACCAATTCCATATATGAAGGAACTTCTATATATTTATTTTTAATATTCAATGTAAGAAATATATTTATATTTAAATGTGGTCTCTAGGTGATGTTTTAATGATAATAAATATTTCTCTTGAACTGGTAGGGAGAAGCTACTCTTAGGAGGTCATTTTGTTTTCTGGGTCAATTCAATATATTTTTTTGATTCAATCTTATGTTTCTCCACTTCTTAATCCATATGAAGTATCATACCTCACTTCAGACATTTTTATCATCAACTATTACATATTTTTTATATCAAAAAATTGTTAAATACATACCTAATATATCATTATAAGATTAGATGTCCACGATAGGAAATCTCCAATAGCATCTTTGACCATTGTAATATCCATAACATCAACTGGAATAGTAAACTTAGCAGTCAGCTCATGAGATACCTCAATCCCCAATCTCATGTGATCTTTTTTGAGGTATTGATGGTGTATATTATATCCTGGGATATTATACAATATACCCATCACAATATTGAGGTATGTGGGTGTGTACAGATACAAATATCATACAATTGTACCCTATATAATTTTAGTAATATAAAGTTATCGGAAGTTGTTTGAATCACATTTAGGATAAAAAGTAATGAAAAAATTGATTACCATGGGTAAGATATATAGTTTGGGGAAATTAATAGACTCAATTATTTTTGGATAATTTGGTTCATGTGTGGATATTTTCTTCACCACTTGTTTTCTTTGATCCTTTCTCATGCATTGGTTTTCCAAACTATACTGAACAATAATATCTCACAGTGAGTCTATTTGTTTCTGCAATCCTCTGACCATATTATATGTATCTACATGTAGTTTAATATTCTAGAAATTTGTTCAAGTAGAGACTTCAAAATTTAATCCTCTATTGTGACCAAATTTTTTAGACCACTTCAAAGCTACTAAATGTAACTTGTCTTCTAGTATGGTCATTTCCAATTATTGTGTCTAAACCATATAAAAAATATGAACTTAAATAAATATTTTTATCTAATATTGTTATAAATCATAAATAATTACAATTATTTCATACTTACACATGTTTCCTCTATTATTTTTTTTGTTTTCATCAACTAATATACCCTCCTTATTTAAATGAGATTCCTTCCATATCGCATGAAATATGATGGAAGTGTCTTAATATTTTGATTCATCAATCTACATCTAAAAAAGGAAAATATGTTGTTTTATATCGTATAATTAAATTTATATTGTTTCTTTAAAATACATACCAATTACTTCTCTAATTATGTGTTTCCCATCCTTGCTTTGCGATAGGGGTACATTGGTTTTGATGCATGTTCTTTATTTTCAGCACTCTTTTTATATTTCATAAATTATTAATTGTGAATGATGTTAGATAAAATAAATAATTTCAAATAATATATTATTGACTAAAATGTACCTGAAATGATTTCTCATTATAATTATTAATGAATTCAATCCATTTTAAATTCTTTATAATATTTTTGCATAACAAACTAGTGGTTGGGGATTTACTTTCAACTCAGCATCCCTAATATGTAACTTCATAAGATGAGTTTGGATGCCTCTATGGGTTTTTATAGTGGCCATTAGGATAATTTTATTATAGAAATATTCTAAAATAAACTAACTCTACAGGGAATAATGAAAATTAAATCAACATTTCATTATATGATTTTCACTAAACTGGAGAAACATTATTAGAAAATTACCAATACATCTTTCTAAAGGATTTACTTCGTCACATGATGGACATAGCACCATGAAGCAATATAAACAGGTACATACATCCTAATTGTGACCCCAAGATAACTAATGAACATTAAATTGTTGGGGTCAATAGTTTTTTCACATTAATTATAACCAACCTCAAATTTTATACCATGACTTCTTGACCTGATAATTTTATTCACCATTGTGATGTTGTGTCATTATTTCTTTTCACCAACAAGTTGTTGATCGCCTAATAGTTCTATAGTTTCATCATCAACATCATGTTATTCCACGAGATTGGTAACATCAACATGTGAAAAAGATATTTTCTTCAAGAGTAGTCAGACATTTAATTTTTCTTGAATAACAATAATAAAATACACTCCATGCATAAAATTCAACATTTTCATGCATCTTTCATGAAAACTGTTACTTTCATGAGCAGAGATATAATACTTCAATACTCCAGTACAACTAAACTCTACTAAATTTATTTAATACATCCTCTGAAAATTCATTTTGTTTCATCTCTTGATGATGGATTGGACTACCTTTATAAAACTAGCCTCTCTACCATCATTGTGGTTCCAAAGTTCCTTTATAACATTCCTCTCGAATAGTTATTATTTCATTTTTTTACTTGATATCTATCCTCATATTTTTTGGAAAACTACGTATGTTTATTTAACTAATATAACAAAATTTCATCCCATACCATGTACTTGTGATCATTTTGTATGACTACTAATCAGATTATTTCAAACAACATAGAAGAGATGGGGTATGGTCTTAAGAAATAAAATGTAATAATAACTATTTAAGTGATGAAAGGTCTATGACACTACCATGAGATCATCAACTCATCTCCACTAAGTTGTAATGACTCTAACCTATGTTACTAGTCCTTTTCCCTCACCAATATCTCAAATATAAGATCTATATATTCAGTGAGGTTCAAAAATAACCTAAATCCAATTTTAATTATGGATTATAACATATTATATTTCAAAAATGAAGGAGTTAACATTAAAATACACATGACATACACTTAAAGTAATTCTATTCCACTCACAAAAATTTATTATTTTTCACTTCCTCTGAAATGTTTTTTTTGTAATGGATTAAAGGAGATAAAAACTTATGGTGGTATTAGTGTGAGTAAGATGAGAGAGCTCGACAACCAGCCATATCTCTAAGCTGCCAATATAAATTATCTTGAAGATGAAGTTTAATGAAAGGAAGGAGAGATTTAATCATTGGGGGAGTAATACCTCTAAGATTCAGATTATAAGCCTTTAAAATTTATCAAGGCTGAATGGGAAGAGAATAAAAAGGTGTTCCGGTGTGTGTTTTTTCACATAAGATTTGAAACACAAGTATTTTTAGGATCTCACCCATAGTAGTGGTATTATCACCCAAGTATGATTAACTGTGGAGTTCTAATATGATATAAATTGAACCCACCAAAATTAAAAGTAATTTTTGATGAAGTGTTGTTAAATGTTTCTGAGTGAGTTATATAAGAAAATGAATACCAAGAAACCAAAAAAAATAATTCATTATGTTTCAGTTAATTTTTAGGTGTAATTTATTATGTTCATAGAAAGTAGTAAATGTGGAGGTGAAAGGATAAAAGAGTTAAATAATGAGTTGGTAGATACGGTATTCAAATACATGTCAGTGAATTCAATGAATATTAGTGAATACAATTCGAGCGGGAGGTACGTTATCAAGGAACATTGGAACCACAATGATGGGAGGAAGGCTAGTTTGAAAGAGGGAGTTCAATCCATAATCAAGATATGGAAGACAATCAAGAATTACAGGACAGATTAAATAAATGTAGTGAAGTTTAGTTATACTGGAGTGTTGAAGTATTATATCTCTATTTAAGAAAGTAACAATTTTCATGCAAGATGCATGAAAATGTTTACTTTTATGCATGAAGTGTATTGTATTGTATATCTTCCATACCAAAATGAATATTTATTTACACAACCTTATTTTTGAAACCCATGGTCCTTTTTATGAACAGTTATTTGTGTTTCTTTTGACTATTATGTGTTGTATGCTTCTTTCAATTATAATACATTAAGAATATTTTCATAAAATAAAAATGAGGTACATGGTTTTTGTGTGGATCAAGGGCATGGAAAATCATCAAAGAAAACCAACCTAGTTATTTTACTTACACACTTTATTTGCATATAGGTGAACATAATGGTTATGTTTATTTAGGTTGAAGGTTGCAAGGATTGATTATTTTTTGAAAGGGATATAGTATCAAATGATAGCTACTAGAGACTGGTGGAGTTTGTGTCATCAATGGTAGGTTGGTTATTCATATAGGGTTTCATTTCTACCTACGATTTATCAAATTGTTATTGTTTTTATGCGTGTAGGAATTTATATTCATGTTATTCTATTGTGTACTATTTTACATAGATTCAATTGTTATTTGAGTTTCTTTTTTAAACCGTTTATCATAGATCATGTTGAACACTACAAATTTATTATCAAATCCTATAGAAGTTGGTTGATGGTTCAAAGGGTTGAGTAAAAGTTTAATTCATATAAGGTAAAGTTATGAATAGTTGGACTATGTTGTGATGTTAAAGTTTTATAAAATATAAATTCATTTATAAGATAACAAACACACGCACAAATAAAGATAATACATTTTATTAAATCAGGTCAATTCATCATAAATCACTTATTTCTTGGAGAGGAATGTATTTATAAAACAATTTGATAGAAAAGTAAACTCATTTTTAATATCTTCTATTAATGACACCACATATGGAAACTATTCTACTAGAATATGCTCTAGTGTGGTTTTCTATGACATGTTTTCATTTATAAATGTAAAATAAAATAAATTAATAAAATCTATTTATTATTATTTTTTAAAAATTAAAACATTATTTTAACTAATTTTAAATTTAATAGACCTGTGAATTTATTGAAAACCATTCATGGATAATGGAAATAAATGGTATCTCCTATAATGATCTCCCTACACCATTGAATATCATCTTATCTAATAACTGTAATGTTTTAGTGAATATATTTTTCAGTAAATGTATTAATAATCATAACCTATAAATCAATTATAAACATGCCTCTTCTTAAAAATATATCAAAACTTTTTTGGATCAAATAAAAAATTGAAAAAGTACACTTATTTTGATTTCAATGAAAATTTAAATAGTTTTTTCCTTATTAAATTATATCTATACAACATATTGATAATGTTAACCAATATAAACTGGAAAATTTAAACTTTTGTTCCCTGAATCAGATTAACCCATTCACATTAAATATATATATATATATATATATATATATATATATATATATATGAACCCACTTTATATTATTCATATCAAATAACATTCCCTCTAATCTTAGTCCCATATAATGTTATAAAAAATTCATCTTTATGTGAATGTCGTACTATAGAAACAATATTCAAACAATTAAAAACCACACCATCTAAAAGGTAACAAGAAATAATAAAATGGAAATATCAAAAAAATCACAATCTATTACAACAGAGGATGAAGATTTAGTTTGTAGTGGTCTCATATAAAGCTGGAATGAGTTTACAAAGTAGGGGTGGCATTATGTAGGTATAGCTAAATGAGTGAGAGAGATATATATGAGAGGTAGGGTTCTTCATGGTTAAAAATAGAACAAAAACACAAAATGCAGAACCAAAAAAATAAAAAAAAATGAGAGAGGAAAAGGAGAAAATAACATATATTAGATTCTAGAATTGATTCATCCAAGAAAATGTATATGAGTAGCACCAGTAGTAGAGGAGTTCTACAAGAGCTTGAGAATCATGACTGAATGAGTCAAATTTAGGGTTATTTTTAATAGATCGGGGCCGCTTTTATCAATGTTTTCAAAAAATCACTGATAAAAATACCTTTTATCGGTGGTAAATTGATAAGCACTCATAAGAGGAATCTTTATCGACACTTTTTTAGCGTTGATAAAAAGCATCTTAATTAGCACTAGTGTTTTAGCGCTGATAATGATTTCTTTTACGAATGCTTTTTATAACTGACAAAGCTCGATCTTTATCAGTGCAAAAAGTTTATCCCTAATAAAGGATTTATAATTATAATTATAAATAAAAATTTTGTAAATAAAATTATTTAATTATATATTTTTTATTATAATTTTATAATTATTTAAATATATAATTATTTATTTATAATTGCATTAATGATTTTAAAAAAACATAAATTATTTTATTTATAATTATAAATATAAATTTTTTAAATATAGAAAATATATATTTATAAATACATTTATATTTATAAAACTATTTATATCATTATTTATATTTATATAATTATAAAAATAATTATATTATTATATATAATTATATAATTATATATATGTATTTAATAAATATGTATAAATATAAATATAGTAAATATATTTATTATAATTTTATAATTATAAATATATTTATATCATTATATATATTTCTATAACTATATATATATAATAGATATAAAAAATCATTATTTAAATATATTTATTTAAATTTTATAATTATTTAAAAATATAATTATTTATTTATAAATATATGAATAATACTTTTTAAAAAAATATTTATATATTTATATATTTATATATTTATATATTTATATATTTATATATTTATATATTTATATATTTATAATATATATATATAACCCTTAGTGTGAAGCTCTGTGGTATCTGCCACTGTGGGTCTCAGCAATGTCTCGAGTTCAAGTCTCCCCAAGTACATTATTTAAAAAAATTAATAAAAATTTTATAGTTACTTTAATATATATAATTATTAATTTATAGTTATTTAAATACATTTTAATAAAATAATATTTTTTTTATTTATTATAGTTATATAAAAATAAATTTATAAATTTATAAATATAGTAAATAAAGATTTATAGATTTATTGATAAATATTTATTTAAAAATATATTTTTAAAATTATTAATGGATAATCTAAAATACAGGAATTTTAAAAATTAGTGAAATTGAATAATTTAAAATGAGTACACTTTCAAAATATATTGAAAAATTTGATAGGTTTTTAAAAAAAATATAAATTATTAAAAAATATGGATATATATATTGAAGTAGAGATGAATACATATTGAAAATACTAAAACATATTATATATATATAATTGAATATGATAAAATTAAAAAAAATATTAAAAATAAATAAATAATACATAACTGTAATAAAATTAAAAATAAATAAATAAAATTGGTTGGTTAAAAACATAACATATTAAATGTATCATGTTATATTGAAATTCTAAAATATAGTAAAATTTGAATAAATTATATAAATATTATGTGTTTGTGTTTCTATATAAGATTTCATTAATTGTGTAAATATTTTTGTGTGTGCATTGTATATAAAAATTCATTCATTACATATATGTATGTGAAATCAATGAAACAAAGGACATTTGATATATGTTAAATTGAAAAATCAAACAATATTAAAAATGAATAAGACATTAATATGTTTACATTTTATTCATATTCCCTATATTTATATTTAATATATATATATATATATTATTTATTACTATTTATAATTAATATATATAAATATATTTATTTATTTATATATATATTATACTTATTAGTTTTTATTAATAATTTTTTCGTTAATAAATTTTTAAATAATTTTGAATTTTTATTTATTTTTAATGTTTTTGTTCAATTGTTATAATTTACTCATTCTATATATCTATATTTAATATATAATATTTATTTATATTTATAATCTATATACATGTATATTAAATTTATTCATTTTTATCAATGATTATTTAATTAATAAAATGTTTAATATTTTTCTTAATTTACCAATTTCTTTATTTATTTAATTATTTAATTTTATAAATTTTACATATCTATATATTTGATATATACTATTTTTTAATTTTTATAATATATATATATATATTAAATTTAGTCATTTTTAATAATAATTTTTTCCATTAATGAATTGTTAATATTTTTTTTAAATTTATTTTTTTAATTATCTCATTTTATTTTGGACCTTTATCAGCCCCAAAATTAATGCACTGATAAACGGTATTCTTTATCTGTGCTAAAAATAAAGTGCTGATAAAGGATAACCTTTATCAGTTCTAAGATTAAAGCGCTGATAAAAGGTACCATTTATCAGCCCTAAAAGAATGCGTTAATAAAGTTTACCCTTTATCAGTGCTAAACAAACGGTGATAAATGCAAGCATTGTTATAGATTTCTTTTGTAGTAATATTATTAGATACATTTTTTGGACCCTGAATCATCTATTTTTCATTTAATATGGACCATTTATTACCATATTATTTTTATTATATCATTTTTATTATTTTTGCATGACAATTGAATCAGGGTTGGCTTATTTTGTTAATTTTAGTGATCGAAGATGATATTTTAATAATAATTTCAATAAATGATATAAAATTTCAAGACCCGTTAAAAGATCATGATTTTTTATTAACTTATAATAACATTAGTATTTAAGTTCCCATAGTCATCCATGATAGTGTTTTAAAGAATTATTCAAGTAGGTGGTTAAACAAACCCCAAATAAGAACATGTTATATCTTGATAAGTGAGTATGGTTAAGGAAGTGTATAATATCAATATAATATAATAATAATGATATCATTTAGATGTTATAATTTTGGTGGATCTTATTTTATTTGTTTTGGATAAATAAATAGAATCAAGATGGAAAACAAAAACTTTACTTCGTGGGGGCGGCAATCCGCAAAACATTGAGTTAACATTATCTTGTTTTTATAAGTGGATGGAAAGGAATAAATAATTGTTTTTATATTAATATAATATAAATTCATTGTACAAATTATACCAATATAATTATATTACAATGTTTAGGGTAGGTTTGGAAGAGATACTGTAAGAATAAAAGTTAAGGAGTAAGTAATACTCACTTTGGGACCTTGAACTTTCTCTTGGAAGTATCCTTGGAAATGAAGTTCTTCGGAAAAATTATTGAGCGAAAAATATAATTAACTAGATATATGTGTATATGAGGATACAAATGGTATAATTTTAGGAATAAATTTTAGGTAATGAGTTTAGAATGAAGGGGTGGAAGTGTCCCCTTTTATAAGTGAAGAAATGGGTACTTTTGTGAACACCCATTATTTTTCAATAATGGAATGATGCTAACCAAGGATCAAATGTTCCAAAAAAGTGAGAAATAATGGGAAGTTTTGATGATATTTGGTTCATAAATCCACAACCAAGTATTTCTACACATGTTTTAAACATGATTTAAGTCATTTACCATTATATATTTAGTTTTACCCTTTTTTCTTTTACCTGGGTAACTGGTTTTTACCCAAGTAGCTTATGTTTTACTAAACATATAAAATAACCCATATTACCAAATTTGGGTGTGATGAAATTAGATTTAATCTCTATTTAATATAATTTAATTTTCTAAATAATATATTACTAACACTTATGTAAAAACATATTTTATATAGAAAACCTATTTTTTATTGAAAAATATGTTTTAAGAGTTATGTGTTTTTAATATTATTTAGAATTGATTATTAATTAAATTCAAGTTAATATAAATATATATGTGTTTAAAATCATATTGGAGTAATTAAATTAAATTTATAAAATTAATTTATTGTATAAAAATTACACAATATTAATTAAATTGTTTTCTAAAAATAAGAGTTTTACCATTATCATAGTCATTAAAATTAATCTTATTAATAATAATTTTATGTCGAAAAATAAAATAGAACATATTATTTAATATGATAATTTTGATCTAAAATAATAAATTTATTTTGTTTTTATTTAGTTTCTACAAGTGATTAAAACTAATTTTTTTAAATATAATTCAATAAATCAGTTTTTAGAGTAAATTATTACTTATGTTTCCGAAATAAAATACATGGGTAAAAAAAATTAAATTTAAATGATTTATTTTAATTATATATACATATATATGTGTGTGTGTGTGTGTTTTTTGTGTGTGTGTGTGTGTATTATAAAAACAATTATAAACATTTATCCCATTGTTGTTTTAAGAAAATATCATTAAAGTGACGGTTTTAGCAATATCAGTATTTTTCACTATATATATAAAAATAAATTATTTTAAAAATATATAATTAAGAAAATCCTATACTAGTTTTTATATGAAGAGAAAAATGAATTTAATATAAAAAAAATTAAAATTATAAAATTATAAAATTTATATTTTAAATGAAAATAGTATATTTAATGAAAAGTTTATATTATTGAAAAAAATTAAACATTATATGTTTTGAATATTACATTACATTTGTTAATAATTAAATAATTATTTTTTATATCCTAATCATTTATTTTTTTAATATAGTGATAGTAAAATATTTATTTGATTTTTATCATATCATTCTTTAATAATAACATTTAGAACATAAAAAATATTTTTATGATAAAACAATCTTATTAAACATTATGTTTTTGTTTTGAAATCTATTATTTCTAAAAAAAATTATTTAAACATGTTAATAACCATATATAACATCAATATACCTTTTTTAAATATGATATCAAATGATCACATTCGCAACAACTATATTTGTAACCATCATATTTGCAACAGTTAGATTCTGTTCCTATATATGTCCTTACTACACTTATTCATTCCATTCAAAATTCTTAAGTCACGCTTCTAATTTTTTTTTATTTTATATTTTTCAATATTCATTCATATTTCAAGATATTCTTCCTCATTATAGGTTTTCTTTGGATATTGCTGATCTTTATAGTTGAAGGCGGTTTATGGAATCTTCTAGTCATGAAGATTTTATTCTATTATATTTATTTTACCCAATTAATTTATATACATCAAATAGATTTATTTATTTAGGGTGAGTAATAATCCATGATGTGTATTAATTATTTTCATGTTCTCTTATTGTAATGTTTCATTGTAAAAAGATGTTTAACGGTTTGTTATAGTTTGGTTTTGCATGTAATATAAGCTTTTATAACATTAAAGTATTATAACTCATGGGGTGTTACAATAATTAAATTAAATGTTGATATAAATTTGTAATGAAAAAATGGGGAGATTAATGTTCCCTTGTATTAATGATTATATTGTTTCTCATAATCAATGTTATTATGCAAAGGTGATGATTTGGGTTTTGCATTGCGGTATCCACCCAATACATTGAAAAGAGGCTTCCTATGCATTGTGGGTAAATAAGAATGAAGTGTTCTATGATTGGAAATATAACGATTGTCTCATATTTTGTAAGTGGAAAAATAACGTACCTTATTTTTCTTAATGATTTGGCAGGATAACTTTTGAGTGGTAGCCTTATTTTTAAATCATATGGTTAGAAGGAATGGTATTCATAGATAAGTCATGAATTTTTTTTGAAAGATTTATTCTTTAATTATCTATAATAGTGTCAAGTAAAGGAAAATTTGGATACAATGCATATATTAAATATATTTATAATAAGGATTTGAATACCCATGAGTTGGGAGAAGTCAACCCTTTTGTATTATTGTTTTTGATTGTTGAAATCATTATTTACAACACTTGGGTGAAGGTTTTGTCATTACTAGAGAATATAAGTAGTAAATTTTGTTGTATCTAAGGATTTTCATTACTAGAAATGGATTCAAGTTTGTGTTTATTTTCAATCCACATTAGGTTGATCAGGGAGTTTTCAATCCAAGTGATCATATAATACAAGATGACTACAATGTTGATAGTGGTGTTTTTTCATAGTTTTTTCCAAAACAAATTAGCTTAAAAAGCGTCCAAAAAGGTTGTTTTTTGGGATTTAATAATCTCAAATAAGGTAAAGGAATAAGTTTTGTGATGATTGGGTTTCATGAAGATTTATTTTCATAAAATATTGACCATCGTAAAGGTATGGAGCTTCGTGAATGCATGATGAAAAGAAAATTTTCTTCATGACTATGAAAAATAATCATGAGTGCGCAATGGGTTGATGGTGTTCTTTAAGACTATGAAAAATAATCGTGAGTGAGTTATGGGATGAAGATGATTCTTCATGACTATGATAATCATCACGAATAGGTAAAATTTACCTAGAGATTCATGAATAGAAAATCTTCATGAACATGATTTTGGAGTTTCCTGAAAAATCCTCTTATAGCTTGGGATCTCTATAAAAGGATGAGACTATAAATAAGTGGTTAACCTCACTCTATTTTACTTGAAAGGTTTTGGAGAAAAGTTTTAATTTTTCTGAATTCAATTATACAGAAAGATTTTTGAGTCAATTATTTTTTGTGAGCCTGAGCATCATGAAATGGCTATCTTTTTCTTGACCAATGATTAGGTAAATTGGAAAAAGGATTTTCATGATGACCGGTTATTCCATGATGACTTAGTTTTCCATGAAAGAAGTTTTCTTCATGAAGGTGGTGATATTCATGATGGAGCTTCATGAATGGTCTTCACGAACAAAATTGTTGAACATATATTTTAAGTGAACAATGATTTCCAGTGCATCAATTTAGTAAAATTGTGAAATAATAGTCTTGTGCTAGTCAGGGATACATACTTCAATTCCAATCTACTGAATTGACCTTCAAGTCATTAAACTGGGTAAGAATTCAACCAAATAAGTGACCTAGGGGGAGTCGATAAAAGAGTTTTGAGGGAGGTAGTGTGTTGCCCCTAAAATGTTATAAATGCAGTGTACCTGGAACGTAATGAATATGTAAAAAAAATTCTCAAAATAGTGAAGATTAGTGTATTTAGGTACGACTGACACATTATCGGCATATGCTTCTTGGACTAGCCTTTAGTGGTGAACCATGTAAAACTATTATTCCATCTCTATGTATGTGAATATTTGATTACTACATGATTCCATTAGATAGGTTTATCAAGTTCCTACCAAATTGGGAACAATATATATCGCTTCAAAAGAAAAATTTGACACCCTGATTCACCCATCTCCTCTCAAGGTGTCCCGGGGCCTTCAAAATGGTATCAGAGCATACAGGTTGTTGGAGTAAAATCTTTCCTTTTTTTTAGTGTAAAATTAAGTGTCTTGTATTGGGGTTCCCCTATTTTATGGAAGGAAATCCTAGATTTTGAAGAATAGTAAGTGATCTCATATGAGATCCCTTAGGATGGAATTTATTTTTTCCACTACTTAAGGGATTAAAGAAACTAATGTGACAGTTCTGTCTATGACTGAAATATGTACAAAAGTTTTTGATGTAGATTCCAATTCCAAAAATTCTCTTACTACAACTCTATCTGATCAAAACTATTTTAAGGTGATGAGTTTCACATCATCCATGTCTATATGGGAAAAACTAGAGAATATCTACAAAGGCTATAACAATGTGAAGGAGTCCAAACTCCATGTTTTTTTCACAATAGGTTCAATGATCTGAAAATGAATTATAATGAAAGTATAGATACCTTTTTAATCTAATTACTATTTTTTTGTGAAATTAAAGGAATTGGTAAAGAAATTAAATATATTGAAATTGTGGAGAATATATTGAGAGGGCTTCCACTTATGTACAATCCTAAAGTGCTAGCCTGTAAGAAAAGGGATAGGTCTAAACATTCTCTTGATGATATACTATGTAGTCTAGTGGTTTATTAAATGATAGTCAATCTAGAAGATGAAACAACTCATGTAAGAAATTAAATGTAATTCAAATACTTGGAAAAACTTGAGGCTTCTAGAGAAATTTTTGATGAAGATAATGATGAAGACAAGCTTCATTCTTTTTTTCCTAGTAATTCAAGAGAGAAAAATGGAGATTTTAAGGAATGATTTGTCTGTCCTATTTTTGATGTGGTGGAGTTGGGAACATTTCCTATTAGTGCTCGAGGAAATTATATGATTAAGAAATGGATATTGGAATCATGTAGAAGCCTTTGAAAAGGTTTCCCCAAATAGGATACTTAAAATCATGAAAGAAATTATAAGGGAAGAGTTTTATATATAAATAATATCAATTTGATAATGAATTTTTGGAGGATGAAGAACTATAAATTAAATATAAAAACCAAGAATCCATGTTGGCTACTATTTAAAAGTTATAAAACTCAAAAGATAAATGTAAGTAGAATGTTTGAAAAATCACAAATCTACCTAATGTTCTAAAAAAGAAATCCTCAAATCAAAGATAAAAGAGAGTTGAAATTTATCCTTAAGAATCCAGATATGATCTCTTGTCAAATACCTTTATTAAAGGCGGAGAAATGAAAAGTAATGGAATTTAGAAGGCATTTACACTTATTAAATATCAATTATATGGATTTTTGGTCTATACTATGTCATACAGTGACGAGGTAGGGAGCTATCTGAATGGGGAAACACTTGGAAGTCAAAAAAAGGAGAATGAGACCATATCCTTCATTATATAGAAGGAAAAGTTTATATGGATATTGTTTTCACTATTCTAACTATGGACATAAATTTATATATTTTGGGCAGAGGAGAGGTGGTAACATTACCTACATAAATCATAGAGAACTCAATACCCACCAACTAGGTGAAATTCCTCTTGTGAATAGTTATTCTCCTCTGGAAGAACAATATGAGTAGGATAAACCCATCCATATGGAAAATATATTTGAAAGTACATATTTATCCACTACTAAATCAAATATATCGTGTAAGGAAAATATGAAAATTGATAAATGCAACCTTAAGGAAATGGATCGGAAAGATACAAAGAGCAGTAGCACCTAGATTCTTGATAGTGGATGCTCATCCCATATGATGGGAAATTCCGATTTATTGAATAATATTAGGAAAAGGGTTCGTGGAACAATGATTTTTGTAAATGGTAGTGATTTAAATATCAATGTTAGTGGAAGTATAGAATTAAAAAATAAATATCTATGGAAAAATGAAGTTCTCTACATGGAATATTTTCATCACAATCTCATAAGTGTTAGTCAACTCTATTACTTAGGAATGATAGTTCCATTTAATCAAAAGGGATACACTGTCAAAGTAAATATAGGTAATTCTATCATTAAATGATGTCGAACATATGGAAATTTATACTAGGTTGACAGTAAAGAAAACATTTGTTACTTAAAATTTGAAGAAGAAAACAACTTTTGGTACTAGAGTTTGGGCCACATTAATCAACTGAGCAAGGAGAATATATCTAATTTGAATATATTCATTGATATTCTCAATATTAATTGTAAATTAGAAAAGGCTTTTGACGCTTGCATGTGAGGAAAGATGGTCAGGAGTTCATATTGACCGAAGAACAAAAGGTTATCAAATCTATTAGATCTCAACCACATAGACATATGTGGTCCAATAAATGTTGCTGGAATATATAGATAGAGGTAATTCATTATTTTTATTGATTATTATTGTATAATGGTTTCTACAATGATTATGAGAAGGAAAAAAAGTGCTTGATTGTATGAATATTTATTATTGAATTACTAAAAATGAAACTGGCCACACTATCAAAATTATATAATCTGACAATGGTGTAGAATACACATCTATTGAGTTTGAAAATTACCAGAAAAAATATGGAATAAAGAATGAAGTGGATAGAGTGACAATCCCACATCAACATGGAGTTTTTTAACACCAAAATCCAGAGGTGAACACTATAGTTATAACTATGCTGACTGTGAGTCGTATTTCTCTTCATTATAAGAATTAGATTGTTCATGTAGTAGTGTGAACTCAAAATCAAACATGGATTTTTTGGGAGAAACCAAGACACCATTTGAGTTATGGTGGAAATGAATCCCTCTATAGAGAATTTTTTTTTTTTTTGAAATAAATATTTCATTTGAAATAAAGAAGGAAATCAAGGAAAGTATGGTGATACTGAATGTGAGGGAATATTCCTTGGATATTAAATGAAGAGTAAAAACTAAAAATGTTACAATAATCATTTTTTAATAATCGTGGAAAGAAACTATTTCAAGATCATTGAAGATAAAATAATGAATACCCTGAGGATCTCATATCCTAATGTTATAGATGATAAAGACTAAAATGTACAATGGAAAGATTCAAATGTAGAAGTATCAGAAGGATTTCAAAACATTCAAGGCTAAAAAATGATGATGATTCAGAAGAATAATTATAAGAGGAAACCATGGATTATGAAACATCATCACAACCTCACAAGAGAAATAAAAAACAGAAATTGATTGATCCAACATCATTGGAGATTGGACCACATTCACATAGAAAAGGAGAATGTGTAATGAAGCACATTCTGCCTTCCTGTCAATTGTGGAACCAACCTCATTTAAAGTAATAGCGAAGGATGAATCATGGATTTATACAAGAATGAATAACTAGATCATATTGACAAGAATCAAACATGGTAACTTGTTAAGAGACACAAAAATCAAAATTTTATTAGAACAAAGTGGATCTTTAAAAAACCTTTTATGGGCACGCAAATCAAGTCAGAAACAAGGTATTCTTAGTGTGTGAATTCAATACATAGATTGAAGGAATTAATATTGAATAAACATTTTATCCATTATCTAGACTGGAGTCAATCATACTTTTCTCTTCCATGGAAATTCAAAGAGAGTATAATGTTTATCAGATGCATATCAAAATGACATTCTTAAATGGGGTTCTTGAAGAATATGTATACATTTACCAACCCGTGGGATTTCTAATTGGAAATTATGAGACTGTGGTTTGAAGATTAAATAAGGCTCTCTATGATATGAATTAAGAACCACGATCAGGGTATTTCTGACTCAATGCTTATTTGAAAACACTAAAATTTAAAATAGGAGGTGTAGACCATAATAAATATGTGAATAATTATCAGAAATATCAATTTGTGTTGTTGGTGTATGTGGATGGTATTATTTTTGAGAGAAGAAAGTAGAGATCAGTGGAATAATTTAATCACATGAAATAATAATTTGAAATTCCAATGATTGGTGAACTCACATAATTCGTAGGGTTGTAGGTGATTCAAAAAAAGTATTAAACCTTCATTTATCATGAAAAATATTCAATAGAGCTACTGAATAAATTCAATATTCATGACTCCAAACCAATTTCAACTCTGATTGTGGTTGGGAAAAATCTTGTAAAGCATGAGGATGGTACATCTGTGGATCCCACCCTATATAGGATAATTATTGGAAGATTATTATACATGACTATAAAATTAATAGATATAATATTTTCAACATGCTTAGTAGGCCGATTTCAAAGTAATCTAAAGGAATAAAATTTGCAATCAGTTAAAAAAATCATGAGATATATTCAAGGTACTCTCAATTTTGGATTATACTTTTCTAATAGAAGAGATAATGAATTATAATCATTTTATAATTCTAACTAGGATAGATATTTAGTAGATGGATATTCTAACATTTTTGGAGCATTATTCATTAGCAATAAATATGTGGGATTGTAGAGAAATAAAAAAGGAAGAACTTATCTTAATATAGATAAATCATAGTATATATATACTACAAAGGATTACAATCAACTATTGTGGATAAAGAAACAACTAACTAATATTGTTGATGAGGTGAAACAGTCGTTGGTGATTCATAATGACAATAGGTGTGAGATCAATGTTATGAAGAATTTGGTTCATCTCACTCATAAAAAACATATTGATATCATATATCACTTCATCAAGTAAATCCTCGAATAAGGTGTGATTAAAATGGATCATGTTGGAACTGATGAACAAGTGGTTGAAATTCTGACTAATTCATTGGAAACACACATGTTCTAGAAATATCTGTTGAACCTCAATGTTCATCCACCTCCCACTGCATGAGGAGGTTATAGTTGGTCACATATCCCCATTTTTGTTAACTGTATTAAACATTTTGTGGAATTGATGCAATTTTATGGGAGATATACAATCTATGGGGAGGTTTTTTATCCGTACATGTAAAAATATAGGTTCTTTTGGTTTATTTCAAAAGGGGGTAATAGAGAAATTCAATGTTTTAACTATTTTCTGGTTTAATATTTTTAAAAACCAGACAATTATTATATAACATGATGAGAATTAGGTTTTTTGAGTGAGTACTATGTAATTCTTCTGTGACATGTTGAGAATTATGTGTTATTAGGAAGTAACTATTTTTTTCTCATATCTTAGCTTGGACATATGTAAGTGTTCCAAATCATGATAACCAAATTCAGGGTTCTTATCTTGTTTTCTATATTGATATTTTCTCACATGGACTTAGAGTGTTGGATGATTTGTGTCTCGCCTTCCAGGTTTTGATAGCGGTTGGTGCTTTATTGAATTTATCAACAGATTTTCAAAAGAACCCAAAGGGGTAGATTATTGGAACTTAGGCTTTTCATTATTGGAAATGGAATATAGTTTTTTATTATTGACAATCCACACTAGGTTGATCAGATAGTTTTCGAGGTAAGTGATCTTATAGTATAATATGACTAGAGTTTTGGAGGTGGGAGTTTTTCCGAGTGTTTTCCAAAATATTTAGGCTAAAAACCAAGAGGATGGAGAATTTTTTGTAAAAGGTTTATTTTTTTGGGATTGAATTTTCTGAAATATGGTAAAGGCATAATTTTAGTGATGATTGGGTTTTATGAAGACTGGGTTTCAAAAAAGGTTGAGCATTGCGAAGGAATTGATATTTGTGAATTCCTGAAGAAAAGATGATGTTTTTCGTGATTATGAAAAATAATCATGAGTACGCTATAGGTTGATGATGTTCTCCATGACTATGAAAAATCATCATGTTTATATGATGGGTTGATAATGATTCTTCATGACTATGAGAAGCATCCTGAAAAGTTTAAATTTAAATAGGTCTTCACAAATATAATATCTTTGAAAAATAGATTTTATAGATTCATTAAAAATCCACTGAGATCTTGGGATCTTTGCGAAAGGCTGATCCTATAAATAGGTTCCTACTCCCACATCATTTTACTTATAATATTTTGGACAAAATCTTTAATTATTTGAATTTCATAAAGGCAGAAGTCTTTGAAAATTAGGTATTCATTGTGAGCCTAAGCATTGTGAAAAGTATGTATTTTTCTTGACCAATGCTTAATTATCTTGGAAAAATGAGGATCACGATGACCAGTTATTTTGTGATGAATTAGTGTTCTGCAAAAGAATCTTTCTTCATGAAGGTTTTGAGCTTTGAGAAGAAGCTTCAAGAATGATCTTTACAAATAATAGTGTTGAACATCTGGATTAAGTGAACAATTCTTCCAAGTTCATCAAATATGGATTATGGTGCAAGCCATGTATCATTCTAGTCAAGGAAAAAAGGCATAAATTCTAATATGCCTAAGAAACTTTCAAGTCATTAAACTGAGTAAGACTTTACCCAAATTAGTGAGTTAGGGGCAGTCAATGGATGTGTTCCAAGGTAGGCAGTGTTATAACCCTAAAATATTGTAATGGTAGTGTTCCTAGAATAAAGTTAATATGTTTGAACTTCTATTTTCCAAAAATAGTGAAGATTAGTGTATTTTGGAACAATTGATATAATGTTGGTGTATGATTCATGGACTATACCTTAGTAGTGAATCATGTAAAACTGTTATGGTGTCTCTCTACATGTGAATTTTTGATTACTTCATGATTCCATCATATAGTTTTAAAAAGTTCTTACCAACATGGGAACAATATCTTCTTCTTTAAAAGAAAAATTTGACAACTTGATTATCCCTCCCCTCTTAGGGTATTCTAGGGTCCTAAAACGTTCTTGAAGATACTCTCATATAAATATAAATGTTTCATATGTTATTGTAAATTAATCTAATTATTTTAAGGACGTTTAATAAATTTCCAGTGTTTTGATGTGTTTTTAAGTGTTTTTGAATGGTTGGAATCTATTTTAAGATGTCAAAAATTCATTTGTAAGGAGTCTTCAAACATGGAGCTATAGGCCTAAAAATTGATAAAGGAATGAGTGTATTTGTTTTAAGAGAATAATCATCATTTGAATGTATTTATCATATGAATCTGGAAAACATAATGATTTTTCGCTGAATATAAGTCTTTGAGGTAGATCATCTGACTTTATTATAAGACTTAATTACATCATATGACTTTGAGGCAAGGCAGAAAAATGGTAAAGGAAAGAGTGTATGAATTAATCATATGAATCTAAGGATTATCATATAATATAAATATGATTATAATTATTCATTATATTCCTTTGAATTGTTGGAAAATATCCTTTCTTAGCATTATCCTTTTTTGTTCATCGTAAGCATTTTAACTGAGCATAAGGCTTTTGTACATTGTGAAATTTTTTGTAAACAGTTGGATAGAAAATTCAAGTTTTCTAGATTTAATTCTAATGAAGACTATAATTAACCTGATTAGGAAAAAGATAATTTTTAATGACTCATATATCACAAATAAATTGTGATATAATATTAGAAATGGTGAGTGATGATATTTATAGTAATTCAAGTAAAATCAAAGCTAGAGCTATTTTGGAACATTTTAAATGATGTGTAATGAATAAATTATAGAATTATATGGAAATAATGATTATTTATAATGATGTTTTTCCAAATCGATTAGAACATCATGATACTATTATTATCCATGATCTAAATTGGTATAAAGATAATCAATGAACACGTTGAATTTATGTGAAATATATTAATCCTGAATTTGTTCTTCCATATTTATTGAAACTAAAAATGAAGATAAATCTTATGATTATTGGCTAGTGTTGTACTATTCTAAATATCATAGGAGGTTATAAGTATTGAAAAAGATAAATATATTAGTCAATCTAATATGTATATTTATTGATGTATAGTCATTATATGGCTGAGGATATTGAAGCGCAGATAGTGTGGGTATCTTGTTGAATAAAATGAGTGAGTCAATCCCTATATAGAAGATTCCAAAATATTTTTGGAGCTATGAAATGTTTTTTGATTATAAAATATAAATAATATGTCAATATTATCTTATTGAGTATGAAAACAATGAGTTTTTAATAACAAAATTTGTGTGTTATATGTAGTAAGGATGGGAAAATATACATCACAGATTTTTGTATAATTTATCAACCCCAATGTTAAATGATTCAAAATAAAAATTTCAATAAGTCATTGAGAATAATGGTAGGAGGAAATTCGATGAAATATAATAATGTTTTTGACTCTAATATTTCTTTTGGCCATGATAATTTTAGAAAGAAATAATTGGGGCATTCATATCATTATACAAGAGATAATGGTTTAGGGAAAACATAATATAGAGATATTGGGGGAATAGCCATGTATGAAAAACATGAGGAATTTAATGAAATAATGGGCATATAATTAGTAGGGAATATTTTATATTCCAAAATGGTTAACCAAATTCATGAGTGACCAATGTATAAAAGTAAAAGGAAGGTGAGAGGAGATGAATGTTCTTGTGTTATCCTTTATATTCGAGAATGAGAAAATAGAGAAAATGAAAAAATTATATAATAAGAAAACCAAGATTATTAATCTGATCCTATTCTAAATTAGAATATATTTCAGGTGTAAAAGCTAGTTGACGAAAAATATAATCCTATGTTAGAAATAGTGGTAGAAGTTTTAGAATAAGAAAATAGAGGAAGAAGTCGATCTTCTATGTATGCATTATTTTATTGGTGTTTAGAACATGAAACATGAGGAACTACTGAGTTTAAATATCCAAATATCATAGTGTGTTAAGAATATAGATAAATAGGTTTTAAAGATCTCATAATCTTAGTTTAAATTAGTGACCAATTTGAAGGGTATTCTTGATGAATTATTGGCATTTGAAGAAGCTATTGTTGAGTAAAATGAGATCTAATTCATTGGTAAAAAAGAATCCTATAAAAAATTGAAGATATAATTATAAGAAAAAATTCAAGAAAAATTTTCATATATATATTGGGACTCTATATAATTTTTTTGACTCAATTTATTCATTGATATCATAGCGAGAATATGTGAATAACAATAGAAGTCGTAGAAGGAAGTCCTATATGAAATAGGAATTTGTAATTCCAATGAGACTCTAACTATTTTAGCATGAGAAACACCAACTATTTTAATAAGAATTAGATTATAGTGGAGAATCATTGATTGTGTGGAATTAAAAATCAATTAAAGGTGTAATTATTGTTACCAAACCTATTAAAAATACGGTGTGCCCATTTATTTCTTTACTTACATGCAAACAGTTGATTGATTCTAGGTAAAACATAAATAGATTCCTTTATACTAAAAAATCATAGTTTAAATTCCAAATTTATTTCAGGATAATATTGAATATGGTAAATATAAGAAACATTTAATTTACCCCCCCCCCCCACTCAGGTGTCTGCACTAATCCAGATGGGAATGTCAAATATGAAGAATTTGGTAAAAGACATCAAAAAGATTAAAGTAACTATTTTAAATAAAACCCCATATGAATTTTAAAATTAAAACACACTTTATAAAAAATAGTATGATAAAGAAATTAAAATTAAATGAGTATACAGGAATTCATGATATGATATGTCAAAGAGGTAGTATATGCACTCTATAAATGAATATAAGTGAATATTGTGAAACATGTCTCAAAGAAAAAAATTTAAGAAAAGAAACCCTTGAAACTTTTATAAAACTTGTATCAAATTCTATTAAAATTAAAAAAAAATTATTTTTATATCAAATTAATTACATGATAAATATAATATAATATATTTATGTTGCAGTGAAACAAAATAATACCAAATGAAAGGAAACATGGTATACAAAATGATGCATATATCCAGGAATTGAAATTAAGACCAACAAACCCTTACTTAAAACTTATTAGTCGAACATGCTACAAATATTGGATATTCACTAAAGGAGGAACCACTATGATATGGGGGTGCATATGAAGTTATTCATTAAAATGGACACCACCACGACATGGTTTTGAATGAAAATTAATGGTCTGAAGAGAAATCATATATATGATTCATGGACTTGGATTTCATTCCTTGAGTGAAAGATTTATTCCATGTGAATATCATTTATGTAACATTTTCATTATATTAAATTATTGGGAGGATGTTCATTTATGAACTATTTTTGTGAACTGGAAAAAAATTAACTCAAGAATTATAATGCTTGAGTTAATGTGTGCTTCGCTGAGTAGCATTCCCCAAAATATATAAACCATTTCTATTAAATGGAAGTGTCTATGGATGATTTTTCTATGAATTTATGATACTTATGATGACCCAAATCTCACATATTCTATATCCTTATCATGTTGAGGTACTAGAACATAGTGTGTGTGGAGGAAACTCTCTCTCATGTAATGAGAGATTCATCTTGGGCTATGGATATTTGTAAAGGTCTGAGGCCTTTGTATTCCCATTTAATAATCATTATTAAACACATTAGTTGAAGATCTAAAAGTAAGTAGTGGCCTATTTGGTGAACGGTATGCTCATTTACAAAAATACTTTATTTATAGGTTTTATGAATTTTCATATTTCATCCATTGGGATCATGAATTTGTGGTTTATATTTATTCAACCACATTGATTAAGTATTAACCAACCCCAAGGAAACTCATTAAGGGTATCATAGAAAACCATGTTCTTATTTTATGAAATCACATTTTAGAAAATGAGAATTCAGAAGAATATAGAATTGTTTTAGACACCGAAATGGATTGGAAAAAACGCCACCATGTCATAGGGTCGACCATTTCTGTTCATTTATAATTAGTTAACACATATAAAAAAAACAAATAATTTTCACTATTTAATGGTGACAAACCATTTTGGTTCTTGAATTATGTGTTATCATTTTTGAAACTTCTAACCAGGTTGTGGTATCGATTTATTTAACACAGGTGAAGCATTTCTTCAAAATATCTTTAGAAAGGCCAATACGGTGTAGTGAAAGTCATGGTTCCTTAAAAATTGATTCAAAATGAACACAATAACATTGTGTATGTTGTGTTTGAGAATTCTTACATAGTCACCTCCATGGAAAATCATAAACTATGGTTATCCTAAAAAATATTTCCCAAATTTTCAATTTTTATTTAAAATTAATATTGTGTAAATTGTTTATAAATTATAATTAAATGATGTTTTAAGTATATTTATTAATTAATAAAATTTTAATTAATTATTTAATTATAAAATATTCATAAATAATTAATAATTGTTTTTAAGCATTTATTAATAAATAATCATATAATATTAAAATTTAAATATCAAATACCATTATTTTCATTTATATAGCTTGTTTTATGGATTATAAATAAAAGGGTTTATTTATAATCATAACTGAAAATTCTAAAGTGTTTTTAAGTTATATAAATGAGACCAAAATCTAAAATTTTTTATATTTTAAATTTTGAATTGTTCATAATTATTTTGAATTTTTGAAAATTAATAAGAACTTATTTTAAAAAGTTAAGTATATTACATTTAGATTATGTAAAATATTTAAATAAGAGAAATTGAGTTATGAAGTTTCTTATAATTTGTGATATAATTATATATTTAATGAGATTATATATAATGTTGAATATGAAATGATCATATTAAAATGAATTTAAATTGTTAGATTCATAATTAATGAATGTCCACAATTAATAAAGAAGAAATTATAAAAGTTTTTATAATTAGATTTAATTTCTGAATTGTTCGTAAATGATTATATTATATTTAAGTACATGAATTTTTCATTTATGTATATGTTATTAACTATTTAGTTCATAGTTATAAATTTTATATATTATTAATAGAGTATGGTCATGTGTAAATGTTAAACTACTTCTAGGAGATAGATCTTTTCATTGCATGATGGGAATGACTCGATAATGAATTTAGTTTTTCATCTACCTTGGGCCTAGTTTATAATTAAAGTAACGATCATGAATTTTTCTATTGAATATACTTTACTGATATTAGTTTTTAGAGTTTTGATTAATTTAATTCTCCCTTTAGTAAAGTATCCTTAGGTATAGACTTGGGGTCAGATCACCTACAAAACAAGAGGCTTATACCTTTTATTGAAATATTAATATCACTCTGGGATTAATTTTTTGGTGATTATTTAACTCATATAACTTTATGACTTTACATGAAAATTCCTTTTTCCGTATCCATGTGATTCATTTGGTTATGTATGAATATACTTGAATTCTATTTTGGTCGAGTAACACAAACATTTGGGTTGTGTAAAGGTTTGAACATCAGTATTGTTTAAACATATTGGTTTGGTAGAGGGAATAGGATTCCAAACTAAATCACTCAAATAATTTATACATAATGGTAATAACATTAGATAAGATAGTGATATCTAAATCTACTTCAAATACTATGTGATAGATTATTCATAGAGAGACAGTTTTCAAGTCCCAAAAAATTCAGCCATGTATTTTTGATCTCATCATGATTATCCCAAGATTATATTATGAAAGGAAAAGATGGTATTAAAGATTTTAGGTTATTTTGAAGGTATTATTGAGATCATCACAAGTATCCCTTAATTTTACTCTGTCGTATTATTCTAGAAATTTGTTTTGGGTTACACTAGTAGGGAAACCCTAATGGTTTGGATACCAAAGGAATGGAGTTGAGTTTATCCAAATAATGGATTGGATAAAATGTTAACCACTGAACAATCTAAGAGTCACAGTTTGTGTGATTGGGATGATTCCAAACCTAAATAATCATGAATTATTTACATGATAAAAATGGTGTAATCCATATTGAAATATATATCTTGGACTACTAATAGATATAATGTTTTTGAAAAATGGTTTATCATTTTAGCGGGATCCCATTTTATAAAATTCCATATTAATTGGTTATAAAAATGAAAATCATCTGATAAAATATTCAATTATAAATAAATTTCACCATCATCAAACATGACCTTGGGATCAATAATTTACAAGGAAAATATAAATGGTAGAAATTTCATCAATTGGTACAAAAATTTAAGAATAGTTCTCAAACAACAAGGAATGTTCTATGTCTTGGAATAACCTCTTAATAAGAAACAAAATGGTGAATCTATTCAAAAAAATTATATAGATGAATTTTATAAACATCAAAAATATTCACATGAATTCTCCACACTCGTGATTTTTACTATGGAGTCAATGTTGAAAAAACAACCTGAGGCCCTAAATTCTTATAAAATGATAGATAAAATTAAAAATATCTATTTCAATCATATTATTCTTGAATGATATGATGTTAATAAAGAACTTTTTTAGTGAAAGATTTTATAAGGAACATCATTCTATACTCATGTTCTTAATATTATTGGATACATCAATGTCTTGGAGAGACTGGGGTCTCCTCTTAAGATTGATTTGGCCACTGATTTCATTCTGTAATCACTACAATAAAGGTTCAAGAAGATTATTTTGAATTATAATGTGAATCAATTTTGTAAAACTTTATTAAATTCCATTAATATTTCAAGGATAACTATGAACAACATGGGTGGTTCACGCTCAAGTACCTTGATGATGGTACAGAAAGATAAATTCAAAGGTTTTATCTTTAAGGGAAAGAAAAGTGGTAGTGGAGAGTCTACACCATCAACTAAACCAAAGAAGAAGAATACATAATGATATTGTTTTCATTATGTAAAGGTTTTCCAATGGAGAAGAAATTTTATGGATTACATAAGAGGTTATAAGATGTCTACTTTAGATTCCATATTTGTTATAAATATTATAGAATATAATTCTGTTATTTTGATAGATATATGATGTCAACTATATGATTTACAAGTGTTGTAAACATAAAAGGGATCATAAGGTGAGAAAGGATTGAATATTGAATCTTGAATTTGACTTTTCATGTTATGGAGAAAATGAGTTACTGAACTGAAAACTTATATTCCTCATGATTTTATTTCCCTATCATAAGTTTTTTATTATCACACTTTTCTTTTGATAAGATCCCATAAATGAAAGTTGTTTGGAAAATTAGATTGATTTCCATGAAACAAAATGTTATGATTCAATAACATAATTTAATGGAGACTAAAAATTGATTATTATGGTTAGATAATTCATCAGATTTTCATTTATAAAAATGTTACTATAATATGATTGAATTATAATAAAATTTTACCCAATATTCTCAAAATATTGAGAATAATTGAACTAGGAAGATGATGCCTTGGTTCTAATGTATTGTATATAATAAGTGGGTAAAAGTTCAAACCAGAACAAGAAATTTTAGTTGAAAAGTTCAAAAATCATTCTCTAATAATAAATTAAAGTTCATTGAAATCTAGGGTTATCAGGGTTGAATAGAATTCATAGCATATGATGGTTTATCAAATATATAAAAAGGGATTTGGGAAGATCCATGTAATATCCAGGTGTTATAGAAATTGATTATTAATTTTGAATGTTATGTGATGATGAATGTAAATTTTACATGTTTTGTAAATATTAAATTTTTCAAAGTCAAAGAATAATTGATTTAATTTATATTTTACATTCATGATATGAATCAAAGAGTTTATAAATAAAATTTTAATGTAAAAATTTCATCAAAATAAAATTAATCTTCAGAATGGATGTGAATATTAATATCATCTATTTTATAGTATAATAAGTGGTTCAATATGAAATATTTTTTACAAAAAAAATGAGATGATAGTTTTTATACATGGTTTAAGAATCATTGGGTTTTATAAGGAAAAACCCTGAAATTTTGTGAAATATTTTCTTCAAATAAATTTAATCTTTTCTAAATTTTTCATTACAGGAAAAAATGAGTTTACCTTTCATTACACACAATACAGTGTTTGGATTTCATTACACGTAACACTAAGTTTAGCTTGTGATACCTGCAACATTGAGTTTAAATGAAACGTGGCATATTATTAAAATATTATTATTTAAAATGATTGTTATCAACAAGAAGTTGGAATGGAGGGTATGAATAGTATTAAATAAATTATAAAAACATATAGTTTACACATTTATATAAAATAAATTCATTAGGGACCAATTAATTAAAAATAAAAATAAAAACCATTTGAAAATAAAGGAAATCCTTTTCTGAAAAAATATTATTATTTAAACAAGCATGTTTTACCTTAGTAAGTAAATCCAACAAATTTTGGGGAATTATTTTAATGAAATTTATTTATAATATATATAATAAAATTCTTAACATTCATCTTATATTTTTTCTAGACAATAGATAATATTAAATCCAATTTTATGCGTAAAACCCATATTTTTCTAAAAATTAGTTATATCGCCTTTTTTGTAAAACAATTTAAAATATAATTTTTGAAAATTTTTGAAAATTTATTTAAAAAAAAATCATTTTTAAATAATAATATAAAAACATTCTTCGGGTATATATTTGAGATTTTTCTGAACAATAAAATTATTTTTCAACGAATAGAGAAAAATACTAAATTTCAATTGAAAACTGCATTTTCGATTAAATTATTTATAAATATAAATTATATTTAAAATTTTTATTAAATTAAAATTAGTAAAATTATTTATCTATTAATCCAAATTTTATCATTGGAATCATTTCCATATAGAAATTGGATATAAAAACTTTGTAATATTTTGAACATTGTCTCTTTGAATATCGGCTTTCTCATCGCGTATACTGCACTAATTTTAAATAAAATTCTATGAAATGTGGTAATTTAATTCGATAAAATGGATTAAAATTTTTTAATCATTATAATTTTTTAATAATATCAACTTAATTTTTTCTCATAATTATTACTATAGATGATAAAAATTAATTGTCGTGATTAATGTTAAAAGAATGTGTTTTTACACCCGCTTGTATTAAAATTAATTTTCAAAAAACAGAATATTTTTTTATAATTTGGATTTAATTTTTATAAGAAATATTTACAAACTAACTAACAATAAACATTTTATTTTAGGATTAAATATTTAATTATCTATGTTAAAAAACTAATAACCATGATTGAAACTGAAGTTGTAAAAGGGGAGTAAACATAAAGGATAAAGAATAACATACTAAAAACATTTGTTTTTTGGTGGATTTGTAAATTGGCTATTTAACATCTCCCCTATATTATCTATCAATTTTTTAGCCACATGATGTGGAGTGACCTGCCATTATTGAACACATTTGGGTATTTACAAAAATGCTACTCCTCAATTATAAAAGGGAACTCACTCCCCTCACTTCATCACACGTATCAAGCCATTTGGATCAACCAAAACCTACCCAAATAGCCTCGAAAATTACATCACCTATTTCTAAAAGCCTTATTTTTTTGTAGAAACCCATCTAATGAAGTATTTTGTATCAAACCTATGGAGGATACATGGAGAACATGTAATGTTATTCGATGAGCGCTTTTATTTTATTTATTCCTGGACCTCCTATAATTATTAATAAACCCTATTTATATAAGAACCTCATTATATTCCATATAATTATATTTTTTCGGTTAATTTCATTACCTAAAACCATCTCCACATCCATAAAATGGGTTACAAAATCATTATTCATGTGTACCGTGGACTACTGCCTCGCGAACTGATGTCATTCATTTTCTAATTAATAATTCTCATGGTTGGAAATGATGATGGATATAAAATATATATTTTTATTTGTAAAATAATTATACCTCTAGATTAATTATATCACATATAACTTTTTTAATATTTGTTCAATAGGGGATATAATAACGTCACTTGTGTGTACGGTTGACAACCACCTCGCAATGTGATGTGATTCGTTTTCACTAACTCTTTACATGGAAGAAAATAAGGATAAATATAAGTTATGTTAATGAAATAATTATTATTTTAATGAAATATTTATCCTTCATTGATGATAATATATCATTTTAACTATTACATTTTCAATCACTAAATGATGATAGCATCGTTCTTGTATGTGTGGACTACCACCTTCACAAAGTGATGTGACTCTCTCTTTTTATCATCACACCACATGGATGTTATGTATAAGTATATTTAAATAAATAATATTTTATTTATAATATTATTATAATTATTTAAATATAAAATATTACTTACCATATTTTGATAATGATCATTGAAAAATGGAAATGTTACTCATGCGTACATATGACCTACGGTCTTCATGAACATAACACACTTCATTTATCAAAAATAATCTTTCATAATTAGTATTAAAAGTATAATTGATATATAAATATTATAATTATTTCAGGATTATTATTTTTTAGATGATTTACACTAGATCTAATTAATTTGAATGAAAATAAAAAATCAAAACAAATACGAAAAACAAACAGGTTATTACCTGAAACATGACTTTAACATGGATTTGTTAATAAAATGGTAATAAAAGGACAAAATTAATTAATATATGGTATGATTTATATAAGTATGGTTATTTAATATATGTATAATAAACTTATATTTATTATACATTAGGTTCTAAAGTGTACGAAGGAATTCGGGACTTAATGTAAGGGATTTTGAGTCTCTCTTTTATTTTTGGGATACAAATATAGATTCACCACTTATTTCCTTCTTGTGGTGTGTATACTAACACTATGAAATTTTATATCATAAATCTACTTATTTTCATGAAATTTAATTTTTAAATTTATGTTATGATTTATTGGATCTTACAATTCACAAGATACCTAAGCAGTAAGATATTTTTGTAACACTTTTTACTTATGTGAGACACATTACATATTCACCAACTATTTATTTTAAGTGGTTTATATTCTAACAATTAATTTATTTTATTATGATTATACATAAAATTATTTGGATTTACATTTCCATTTTAGGAATTATTTCTTATGGGGTTTACAGTTCAAAAGCTTTCAAATTGATAAGATATTCTTGTCTCAATTTGACTTCATTGAGACATATGTCATGTTATGCACCTATATTCTTTTATTAGGTGTATATATAGCATCTTTGACATGAAATAGCATTAATTAATTAATAATAATTATAATTTAAGTTTCATCTTATGTTATTCCTTAATGGTTCTTACAATTTAAAGTTATCAAAGTGGTAAAGATTTTATGTTACAATCTTATCATTTATTAGGATTATTTTTTAAAATGTTTTCGATGATAACATATTATGATACATATCTCAAGAAACTCGTGAATTTTATTTTCATATATTCATTTCATTAGAATATTTGTTTTCTCTTTGTTTTAATCCCTCTATGTACCCAATATTTCAAAATAATGTTTCCAAGAAAATTTTCCTTATTTCTCTTATCTATCGAAAAACCTTATTTCTTCAAAAACCATGTTTTCTAAAAAAATTAAAAAAAAATTAGTTTCTTTACAAAAATTTTTGAAAATAAAATTTTAACAATGTTTTAATTTTAAAAAAACATTAAAATAAAATTTTCATCCATTTTCTAAAAAAAATACCCATTTGGATTTTACGGAAAATGTGAAAAGAATATTTAATTTTGACATTCATGTCATGAAAAATATTCCCTGCTATCATGACCATTATATTTTTTTAAAAATAATTTATAATTATCATGTTTTTTTTAAATAATTTTTTTTAAATAAATTTCATATTTTGAAAACTATTTTTCAAATATAAAAAGTTATTTTCCATTGAAAAGTTTTTTAAATGATATTTCAAAATCATTTTCAATCTATGATGATATCCATTGATGTACCCCATTTCTTTTTGGTTATATGATCCAAGTATACTATTATGAATCTCTCTATTGGTGTTTTAGGTTTATAATGACAAGATTTTTATAAAACTCAATTCTCTTACATGGGTTATACCAAAATTAAGTTCCATGAAATCCATTTCTTTTTCCATGGGGTTTTCTTTAATGAAATAATAAAATGATTATGAAATCAGTATCTTTTCTATAGTTTATGTTGTGAAAAAAAATTATGAAACATATTTCTTTTCGTGTGTTCTTATATTATGAATGTTTTAATATCTTGTGGCACACATGTGTATGATTTGAATTATGTGATGGTGTTTATGTTATAACCAAGTATGGTGGTTATGATATAACCATGATGAATGTGAAATATATCTTCCTCTAATTCATAGGGTTATGATAAATGTTCTGTGAGATTAGAAGGTACATGGGTGGTTATCCCAAGCCTAAAAGGGAGGGTACACATGTGGTTATCCCAAACCTGAAAAATAAGGTACCTAGGTGGTTATCCCAATCCCAAATCAGGTATATGAGTGGTTAATATTAGACTAACAAGTTATGAATTTCGTAGTCAATAGCCTTAACATAAGGTTTTCTATGATTATTTGTTTTACATAACTATGTATTATTATAATTTTATACTCTCATTGATCAAGTTCCTTGATTTACTTATGATTCATGTCTTATAAATTGCTAATATTTATTTCGTGAATCAATATTATGAACATTGATATGGGGGTTATGGTTTTCAAATGTTGTTCTCGTGTTCTTATACCCTTATATTCATGTTATGCTTATATTTCTTCCTTGTTTTCTCTTATTGAGAATATGATATCACCCTTTTTATGTTATTTCCCCAGTTTATGAATAAATGTTTTAAGTTGTGCATGTATATGAAGAGTTATTAATTGGAATATCTGTATGGGACACATTGATGATCTTTCAAAAATTAATAATAGTGTGTTAAAAGTTTCTAAAGGCACTAAACTATTACATCCTTCAGGCGCATTTTTGTGTAATTTAATGAATATTCATTTAAAATTATGTAATATCAATGTATGAGAATCTAGAGTCTATATAGTTGGTATTAAAGGAAATGTTTAGTTTTCCTTTGGAAACTAGGTTGAGAAATCATTAGTGAGATCCCCATGGGTATTTCTAGTAATATGTATAGGTTTGTCTCTAAGGGTAAGTCTAAGGATGAGTCAAAGTATAGGAAAATTTCATGTAATTTTTGGTAAAGGATATAGAAATTTATTTACATGAAATTATATCACTTTTTGGATACTACAAGGGAATGTGTCTCTGGCACATTGGTACCCAGGGGTAATAACTATAAAAAGGGAGCATTGATTTGGACTCAATAATCACATCTTAATGGATTGAAGTACTTCTATTTTTATTCATTTTTTAATCCCTATTTTAAGGGTTGAAGGGGAACCCATAAATGGCCCATATGCTTCTTAACATTACATGACTAAAAGGTCATAAAGGAATTAATCCATACTATAACCAATTGGAGCTGCCCCTCCCTAGCGTCTATATCATGTCATCATCTCTCCACCTTTACATGGATGTTTGGATAGCCTTATTGTGCATTAATAGGTTGGTCTATATGGAAATTTCTGAACCATATCATTATTAAAAATCTGTTAGCTTTGCTATGGTGAATGTGCTTTCCCTGAATCCTCATCTGGAGCCTACTCCTTAGAGAGTTTTCCTGATCCATTTAAGAACAATTTCATGTGTCATGAAGGCCTTGAGGTGTCCCTAAGTCCTTGTTGTGTCCCAAAATCCTTATTGGTTTGAAGTCCTTGGGTGTCCCGAAGACCCAAAGACCAAACTAGTGACCTGAAAACCCAAACGGATGAATACTTTAATCTACTACAGTATCGAATAGTAGCTGCTATAGTGATGCTACAGTAACCCCGAAATATGTCTCCACATGGATTTGATCTCGAGTAACTTGGACGCACTTTCCGAGTACTCACCAACCAGGTTGAGGCTCTTTTGCGACTCAGTAATCACCTACTGTATGAAAACATTCCTTGTTGGACACCTAGTTTAACACTTTTGGGGGGATATTCCTTGAAAATTCACAAACTCTTTATAAACCATCATGAAGGATTTTAATATATAATTACCAGGAATTACCTAGATTAATCCTAAGGTTTCATATATTGGAAAGGTGATGTCATAATTTAGACACCCTATAAGTTATTTTTCATTATTATGTGGTTTTACACTATGATTAGTGTTTCTCACACTATGATTTTTGGTTTTATTCCATTGTAGGAACTAGAGGGAACACAGTTTACATTGAATGTGATTGAAATATTTATGATGATCAAAATAATTTGATGATGACTGGTGAGAAAGATATTGTGATTATTCCTAATTAGTTATCACGATATATGACTAAAAATGTGCACCATAAACAACTCTTAAACTCACCAAATAAGAGAAGGATAGAGATTGCTGAGAGTTCGGGTGGTGTATACCAAATAAGAAAGAAGATTTAGTTTCCTGTATGTCAAGAATGTGGGAAGAAGCACTCCAAGGAAGGTATCAATGTAATGAGAAGTTATTTTAAGACTGGAAAAGAATGACACAAAGAAAGTAATTAAAAATGAAAAAATGAAATTTTCTGTAAATGTAATGGATGAGAATAATGGTATCCTAAATATATCATAGACTATTGAATTTTATAAATGTGTAAATTATAGACATAATGAAAATTTATGTCCCAGGGAGAAATCTCATTAATAAAAACAAGATGATTGTTTGAGTAATGGTTTTATTGTTGATGATGAAGAGACTACCAATGACATATTAAATGAAGGAGGTATTAAGCAATAATATGATGAAGCATATTTAATGGATTAAGGATGAGGTAGAATAATTGAAGTGTTATGTATTGAAATTTTAGAATTATGATATATGAATCATGAAATATATAAGATTTTTTAGCATAAGTTTTTTATAAAGGATTTTCACAAGTATATTTAATGGTACCAATGGACTAGAAAAGTGATTTAATGGAAAGATGATATATTGATTAACGGAAGATAAACCTTTTTATGTTATGAATGTTGAGATAATGATGTTAGGATAAATATATATTTGATATGAATAATTACATTTGATAGTATATATTACCATGGAAATTATTAATGATTTTGGACAAATTGATTTATGTTTCCATTGATGTAGTAAACAAAATTATTGGAAATATTAAATATATTCAATAATATGTGGTTTTATTCAAGGAATGGTGTATTATGTGTGTTTTCAATAAGTATTTATGGTAATTATAGTTATTACCACGGTTCAAGAAAATATATGACTATGGGATTCACATATTTGTTATGTGATATTCAAGAGATACATTGTGATAATTCATGGATTAAAGTTAAGTTTATTTTGTGAATTTTAGTGACCTTATTTATAAATATTAAATTTTGGAAGGGTTATATGTTTTAAAATTTCGGGAATCGATTAAGATGAACTTCATATGAGGTTTTCTGGATTAATGTATTACATCATTGTATGATGATTTATGCATATCAGATAACATGTTCTAACCATTTTGTTGTGATGATATCTAAACATGGAAAGAATGAATTATAATTCTATTTATGGATCTTATGATCATTTAGTACTTAAATCATAAAAAAGAACCTTCATTTATTTGATTAACATATGAAGTGTAAATTGATCAAGGCATAATTAACTGGTGATATTGTTCTTATGAGATGAAATTAAATCAAGTTGGTATATCTTCTAGTGAAAATATTTTAACATTAGGAAAAGGGATCTTGAAATAAAATGTTGTTATATTATCATAATTTTTATGATATCAATGAAATTTTTCATACCTCTTTTATTTATGGTTTTTTGGTCACTAGCCTTTTCTAGATCACTCAATTTCCTGTGATCAATTATATCTACCCCTCTATAATTATTTAATCTTTTATTCGATGTCCAAATCTTCACTTCCTGTCTATGTTCACCTATGTGGAAACCTAGTTATGAGTTACATTAGGTAACCTTTATGTTTCCAAAATTCCTTTTTTATTTTAATTTTTATTATTAATTGTCATAATGTGGGTTTCTATTAAACAATTTTCAAATGTTAAACCTTTTATTACTAAGATGAATTTCATGGGAATAATTCCTTTTAAGGGGGTAGAATGTAACACACTGATATTTTCAGAAATATATTTTTTCATATAAATTTAATCCTTTATATATTTTTCATTACATGCAATACTGACTTTAGATTTTTTTTACATTCATCACTGAGTTTGTATTATGCTACACGTAACAATGAGTTGATCTTGTGTTACACACAACACTGAGTTTAAACGAAATGTTACATATCATTAAAATATTATTATTTAATATAATAGTTATCACATAGACAATGGAATGACTGGCTTAAATAAGATTATATAAATTATGAAAATATATGGTTTATACATGTATATAAAATTAATTCTTTTCTGAAAAATTAATTAAAAATGAAAATAAAAACAATTTTAAAATAATGGACATTTTTTCTGGAAAAATAATTTTATGAAGAAAACATGTTTTACCTCAAAAAAATTAAATGAACCACTTTTTGTGAATGATTTTAATGAAATTTATATTTTATATATTTAATAAATTGTTTAACATTCATCATATGTGTTTTCTAGACAAGAGATAATAACAAATCCAATTTTACACTTAAAAACTGTATTTTTCTAAAAAATAATTTTGTTTCCTTTTTTTTCACACATATTCTAAAAGTATTTTTTAAAATTTTTAGAAAATTTATTTGAAAAAAATAAACATATTTTTTTTAAATAATAACATCAAAATTATCATTGGGTTATTTTTTGATAATTTACTAAAAACATTAATTTTTTAATGAATAGTGAAAATACTGAATTTTAATTGAAAACTACCTTTTCGTTAAAATTATTAATAAATCTAAATTATATTTTATTTTTTAAAATTTAATATTAGTTAAATTATATATATTTTAATCTAAATCACATCATTGGAATCAATTTCATACTAAAATTATATATAAAAATTGTGCAAACTTTTGAACATTTTCCATTCGAAAACTCGCTTTCCCATCGTATCTGTGGGACTAATTTTTAATTAATTATTGAAAATTATGTGAATTTAATTTAATAAAATGGATTAAAAATATTGAATCATAATAATTAATATTTTTTAATTAGGTCAAATAAATATTTTTTTCATAATAATTAGTAAATAAAATGAAAATTAATTATAGTGATTAAGGTTAAAAGCAGTTTTTTTACAGGAACTTGTGTTGAAGTTAATTTTCAACACACATAGGTTTTTTAATTTTATAAATTATATTTCATATTTATAATAATTATTCAAAAATTATCTAAAAATAATCATTTTATTATTATCAAATATTTAATTACTCTAGTTAAAAAAAACTAATTACCATGGTGAAAAATAAAGCGGCAAAAAGGGAGTAAACTTAAATGCTAAGGAACAACATTATTAAAACATGTGTTTTTTGTGGTTTAGGTTTTTCTATAAAATATCATCTCAAACTACATTATATAAATTTTTTGGATGCACATTAGTTGATAGTGACCTCCCATTATTGAACAGTTTTGGGCATTTATAAAAATGCCACTCCTCCATAATTATAAAACATAAATCACTCCTCTCACATATTCACACAACTCAATCCATTTTTATTGACCAATACCTACAAATATAACATAAAAATCATATAAATTAATCATATAATCCATATTTCGGTCATAAATCCATCCTAGGGAGTATTTTGGTGAAAACCTAAGGAGGATTCTCAAAAAAGTGGGAACATTCTTGAATGAGTGTATTTATTTTATTTCTTCTTCAACCATATACAATTATTATTAAACCATGATTATATAATAACCATATTTTCTTCCATTCAATGATATTTTTTTATCTTAATTTAATTTCCTACAATGATCTCTACTTCCATCAAATGGGTTATGAAATCATCATTCTTGTGTACGGTGGACTAACGCCTTGTGAACCGATGTCACATGGGTTTCCATTACCAACTCTCATGGTGGGTGTGATGATGGATATAAAGTATATATATGATATTTATAAAATAATTATACCTATATATTAATCATATCCTATGTACATTTTTAATTTATATTCCATATGGGATATGATAACATCGCTCATGTGTACGGTGGACTACCGCCTCGTGAAGCGATGTGATTCATTTTCACTAACACTTTACATGGAATATAGTAAGGATAAATACATGTGACAAGCATAAAATAATTAGGATATTAATTAAATATTTTTCATTCTTAAAATATAATATATCATTTTATTCATTAAATTTTCACTCACCGAAAGATGATAAAGTCATTCTTGTTCATGTGGACTACCACCTTCATGAAGCGATGTGACTCCCTATTTTCATCACCACACCACATGGATGATATTTATATGTATATTTAAAGATTTAATATGTTATTTATGATATTATGATTATTATGGGAAGATAAATAATTTCTTACCTCATTTCCATAATGATTGATCATAAATGGAAATGTTACTCATGCATATGTGTAGCCTACCGTCTCCATGGATGTAACATACTTCATTTCTCAAAATCAACTTTCATGATTGGTATAAAAAGTATAATTTAGGTATAAATATGATTATTATTTAATTATTATAATTTTAAATATGATGGAACCATATGATCAAATTAATAGGAATAAAAATAATAAATCAAAACAAATACGAAAAACAAAGCGTTTATTACCCGAAATGTGTCTTTAACATGGAATTGATAATAAAAGTGTAATAAAAGGAAAACATAAAATCATATATGGTATGATATATATATATATGGTTATTTAATAGATTTATAATATACTAATATTTATTATATATGTGGTTCTAACATGTAATAATTAATTCGAGACTTAAGGTAATGGATTTCTATTCTCTATTTTATTTCTAGGAGACATATACAAATTCAACACTCATTTATTTTGTTTAGTGTATATACTTCCTCTTTGAAAAATTATATCAATAATAGAAATATTTTAATTATATTTAATGTTTCATGTGATGTTATTCTTTATTGGGAATTATGATTGAAAAGATACCCAAGCAGTAAGGGATTTTTCTCTCACTTATTACTTCTGTTGGACACATGTCATATTCACCACCAATTTTTTTCTGTGGTGAATATAATTATTGTAAATTTATTTTATTATTAATATCCTTAAGTTTGTTGGTATTTAAATATACATTTTAGTACCTCTATTAAATGGGTTTTATAGTTCAAATGTTAACAAAGTGGTATGAGATTTTTTGTCTCAATTTTCCTTCTTTGAGACATATGTCGTGTCATACACCTATATTATTTTAAAAGATGTATATACAGTTCCTTTAAAATTTAATATCATTAAGTTATTATTCCTCATTATATTTTAAGTTTTATTTTATTTTATTACTTCATGGGTATTACAATTCAAAGTTTCCCAAGTGGGAAATATTTTATGATAAAATCTCATAGTTTATCGGGATAGACTATGATTATGTTTACAATGATTAAATATTATGATACATCTATCATGATACTCATGAATTATATTATCCTATATTTACATCATTAGAATATATTTTTCCCTTTATTTTCCTCCCTCTATGTACCCAATAGTTCAAAATAATTTTTTTAATAATGTTGTTCTTATTTCACTTATCGGTCGAAGAAACCCTTTTTCTTAAAAAACCATGTTTTCTAAAAAATTAATTTTTTTCAAAGTGTTTTTAAAATGATTTAGTGAATAAATTTTTATCCATATTTAACTTTTTACAAAATGTTTTAAAAAGTAATATTCAAGTCATTTTCAAAAAAAAATCCATGTTTGACTTTTATATAAAATATTTAAAAAATCTTTATTTTTAACATGCACAACATGAAAAATATTTTCAATTTTTATGACCACTAAAATGTTTTAAAACATCCTTTATAAATTTTCAAGGATATTTTCAAGGAAATTTATTTTTAAAATTAATTATATTTTTTAAAGTGTTTTTAAAATTTGAAAAGTATTTTTTTCTAAATAAATGTTTTAAATGATATTTGAAAAACATTTTCCGTCTAAGATGACATCTATTTATGTTAACTATGAATTAGTAGGGATATAATATAAGTATTTCATTGTTATTCTTTCTCTAGGTGTTTTACGTTTATGATGAAGATATTTTTATGAAACCTGAATCTCATCCTCAAGTTATGCCATGATAAAATTCTTATGAAAGCTGATTCTTTTCCCATGGGTTATTGCTTGATGAAAGGATAAAATGATTATGAAACTTGTTTATTTTGTATTGGTTGTGTTATAAAAAATGATTATGAAACCAATTTATTTTCATTAGTTATGATATGATTAATGTTTCATGATCTTATGAACACTTATGTAGGATTTCTCATTATGTGAAAGTGGTTACATCATAACCAAGGATGGTGGTTATGTTATAACTAAGATATCTAGTATTTATATCCCCCTCCAATGCATTGGGTAATAATAAATGTTCTATGATATCAATGGGTAAAATAGTGTCTATCCCAAGCCCAAAAAGGATAGTACACAAGTGGTTTTCCCAATCCCAAAAAATAGGGTACACGGTTGGTTATCCAAAGCCCTAAGTAAGTACACATGTGGTAATCTCAATCATAACATGTTAGGAATGTATAGGTTTTTATCCTTGAAGTAAGGTTTTCTAGAATCATGTGTTTTCCATATATCTTTTTCTTATTATATTTTTATTCTCTCATGGATCATGTTCTTTGATTACATTATAATTCATATGTTATGAACTACAAATATTTATCCCATGAATCAAGATTATAATCTTTGATATTTGAGGTATGGTTTTCAAATGTTATAATCACGTTCTCATACCCTTAAGTTCATGTTATGATAACGTATGTCCCTTTTCTACCCTTACTATACATCTGAGCTCACCCTTTCTTCTATTTTATTTGCCTAGGATATGAAGAAAGGTTTTAATTATGATATGTCTATGAAGAGTACTTAATGGTAAGATCTTTATGGGAGACATTTAATATCCTTCGAAAATTAAGAATATTGTGTTTCATATTTCCAAAGGCACTAAAAATTAAATTATTTAAGCTTGTGTTTATGTAATGTAATTAATATTTATCTAAAAAGATATAATATTCATGAATGATAAGTCTAGGACACTATATATAACATACATGAAAATTATTCAAACACATACAATACCATATATGAAATAGATATAATATTTTAATTTTTAAATAATAATACTAAAACTAAATGAAACGTATTTCCTAATACATAGTGGTTTTTTTATCTTAGAAATATATTATGAAAAAATATAAAAACTAAGGATCTAGTGGGATAATGTTTGGACATAGATAATTTCAATGTTAAAAAATCAATGATTAAACCAGTCTAAGATTAAAAGTGTATTTCACTTAATATCAAAAAACATTTAGGATAAGTAATGATAAAGAAAATTTAAAGGTATATATTTAGTTATCATGAATAAGTGAACACCACTATAGGATTGCATGAGTAAAATTATAAAGTGAATTACTCTTTATATCCTAAAATATTTTTTGGCACAGCATTAAGAAAAATTTAAAGAGTTGCATTAGTTACCTTAAAAGGTAAATATCACTTTATTCTAAAAGGTTTTAGGATTTATTAGTAATGTAATAATGTAAAGTTTACATTATTTTCAAAATATATGGAAACTTTTTGTGGAATAGTTCCAAGTGTGATCATGATGAACTTAGAAAGAGTTTTATCTAAACAAAATAGGTTAACATCATAACATTTGATGTTATGAAGTTAAAAATCTTGAATATATTCTAAGAGTTGAATAATTAATCTCAAAATTTTTAAAACCGGATTACTTCATTTATTTTACGTAATAATGTGTTATTAGGAATTTTTTATTATATATTACCATAGATATGTGTCAGGTATTATATATAATGTAACAAGTTAACAAAAACCAAAAAGTTTAGAAGAAATATGGGGGATCTCAAATTTTTTTCATATATGATTAGATAAATTGGTTATTATGTTGGGATTATTTAATATTCTTAAATGTTATTTAATAATAATAAATGTATCATAATATTTAAAATGAAATCTAAACATTATCATACTTTAACATTGATTGTATAAATGTATATATATATATATATATATATATATATATATATTTCATGAAGTGCGGTGATAATTAACCTGTCAATTTATGACATTGAGTTATCCCCAAATAATTTTCAACTTGGATTTTATAGGTTATGATGAAATTTTATGGTTCGCATGAGTATGATTATTTTATATAGATATGGAATATTCCCATGAGGTAGAAAAAAATAAGATTCTTTGTGTGTACTAGATTACCCACTAGGTATACCACATGGAGATTCATACAAATTTCTTTGGTATATCAGGAGTGAATGGTTCAGATCTCTATCCCCAATACCAAATGTTTGTGATATTGCTTTCATGGAAACCTTCACACTTTGATACCTTAAAAAAATATAAATATTTGCATAGCTAATAAGGGGGTGGTTGTGTAGGTTTTTTGTGATTTCATTGGTTATAGGTTAATAAAAATTGAATTTTCCTCTCATATGATGAGGATGACATATTGGACCTTGATATATATAGACTATAGAGTGTGAAGAAACTCCTAGAAAGTACATATTATTTACTTTTCTATTTAGATGTGTGACATGGGATGTGCTTATCTATACAGACCAATGAAATATGATGTATTAATCGACCAGTTTGTTCTATACTGTGAAAATTGATAATAGATTAGTAGGCTATATGGGATTGGCATAGTCTATGTCCCATAGTCATTTAATGATGGGAAAAAGGAAAATATGAGAATAAAAGTTTTCGTATGATGCAGACTAGTGGACACAGGTATAGAGATATGTGTGTGATGGAGTTCAAGATAGGTCCCTTTATAACTTGAGTATAATTGATTATTTTCATGAGTACAATAATTACTTAAACTTATGGGTTTAGATATTGGTATTTTTTTCAACACTATAAAGGACCATGGGGTCACACTTTGTGATTAACTAAATATAGATTGATTTTGGTTCACAAAGCTACTCTAAAAGTGTTTTAGAGTTAATCAAAAATTGTTTTGGATTGGTATTCACAAGGTTTTTTCATATAATTCAATACAATGTTAAGTTAATGATAACTTTCCAACATGTTTTGGATGATATCTAAATGGAGTTTTCAATATGATTTCACAAATTATTTTATATGATATAAGGTGAAATATAACAAGGATTGTAAAGACTTAGTGAAAGTGCGAGATTGTAAGATATTAACTAAAATGGTAACCACCACATTTAAGTAGTTTATATGAATCTGTGCATCAAAACGATAACCACCATGGGATTGTGGTGTATTTGAAGATGTGGTCTGAAGAAACATCTTGCACACAATGCATGGTATTGGATTTTATTCCTTTGGAGGCTATGTTTTCTACCATGGATTTTATTTATAAAACCATATCATTAGATGAAATGTTTGTATGTATGTTCATCAATACATTATATGTATGAACTAGATAAAATATTATGTCAAGAATTTTAATTCTTGTGTTAATATATGCTTCACCGAGGAGTATCCTCGGTCTATATAAACAACTCTCATGTGATGGTAGTGGGTGGGGGTGATTTCTTCATGAATATATGATACTTCCCCTAAAAACATCTATCACATTATTCATACTTATAATTTCAAGTTTCTATCACACTATAGGTGGAGTAAAATCCATCTTTTGAGATGAAAGATTTAGCTTGACCTGTGGATATCTACAGAGGGGGGAGGCATTTTCCTGCCACTTTATAGATCATCATGAAATGAATCAGATAAATATAAATAAGTTATTAGAGTACTTTTTTATGAATGGTATTTTCATTCACAACATTTCTCCATTTCTATTTTTATGTGTACTAATATTTCTTCCATGGTGATAGTTTGTTTTTGGTTTCTCCTTCTTCCATCACTTTGATTAACTGTTAATCAACCCCAAGGAAACCCATTACTAACTCCCCTAAATAATGAATATAGGTTTATTATTTTATTATTAATAACCTTATTCATAATTATTTTACTTAATATCATTCATTTATAAATCCTTATTATGCATATATTAATTTCTTATTATTAAAAATTAATATTTGAGTGTTAGCCACTCTATTTCTCATACATGCTTATATTTTGAATTTATGGTCCTCAAGAATTTTTCAATATTTAATAATCTCTATAATTTTAATTATTTATTAATTCATATTTTTTATATAGTTCGTAATTCCCATATCCATTTCATGTAAATTATGTTGATGTTTTTCATAGAACATTTAAAAATCCCCTTTTGGTGATTATTGGGTTAAAAAAGAATAGAATTTATGGTTTAATAAATATTTTAATATTATTACTAAAAATTTATTAAAACTACCTTAATTCAATATTATTACATATTATTTCTAATATTCATGTTTTCTGAGTCCTTCATGTGATAAAAATTGTCACAGTGTTCAGGTAGGTTGTAAAACCATCCAAAACAAGAACTTGTTATAATTTTTGAATGAGTATGAATGGGATAATATATAATGATAATTTAACTTTTAAATAATATTAATGATTTAATAAATATTTTATTAAATTAATAAATTTAATTGAAGAAGATTTCAATTAAGAAGAAATAAAATAATAATCTTGGAGAAGATATGGCTTACGTTGGAAGCTTGAATTCCCTCCTGAATGACCTCTTAGAAATGAGAGGTTTAGAACATATTCATAGGACAAAAAGCTCAATTATGTGTGATAGTATTATTGAGGAAGGAAAAAAGGAATTTTATTTAGATATATTCTAAAATGATTCTTTTTAGGGGTGGTCGAGGGTTCTTTTTATAAATGTGACGCATGAAAATTTTGAAACAATATTTTTTTTAAAAATAAATTGGAATTCATTATCAAGGTAAGTGGATAAAAAATGGATAAAAATTGAAAAGGGGTAAGGGGTAGTTTGATAAAGACTATAAAAACCATTTAGAGATAATATTTTGTGATATTTTAAGACGTTGACCATTGATTTACCAATTTTACCTTATTCTAGCCTTTACCATGGTGATTAACTTTTACTATGGTAACTTATTTTTATGACTAAAAATGTAATGGACCTTATTACCTAATTTTAAAATTTTGTTTCTAAATGTGAAAAAAGTTTTCTAACTTTCAATTTATATAAGTGTACAAAGAATTAACTTTAACAAAAGTGAGTTTAATGCAAAAAAATAGTTTTTAGAAAAAAATGACTTTTTTTCAATATAAATTAATTTATCTCAAAATCATATATATTATTTATTAAACTAATTTTTATTGCTTTATTATTATGAAATATTTTTTTGAGAATTTAAAATTATGAAAAAACAAATTGGATCATTGTTAATACATAATTAAAGGAAAAGAGACTAAAAAAGTTTTTTTATTAGAATAAAATATAATATAGGTTTCAAATAGTAAGAAATAGATTAAAAACCTAAATATATTAGTTTTATATGGATTATTTTACAGTTTAAATTCATTTTTGGATGGGAAAAATGTTTCATATAATTTTGTTTCATGCTCATATCATATTTATTTCATAAAATTTATGGTATTTTAAAAAACTATATTTTCATTATTCTCTTAAGAAATAAATTTTTTTATAATATTCCTAAAATTCTCCCTAAACTAGATTTTACATGATAAATTCAAAAAATATTTTCATTTCATAGAATTAAAATTCTAAAATTTGGGAATTTAACTTTTTAGTAATTATAAGAAATAATGAAAAACTACTTTTATAGAAAATTTACTTATTAAACATTAGTTGTTCTAAAATCTTATTTTTATCAATTACCTATTAAATGAGTGTTATTTAATTTTTTTAACATCAAAACATTATTTTAGAAAAATCCATTAAAATGGTCAATTTAATTTAAGATAAAAGAAAAATACATTAAAATATTTCCTTGAAAAATATCTCTTTTTAACATTAAATGTTCTAATAATATTAAATTAAATTAATTAGTTTTCATATAAACATAAAATTTAAAAAAAATAATTTGTATTAAAATAAATTAATCATTGTTCAAAAATAATTATAATATGTAAAAAATTAAAATAAAATCTTTTATCTTTTATTTTTTTTAGGTATTATTCTTATGGTATTTTTCGTAATGATATTTCTCATTGTATTCTCACAATTTATTAATGTTCATCTTGCATTGAAATAAAATATATCATAGTTTTTTTATTTTTTGTTGTGTATAAGACAATCTATTCAATAAATTATTCACTTAATGGAATCAATAAAAAATAAAATATCAGGTTTTTACATTCTACCCCTTAAATTAATTGAATCCTTGAAATTTTAATTTTTGTCCCCATTAGAAACATATAATTATAGTCTTAATATATTCATAATTCATGATATTACTTGTAATGATTTATTTACCTTATTATCATGGATAAGAATAATTTTTTCCTCATAATAGACATATATCCATGTTTTCCATTTTCCCTAACTATTTCTTCCAAACATAATACTTTATTTATGAGTCTTAGGGTTTTTTCAAAACATACCCTTCATAGATTCATTTTCATGATCCACTTCACAATAAAATATTAAAACTAAATGGTCATGATAATAATTAGTAAATATATTCAAATCAATCATAAGTGTGTTATCCTTTGATATAACCATTTCAACCTAAGATACATTCAATTCAAAAATTCACTCAAATTATAACTCTTTTAGTTCAACCTGAATTTCCTAATGTTTCATCCTGTTATTATCAACAACATGTTCCCTAAAAATAACTATATCAAAATTTATCATGATATTTTTAAAACAAAATTGACCTTAAAAATTTCATGAAAACCAATGCCCCTGAAATTAAACATAACTTTTATCCCCAAACAACATTAATCACTTAAAAATTAGATACTAATAAATTTATAACTTAATCATATATACTCACAAAAAAAATATTTATACTTTCCAAAAAATATCTTGAATCACCTTACCACAAAATCACTTTTCAACCCTAAATTTCATTTAAACCACTCAACTTATATTCCTAAAATCAATTACTCTATAGTCCCAGTTTCATCAGAAAATATAGTACCACCCATATAATTGGAACAAAATGGTCCAAAAAGATCTGGGTAGCCTATCCTTTTTATCATTTGAAGGAGATGTTGTAGTTAAATTATTTCACATCAGGTTCACCATTTTTGTTTCATCAGAATGATGTTAATTGATTGGCCTGATGGTCTGATTGTGCGGGGTGCCCAATGTATTGTAAAACCATTCAAGTCAAATTTACACTTTTATCTCTAAAGTAAACTCACAATAGATCCCACATCCATAACTGATTACATACCTTCTTTCCAATGGTTGGTTGTCCTTTTCGGTTTTAGACCCAATGATTCTTATGAAACTCACACTGGTCGAGATGGTGGAATTTTGGGCCTAAAACACCCTTTTGGGGGGAATTATTGCCTACTCCACGGCTCTATTATATATTTAAGATGTGTTCGGTAATCTCTTCCAAATCCAGATATGAGACTGATTACACTAAAAAATCATGTTTTGAATCCCCCCATGTGAAAAGGGGGAGTATATTAATGATTCCATATATATGTATGTAAGTTTCTTAGTTCGTTTTCTATTAATGAGTAGATGTTTATATTTTGAATCCATATAACCAGGCACTTCGGAATGTGTCTTCATCTAGGTTGGTGATTAATATTTCGAGGATGTGATTGAGTCATTATGAAGTGTTCTACATATCCTGTTTATAACATGAATCGGAAACCGCATAGTTCATCAAACCCACTAAGATTAATTTCATGCATAAGGACATATATGAGGTAAATTAGGAATTAGATATTTAGATTGAACCTTAAGGAGTCTTCCTATATATCATAGTTCTAGAAGAAAACAGAGTTGTTGTAGTGACCTTGGGATTTTCCTTGAGATATATTACCTTGTATAGGGTAAGTTATATCATTCCACTAACTGGGGATTAAACATTGAGGTTTTCCTAACTGTTGGTCAATCGTGATGATAATGATATGACATTTAAAATCCCTCAGCCCATGTGATCCATGCTTGGTGTGGGAAATAAGGGATAGAAAGTAATCAGTCCCATTACAATTAGATGTAGGAATTATGTGTCGGGATAGTCCTTTGGATGTTTAATATGGATCTATGGCCTTAGGAAGGCGTCCTATGTATCCTAATTGTAAAAGAAATTAGAGTAATTGTAGCTCAGTTTCCCACTCGATCCGTTGGTGGATAAGGCTGAATGAACATCCCATGGGAACAATTGGGTCTCAATGGTTGGAATTTCAGATATATATAAAGGATTATGCTGATGTGGATACCTATTTGAACTTCAGACATAAGAATACATCCTATATTTCTTGGTTATGTCATGAATCACATTCATCATAGTTTAGTTGATTGGGGCTTACACATTGTGGTTTCCCTTTGGATATTTGATGTTGAGCTTGGGCCTTATGAAGTCCTCCTATGTATCCTGGTTATAATAGTAATCATATTTCTCATAGTTAAATTGATCAGGGCTTACATGTTGAGGTTTACCTAATATGGGGATAGTCACATCAGGCCACTGGTTTGGAATTACACTCTTATGATGCCCTGATACATCCACCGGACAAGGTTATCTTGTATTATGATGTCGGATCTACATGTGCTTATTTTCCCCTAACATGTTTTGATCATCTACCTGACATGTTTGAGGATGTATGGAGATGTCCTATTTGACTAACAGACATGTCCAAAGACAATTTCATGATCCAGCTAACTTGTTTAGAAGATTTATCATAACCTTAATGAATGTCTAAAGTCAATTTTATGATCAACTATTTAAATGTATGGAGGTTTTAACATGGAGTGGATGACTTGTACAGAGGACATTTCATGATCAATTTTTACATGTTTGAAGAATTTCACATGACCAGGATGACTTGTCTGAAGGACATCTCATGTTCCAGGAAGACACACTTAGAGGATGTCACATGATCTAGGAAGACATGTCTGTAGTACATCGCATGACCCAGGATTACATGTCTAGAGGATGTCACATGGCCCAGGATGACATGTCTTGAGGACATCACATGACCCAGGCTAACATGTTTGGAGGATATAACATGATCTAGGATGACGTGTTTTGGTGTCAACGTGAGACCTAGATGACTTGTCTTGGTGTCACCACATATCTTAGGTGACATGTTTGGAGGACTTCTTAATATTTTTTGGGAAAGGCCAGGGGGATTCACAAGACATGGGTGGTATGCCCGAAGGTCATCATGCAACATTATTTGACATGTCCAAGGGACATCGCATGATCCAAATAGTATATCAAGGGTGCTTTACATAATTAACAGGACATGCCCCGATGTGGTCGCATGATTTGGGTAAGTCATATGAAGTGTATCAGCATATAAGTCCTTTGGATAAGTCCCTCATATTTTAGTATTTAGATCATAATTTATTGCATATATACCTTAGGTTTTTCAAGTGTTAGCTTATTTTTTTGGTTTTGTTGGACCCATCTGACATATGGGGTATCCTTTTCATAATCTGACTGATACTCCATAAGTCCTTCGCGTGATCTATGAGTGATCAAGTGAAGTTACTATATATGTTTCCTAATCTTTTATGCCATTACCTATATTTTTACCTCATAAAATACCGTGATATAGTGTGATCAAACACTCCAAGAAGTTCGTTGTTGAGATCCCATGCATGATCGATGGATGATTTTTTTTACTGGGGAGGGGGGATTTATAGGCTTCACCTTACCTTGTTATTCACCACAATTCATGGAGTGTATCTCATAGATTTGGTCTACTATTGGTGGATATCCTTTGAGTATCATGCTTCACATGGTGGCATCCTGAGATATTAAATGACTGCGAGAAGGTTTTTTTGGGCCATTTTTATTAGACCAAAGTCAATCAAATAGATCTCACATGACCATGTGGACATGTCAATGGGATTCTACAAGTTCAGGAGAGCATGTATAGGGATCTTCGCAAGATTAGGATGCATGTGGAAGGATTTTTCATGACTGAATAATACATGGATCAGGACTTTTGTGAGGCAAAATTCGCTTTCCATGGGGCTTTCACAAAATGATGTTGATATGTCTAAGGGACTTTGTGAGATCATGCAGTATTGTTGAGGGGGGACTTACAAGATCAATGGTGACCACCTGGGGAATATAAAATGTTTTTTTTGAAGGCCATCGTATCCTCACTCCTCAAGAATCTTTCTCCTTTTCCCATTTTATTTCATTCTTTATTTTTTAAGGGTTGGGGGTCTCGTGAAGTTGTACGGGTATTGTTGAAAAAAATAAATATCCCTACCTATGATATTTATCATGACCAATAATGGGTACTATGGTGTTGTTCAATCATTGGAATAGACACCCCTATTTTTTCTTTGAATTCAGATTCATATCATTCTGATCTCGCACAATAAGATGGACATGTCAGGGAATTTTGTGAGGTCGTTTGAAGTTCATTAGTGCATCACAAAAAGATAAAGGTCAAAAAAATCTTCTACCTTTTTCAAAAAATATTCTTTATTTTACAATTTTTTAAAACCATTTCTGATTGGTTTCCCATTGGGGTGCCACATGATTAATATGGGATCTTACGATGGAACAAAAACCTTGTCTTGGTCAATCACATTACATTTTAATGTCACATCATGTGATCTATGTTAGATATTATGTCGGTGTGTGAGAATTATTATGGATATCTCATATTCTTACTTTATAAATCCTTAGGGGTGGTTCATAATTGATTATACATGTATGATACCCTCCACATGATGAAAGGGACATGTCCATATGCCCCCATGTGATAAGGTGGGTATGTCACCAGGTCCCTATGTCATCTTGTGAACCGTATGATTGTATCTCATGAATATCAATGAAATCAATAGGATCCTATAAGTGATGGAAATTCCATTAATTTTTTTTAAAAAATAAAATTAATGGAATTATTTCAATATCAGGCTCTGAGACAACAGATAATTATGAATCCTGGAGTGGTTGGAATAGATTTTATAACTTTTTTAAAGTTAATTAAATAACCATGTGATCAGGTTTCTCTATCTTTTAAACTAGTGACTGGATCAAAAATATGATGGAACTGTTGAACTCAGAGTGTCGATATTCACCTAGAAAGGGCCTAACATTTTCTGGCGCAGACCAACAGTGGAAGTTAGTTTTTGGCCCTAAATAAAATAATTAAGTAACAATTGTTTTATTTTAAAATCTGTATAACTCCTAAATTGTAACTCAGATTGGAAATCCGAGAGTACTATTGAGATCATGAGGGAATTTTTCACTTATGTTGATCATAACCTTGACCGGTGCTGGTTGAGGATGAAAGATATTTTTTGAAAAAAAAATTAAGAAAATTAAAATGGTGCGCATGTACAGTTTTGGAAACTTATAAACAGATACTCGGATTGAAAATATAAGGGCACCGTTTGCGTCTAGAATTATGGAATTACCTAATAATGGACCTAACCTCAATGGTAGTGGGTAAACTGAAAAAGTTAATTTTCAGAATTTTTAATGAATGTTAATATAAAATAAACTTGATTTTTTATTTTATTTTGATTTTTCAAGTTGTTTTGGAAAAACAGATTTGTAACAAAGTGAAATAGATAACGTTGTTTCATTAATGAAAATAGTATAACGACACTGCAACATGGTATAAACAAAAAGGCATTTCCACCTTTAATGTTTTGACTAGGTGGAGCATCGTTGGCACGTTGGGGGAAACCCTCAGAACCTCTGGAGGATCACTGTTGACGAACAACAAATGATGATCACCAAAAACATGAAACTTACTCCTCCTCTTCATGTGATCGCTTCCTCGATGATGGATTGAGGAACTTCATGGATTTATCGCCTTCAATGATGGATCCTTCCTACAAACAGACCTTCACTAGGTGGGGGTTGTCATTTAATTTCATTCTTTCCCCATTCCTAGTTTTAAATGACAAACGCAGATCAACCCAAAAATAGGTTTACCCACAGATCATTCATTCTTGCAAGAGGGATTTCTATCAGTTTTATATTTGGGGAATTGATCCATTCATGTTTTAATTATATTTTATTTACTCCATTAAATCCTTCTAACAGGAGTAGATCAACGCCATGACAAATGATGGTGAAGGTTCATTCCTCACTTCGGATGATGTGGATTTTTTCTCCTCTTTTTCATGGAGTTCTTTGTGTTCTTTGTGGGTTGACAAACATTCAATCGTTTCACAACCATTCTTGGTGAAATGATCCAATATATAGGATCCATAATTGATACGGCATGATGGAGGATCAATGATGATGATGACGGATGGATTGAGGCAGTGCGGTAGATACCGCTGATTGCACGCTTAATTGAGGAAGATATAAAAATGGATATTTGAACCCTAGGTGATGAATAATGAGGCCCGAGGGCTCCAAAATACCCTTCAGATCGAATAACGAACCACTAGAGCATGTATGGTGGTCCGTGGAAGTTCTTCCAGCACGCTGGTGCCGAAGGGGGAACGCAGCAGCGGCAGCCGCGTGCCGGACGTCAGGGCGGCGTGCTACATGGATTCCCATGTGAAGGAGTCGCAGCTTTGGCCGTAGAGTGAACTAGACCCGCATAAGACGCAGTTTGTGCCAACAAACTTGGTTCATGTGAGCGGACTGGTTGACCAGGTGGTAGAGCCAGCTGGCGCTGTGTGGTGCGAGACGGATGAGGACCTGCCACGTCTGGGCTAGAGGATTGGGCCCACTCAAAGGCGGGCTAGTATGGTTCTGGAGGGCTGGACTGGGCGTAGCCAGTCCGGGTCGGGCCCAATGGGCCGGGTCGGACTCGGGTCAGACCAGACCCGGACCCAACCGACCTCCATTTCACTAAAACACCAGTAACTTTCAAACAAAGCATCTGTTTGACGCGCCGTCTGTGGAGTTGGGACCCTTGCTACGAGATGGTCCTTTTGAGATAATATAAGTGAGTTTTTGAGGAAGTTATAGGACGTCCTAATGATTTAAAATGTTTTCCCTCCTGATAAAAGAAATCTCTGAGCAGAGTCAGGTTAGTTCTCTTAATGAGATGCTAGGATGGTTACTCCCTTAACGAATCAGGGAGTGAGTACTTATTGTCACTATGATAACGTAGATATAAAACTCTCCACATCATGGGTGTAGGTTCATTTCATTCAGGTAGTTTCCTCCAGGTTTGTTACTCCCTTGAAGGAATAGGGAATGGGTTCTTAGATATGTTCATGAAGGAAGAGTAGATACTCCCCTATGGGGCCAGGGAGCATGTTCCCTAACTTTGGAGTCATTACTCCACTACCATTCTAGGGTGAAGTTCCTCCTTACGCATTGTTTTGGCAGAGTCGGTACTCCTCTGTCGGTCTAGGAAGCAGGTCCTCTATCATAGGATCAGTAATCCCATAACATACTAGGGTGTGGGTCCCCTGTAGCTAATAAACTGATAGAGTCGGTACTCCCCTAGTACCAGGGTGTTGGTCCTCTAGTAATAGGGTAGTACTCTCCTACATGGTAGGGTGAGGGTCCTCAATATACAAATTATTACTCCCTTGTCGCAATAAGGTGAAAGTCCTTCATGAGTAGTACTCCCATATTGGAACCAGGGCATCGGTCCTCACTTACAGAGTAGTACTCCCCGGTATCTGAGTAGTGATGGGGATCGGGTCCTCCATCAGAGTCGGAGCTCTCTCAATTATAGGACAAAACTACGAGGAGTGGGACCCTCCACTTGAATATATTGACACTTAAGTAGAAGAAAGTTCTCCCTCGATAAGACTGTGGTGCGGGCCACTCCTTATAGGAGCAACTGGAGTATCGTAGGATAGTCTAGAGTAGTGCTCCCTCAACTCTGCGCAGTGGCATGGGGCGGGCCTCTTCACTTGGGTTCTTGTAGTCTTGTGTTGGGTGCAATAATTTAATGACTAGACCTATAGTGATGGGAACTAGAGTTGGACCTAGTATAAGGTTCCTGATGGAGTGTATCTCTCAGAAAGGTGACACCATACATGGCTGAGCTCGTGGAGTGTGATATCCGAGTTTGTGTTTTAATAATTGAGCCTTTGGTGAGAATCCTGATGCTGGCTATGAGGTTGGGATCTTATATTTCTTATTGAATAAATTGAGTATATCTGGATGTTCATGGTATATGTATGGGAATATACCTGAGTAGAGCTTACTGTGCATTTATTTTTTGTTTTTCTATTGTGATTTATTTGGTGGTTTCGGGGTCCCCTACTGAGTATTGTTTTACTCACCCCTGCATGGGCTTTGCCCGCACATGTTGTATCTAGTTAAGATGAGAGGCACTTTGACAGAGACCTTGGAAGACCGAGATCAGGTGGTTCATAGTGAGATACGATAGGTAGGATGCACTTCCATAGCTTTTGATAGTCACTCCTTTTTTACACTTCAGGTGGGGTCCTCTATGGAAGTCTTACAAAGATCTTTTGCACTTTCCTATTTTCAGTTTGTCTTTTGTTGGGTTTGTATTCTGGCCCATTTGACTTACAACTTGTACATTTACCCAGTGGTTGTTTAGTGGAATTCATGTTTTCCTTTCCTTCTATTTGGGACGTGGTTGGGTGTGTGTGCATGTGTATAGGTACTCATCAAAATGCCTCCCACTCATGGGATAATGTCTTCAGTGCTAGTCACTATCCCCTGGACTATGGGAGGGGTAGTCACGACATGGCCCTCGGAGGATGGGTCATGAAAAAATGGTATCAGATGTGGTTTGGTTCCACATTTGTACTGAGAGTTATGAGTTTTGGTTGAGTTTCATAGCGACAGTGTTAAGATGTTTTGAGTTTCACTCTCAGGTCAGAGGTTCTAGTGTTGGGGTGGTGGACGATGTATCTATTCACTAGAACTCTGATAACCTGATTTTTCAACTCGGTACATTAAGACACTACTCTTTTGGAAATAAATGGTACATACATCATATTTTAATGGTTTCTTCCTTTCATGTCCTTCTTGAGTTAGCTCTCTAGATATACTATTTTAACTGTGGTTCTTATCAACCCATTTTAGGATGCCACCTTGTAGACTTCCTATCAGGATTCTTGGAAGAGACCATGAGGATGGTCCACAGAGTGATGAGGTGTTGGTACAGGGACTAGTATCAAAGATATCCCTATCGGGTGGTGCACTAGTGATACCACCACCCATCAATAAGTATTTTCTACTAGCTCTACTAGTAGAGTATGTGTGTAGGATGAGTGTTCTATATGAGTTCTAGAGGCAGAGACCTCCTAAGTTCAGGGGTGAGACTGACCCCCAGGTGTCCAAGGATTTGTTTGAGGCGGTTATACGAGTCTTCTGCCTAGTGAGGACGCCTATCAACCAGATGGAGATCTTGGCCACGATCCTTATTTAGGGATTGATGGAGATATGGTGGAGCTTGACGATCCAGATACATGGTGATCCAACCCTCACCTGGATAGACTTTGAACACCTCTTCCAGGAGGATTTCTTTCCGACAAAGTTACGCTTTGTGTGTATACTAGAGTTGTTGCACCTATAGTAGGGCAGCACGATGGTAGCTGAGTACTCTGTTAGATTCACAGATCTTTCTCGCTACTCTGTAGATATGGAACATGACCCATACTTTATGTCCTAAAACGTTGAGTAGGGACTATGCCGAGAGATCATGGCATCGGTGATACCCCTTAGCATTCTAACATTTGCTGGGATGATGGAGATATCCCTAGTGGTTGAGAGTTTCCAGGAAGAGGAGTTGATGGATGTGACCTATGTTAGAGGTCACAAGATAGAGGTGTCTACTAGAGCTAGCAGATGATAGGAGACAAGATCGTGGAATAGGAGGCATATCTATGCCCGAACACAGACACTTGGGTCTGTGGCAAAGAATAATCTCCAAGGAGAAGATCAGTTGCATGAGAGGTGATGTTACGCTTGCAACTTCTAGGGGTATCTTACTAGGGATTGTTTGACCCGTCATGCCACCGAGAGGAAATCGGCTGACGAACTGCCTTAGTCGAGACAACACTTGGAGCAAGGAGTTCTACAAGATGGTGGGTGAGGAAGAGGAGTTGGATGAGCGGTAGGGGGTGGAAGATAGTTTGAAACATTTCCACCACCACCCCTAGGTGGTACGCGCTAGGCTCAAGGAGCTAGAGGATTTGGATGATGATAGATTCCTGAATTCATGGCATATGAACAAGAACTTCAAGGAGAGATTCAAGTTGTGATACATGCCTTTTCTTTTTTCTGTCATTTTAAATAGACATATGTGCTAGTTCTTCTCCTTTTATTGTGAGTTCTATTTGAGACTTAGAGGTTTCAGTTGGGCTGTGGACTTTACCCTCATGCTTATAGACTCATAATGGAGGAGACCTATTGATCACACTCTGGCACTAATAGTGTGACCAGAATCTTGGAGGCAAGAGTTGCGGTTAGGATCTCTTATTCATGGAGTCAGGGACTTACGACGTAATTCTTGGTATGGAATACTACCATTCATACCCGAATTTACTATATTAATCAAAGGGTGTGGTGTGTCTACGATGATGTAAACATTTTTCCCTTCCATTGAAAGGGAAACTTGGTAAACATAGGGTGGACTCTTGAAAAGATAAATGATTGGAATCATCCAATGGTGTAAAAGAGTTAGTCCCCCATGATGTTTCTTCAGTGTGTAATGGTTTCTTTCCATCCATACTAAGTAGAGATTCCACTAGTGACTATGTAAGTGTTTCTATTTCGGCAAGTTGTGTGGCTGCTGGAGATTGTAGACAGAGGGCCTAGTAAGACCCAGTGTTCACTCTTGGACAACCTTGTTTCACTCGTAAATACCCCTGTGTGTTCAACATTAACCTTAAACATGTAATGCATGTGTATGTTTTAGAACAGTTCATCCAAGGATGGATGTGAACTGTGGGGTTATATCTGTATCTATTCCATGTTAGCATAGAGGTGAGTTGCTAGACCCCATGACTACAGATAGACCATATTTCTTGGTGATTTCCCACTCGTCACAGCTAAGAAGACATGTGCCTGTTATTTCATGATGTTGTCCTTGAAGAAGCTAGACACAAGAGTGGTCAATCTCAATGGTTCTTTGTGGTGCATGATTGTAAGCAGCATAGGGACCCTTAGTGAACTCAATTTTCTTCCCTCAAGTATAGGATTTTACTTTTTAGGGATGAAAAGTATTAAGGTGGGGAGAATGTAATGGCCTGGAATTCCAAGGAATCTGTTTTAATTAAATGGGATTATTTGTAGACTAGGCTCTGAGATGGAACTTAATTTTGAGGCCTGGATTGGATGGAATGGATTTTGGAACTTTTATAATGTTTATTAAATAATCATGTGAGTGGATTTTTCTATCTTATAAACCAGTTCCCAGATAAAAAATAATAGGGAATCGTTGAACTCAGAGCATTGAGATTCACCTAGAAAGGGCCTAATGGTGTCTAGCATGGGGAAATAGTGGAAGTTAGTTATTGGTCATAAATAAAATAATTAAGTAACCATTATTTTATTTTCAAATCCTTATAAATCCTAAATGATAACTCGTATTAGAAATCTGAAAGTGTTTCATTGAGATCATGGGGGTTTTTTCCCACAGGAGGAGCTTAACCTCGACTGACACATGTCGAGGGTGGAAGATATTTTTTGAAATTTTTTAAGGTAACTAAAATGGTGCGCGTGAATGATTTTGGAAACTACTAAAAGGGTTCTTAGATTTAAAATATGAGGGCACCTTTGTGTACAGAATGATGACATTACCTAAGAATGGATCTAACCTCCACTTGCACGGGTCTACCAGAAATGTTAATTTTTTGACTTTTTAAGGAAAATTAAAATAAAATGAACTTGATGCTTTATTTTATTTTGAGTTTTCAAATTTTTATGGTGAAAAGACTTTGTAACGCAATGAAACTGAAACTGTTTTATCATTAATGAAATAGCGTAATGACGATGCAACGTAGCGACAACAGAAAGGATTTTACACCTTTAATGTATTGACCGGGGGGTTCATTTTTGGCACATTGGGAGAAACCCTTATAACTTCTTGAGGATCTGTATTGATGAATGATTAATGACGAATGATGATCACCAACGACCTTGATAATTCCTCCTCCTCTTGTGAGATATCTTCCTTAATGACGGATTGAGGAAATTCGCAGACGGAATGCCTTCAATGATGGATCCTTCTTCCAAACAGACTGTCACTAGAAAGGGGTTATTATTTAATTTCATTATTTCCCCAATATTAGTTTTAAATGAAGAGCACAGATGAACCCACAAATAGGTTGACCCGCGGATCGTTCATTCTTACGGGAGGGATTTCTATCAGGGTTTATCATTGGGGAATTGATCCATTCATGTTTGAATGATATTTTATTTTCTCTATTTAATCCTTATAACGAGAGTAAGTCAACCCCATGAAGAATGATGGTGAAGGTTCGTTCCTCACTTTGGTTGATATAGATTTATTCTCCTCTTTTACCTAGCATTATTCACATTCTTCGCGGGTTGACGAATGGTTAGTCGTTACGCAACCATTATTGGCTCAACAATTAGAAATCTAGGATCCATAATGGATACAACATGATAGAGGTGTGACGATGATGACAACAGAGGGATCGAGGCGGTGCAGAATATACCTCCAATTGAACACTTTTTGGTGGAAGTGATCACAATGGATATTTGAACCCCAAGCATCGAAGAACACGGCCTGAGGGCTCTGGAACACCCTATAGAGTAAAGAATGGACCATCAAAGTGGGTCTGGTGGTCCGTAGAAGTTCATTTAGTGCACCGGTGCTGGCAGCGGTGGCCATGTGTTAGACAATGGGGCGGAACACTGCAGTGGCGGTGGCAGCCAAAGCTGCGCTATGAAGCTACCCGGATGAAGGAGACGCAAATTCGGCCATGACATGACCTAGATCCACAGAAAGCCGTGGGTTCCGCCAGAAAAACTGGTCCATGTGAGAAAACCAGTTGAACAGAAGGTGGTGCTAGCAGGTGTTGCGTGGTGCAAGACGGACGCGGCTCTGCCACGTCTGTGTTGGCTCTGGTGGTATCTGTGAATCCAAATGGGTCGGGCCGGTGGCGGACTGGATCCACAGTCCAGTGGTCCGGTTCGGGACCAGCCTGTCCAGGACAGGTCCAATGGGCCAGGTCAGACCTCGGTCAAGTTGGTCTAATTAGGTCAGACCAAACTCAGACCCAACTGACCCCCGTTTTTCTAAAATTCTTGTAACATTCAAACATAGCATCTGTTTGGCAAGTCGTCTATAGCATTAGGACCCTTGCGACAAGGCAGTCCTTTTGGGATACTCTAAGTGATGTTTTGAGGAAGTTGGAGGACGACCTATTTATTTGAATTGTAGGCCCTTCCGATACAAGTATACTCTGAGCAAAGTCAGGGTGGTTCTCTTGAGGAGATTCTAAGATGGTTACTCCCTTAAAATATCTTGGCACGGGTACTACTTATCCCTCTAATTAGGTAGATATGGGACTCTCCATGTCATGGGTGTGGGTTATTTTCCTTGAGGTAGTTTCCTCTGAGGGTGTTACTACCCTGAAGGACTAGGGTGTGGGTTCATGGAGATTTTTGTGAAGGAAGAGTAGATACTCCCCGGTGGGACTAGGGATAAGGTTTCTTAACTTTGGATTCATTACTACCCGGCCATTCCCGGGATTGGGTACTCCTTACGCATTGTTCTGGAAGAGTCAGTACTCCCTTGTTGTTATAGGGAGCGGGTCCTCTAGCCTAGTTTTAGTTCTCCCCTAACGTAATAGGCTATTGGTCCCCCATAGCGAATAAACTAACAAATTCAGTAGTCCCCTGGTACTAGGGTGTGGTTCCTCTAGTCACTGAGTAGTACTCCCCTACAGGGTGGGGTGTAGGTCCTCGATATACGAAGTCGTACACCTCATTTTCAACAAGGTGTGGGTCCTTCATGAGTAGTACTCCCCTTTTGGAACTAGGGAATGGGCCCTCACTTGTGAAGTAGTACTCCCCCTTCTCAAAGTAGTGACAGGGATAAATTCCTCCATCGGAGTTGGAGCTCCCTCGACTATAGGACACATTTACTGTAGGTTCCAGGCGCAACGGAAGTGCATTGGTGGGTGTACCCAAATTTAATTTTTCTGTTAACAATGATCAATCTGAGATCCTTCATGATAATAGAACATTAGATCTTCAGAATATAATGAATAAAAAAAGAAAGGAAGGTAGTCCTGGAACTATAAAGAGGATCGTCATATGTTGGTTATAATTAATTTAATTAAAAGACAAGAATCACCTAGATTGAATTCTCTCTCCGTTGATGTTTTCAGTAATGATCTGATGTGATCCATCATTTTGTTGTAGAATCCAAGTATAGGATTCCTCTAGAGGTGATCCACATGTGCTCCACGTATCTCTAGATGTCGCTGAAGGGATCTCTACGTGCTAGCATGGAAGAGAATTCACATGCGATGTCCGCCTTCAATCACCTTGAGAGCCACATGCAAATGCTCTCCTTTATCTGATATAGGAGGATATCTGTCGTATCTTGAGAGCAGTATTGGAAGAAAAACAACTATCTCTTAGATTTAGAGCTTTCTATAGATCTTTTCTGAACAACCACCAAAAATTGATAGGCTAATGAGAATTATATAATTGGTATTTTAATTAATTAGAATAATAAAATGAATTAATTACCTGAAAGTATTTATTTGTTTCATTTAATTCTTAGTAAGAACCCATGACTAATAATAAAAGAAGACTATTTTTTACTTGACATGAACCCAAAAAATTACACCTAATATTATTTAATTAAATAAATAATATAATTTCTCACAAATCCCTAGAAAAATTACACGACATGTATATTAATATACACTACGTGTACTTTTGTTTTTCAATTTTCTTTATTTCCTCAACCAAATTTATTAGCACTTGAATAATGTCTATTTATTTCTCAAATTAATATCACTGAATTAATCACTAATAAATATATTATTTCCCTATAATATATTCTCTCAAATAACTTGTGTCGAAATAAATATGATCAGGAATCCTTGAGTAATTATTAAACCAAAATCTGGAATAATCTTTATTCAACTTGTTAAATTAATATTTTACTGAGATAATTAGACACACTTAGTGTGTGACCCTCTAGTACTCTTTCTCAGTGACATTAGGTGGATCCTACCTAAATTCCAAGGTCAGTGTTTAGAAAGATGAAAAGTCACCCATAGAGAAATAAGTTAACGCCGCAATGATGTGTCACCTCCTACAAATGCTTACCGTGTAATGTAATACCTTTTTCTCGATATCTCGAATCAAGTGGGTTTCATTCTAGTGCCATGAACCCATGTGCTCAATTATTATTTATTTGAATCTTTGAAATTATACTCCCCCATTCCTTACCATGGAAATGGATTTATTTAGGATATATCAATTCCATCGAAGGGTCTGAGATATCTCCTTTTATTATGGAACATGAGGGACAAATCCTCTCTCGCATTATCTATTAATTCATTATTACTCATGATGCACCCAATATATCCTACCTCGCTATGAATAGCATGTCATCATAGTTCTCATCAATACATCTAACTACGTGAGTTGTAATACCCATTAATAATAATATTAAAGTCTAAGGACCAATACACATGTATGCAGATAGGAACATCCAATGGCACTATGAAATGTGGATTTTCTGTTGGCAGGTCTCATTCTCATAAAATACTCCTAGATATTACCAACGGCGGACACCATGAGAAGATGCCTCAATGGTTTATGAATTCTAACCCCTAATGGCCTGTATTATTTGTTTCCCTCAAATAAAATCATCTAGACATAGAACATATATATTCAAGAACAGTGTTATGGCACTTCTGAGTTCTCATCATAATAGGGATCCGATGTGACCCTTTAATGAAACAACTATCCTTAGGACATTATCACGTGCATTTCCACATAGAAGAAAAATCAAGATGTGATAAGGTATTTATTAATGAATAAAGTACAAATTAGTTGGTTCTAGGCCACCAAATCCAACCGACTCCCACTTGGACAAGACCAAACTGCTAACATCCTTTAACTCGCTAGCTCTCACATGATATTCATGCTTATGTTGAGATAGACCTTTAGTCATGGAGTCCACCATGTTCTCTTCTGTGGGCACTGTGATAACTATAACTTCTCCCCTTTCATAGAAATACCTCAAGAGGTGATACATTCAGAGAATGTTATTTGTTCGTTGATGTGACCTTGGTTCTTTTCCAAGAGCCACCGCTATAGTGTTATCGCAATACAATGCAATGGGATCTTTACTGTTAGGCACCACATCAAGATCCTGGAAAAAGTTTTGAATCCAAATGGATTTCTTGGCTGCATCAGAAGCTGCTATATATTCAGAATCCACTATAGAATCGACGAAAACTGGCTTCTTGGAACTCTTCCAGCTCACAGCTCCTCCGTTGAGACAGAAAACATATCCTGATTGCGACGTCAGATCATTCTGATCTGTCTGAAAACCATCATCACCATACCCTCTGATGACAATATCCCTATCACCTCCATACACCAAAAATATATCTTTAGTTCTTCTCAGATACTTAAGGATAGTCTTAATAATATTCCAATGTTGGTCTCCTGGATCTACTTGATATCTTCCTACCATGATCAGTGCATAGGAAACATCATGCCTAGTACATAACATGGAATACATGAATGATACTATAGAGGAATCATATGGGATCTTACTCATCCTATCTTTATCCTATTATGTCTAAGGACACATTCTCTTAGAAAGATGTAGGCCATGTGACATTGGAAACAATCCCCTATTGGATTGTTCAATACGAAATCTCTTTAGTATCTGGTCAATGTATGCACCCTGAATTAGTCCAAGAAACCTCTTGGATCTATAATGAATAATCTTGATCCCTAGTATCTAGGTTTATTAACCTAATTCCTTCATGGACAAACACTTGTTCAACTATTCCTTAACTGACTGTAAGACCGTTACATCATTTCCAATAAGAAATTTGTTGTCCACATATACTACTAAGATAACGACCACATTCCCATTAAACCGCTTATAAACACATGGATCACATTCATTCTAAATGAAACCAAATTCCTTTATGGATTCATCAAATTGAATGTTACATGACCCTGATGCTTTCATTAATCCATAAATAGATTTTTGCAACTTAAAAACCTGTTTGGATTCACCAGGTGTCACAAACACTTATGGTTGTGTCATGTAGACATCTTCCAGAAGGTTCCCATCAAGGAATGTTGTTTTGACATCTATCTTCCAAACCGTGTAGTCATGGTAAGATGTTATGGAAAGTATGATTCTTATGGACTTAAACATGGAAAATGGAATGAAGTTTTCATTATAGTTAATTCTTTAACATTTTCTAAATCCTTTATCCACTAGCCTTGCTTTACAGGTACTATCCAGACCCTCCATGTCCAACTTTCTCTTGAATTCCCATTTTCATCCAATAGGATTTACATCAATTAGGTCATTGACCAGAACCCAAAATTGGTTCTCAAATATGGAATCCATCTCAAAATTCATAGCTTCTAACCATCTTGCAGATTTTGAGATTTCTACTCATTACTTGTAGGAAAGAGGTTCATCATTTCCCAATAATAATGATTCACTATCCTTGGTGACTAGGAAACCAAATCTCTCGGATTCCCTTACCTCTTTCTAGCTCTTACACAGTACTTGTGTTTTTAGAGCCTCTTTCATGGGGACCTATGGAACTTGTTTCTGTACCAACTCCTATTTATATTGAGCATCAACTTTGTCTAAGTCAATATTTCTCCCACTGTCCTTTTTTAGGATGTTCTCCCTCCCAATAAATATTTCTTTTATGGCGACAATAAATTTCTTGTATGAAGGTTTATATAGGTAATATCCTTTCGTTTCCTTGGGATATCCTATAAATATACACCTCATGCCTCGGGTTTCTAGTTTTTTTTCTGATAATGACTTAACAAATTCGTCACATCTCTATACACATGTTTGTGACAAAATGGGTTTCTTTCCATTCCATAACTCATAGGGAATTCAAATTTTCACCTTAGTTGGTACTCAGTTTAATGTGTATGATGAAATTTATAATTAATATCCCCAAAAGGATAATGAAATATCTGTATGACTCATAATAAACCTCACCATGTCCAACAAGATGTGGTTCCTCCTTTCACCAACACCATTCAACTATGGTGTATAAGGAGGAGTGAGCTGAGATAGAATCCCATACTCCCATAGAATATCGATGAACTCTTGGTTCATATATTCTCCACCTCAATCTGATCAATGTTTCTTTATCTTGTTACCAAGATAATTCCCTAATTCATTCTTGAATTCCTTAAATTTCTCTAAGAACTCTGACTTATACCTCATTAAGTAGACATAAACATATCTACTCAAATAATCAGTAAAATTAATTAATTAAGAATATATAGCTCTAGATTCTACTGGAAATGGTCCACACACATCCGTGTGCACCAATCCTAGAAGCTATGTGTCCCTTTCACTCTGTACACCAAAAGGTGTCTTGTTCATTTTACCTTGTAAACAAGTGTGACATCTATCAAGTGGTTTTAGATTAGTAGAGTTTAATAAACATCTTGGCAGAGCTTTGTCAAGCGCTTCTCATTTACATGACCGAGATGGTGATTCCACAACTGGGTGATGTATGAGTCATGTAAGTTTCTTTCGTTATTGATTGGAAACACTTGGTTTTTGAAATTTAATATATATACAAACCATTATCTAAATGTGCCATACCACAACATACGTTGTTCTTGTAAGAGAAAAAACCCTTATTTCCAAACATGAAAATAAATCCATCCATATCTAAACATGATACAAAAATTATGTTCTTGGTAACACTAGGCACATTAATAGTTATGTAAAACCAAAAGCATACCAGTTATCAATGAGAGATAGAAATGGCTAATGGCCAATGCAGCCAGCTTCGCACCATTGGTAGCTCGAAGATCCACCTCTCTGGTAATCTTTCTAAACCTACTTGGTTCCTGCATTTGAATACAAATGTGATCCCTATAAGCTGTATCTAATACCGAATGTTTAGAAATGTAAATATTACACTCGATAATGAATGTACCTTTAGCATTCCCATGCTTCTGGGTGCAGTTACTCTTCTAGTGGAATGGATTTCCACATGAAAAACATACCACCTCTCGTTCCTTTCTCGGCCTCAGAATCATTCCCTTCTTAGAGGGACGGTGCTCAGGGGCTTCATTCCGTTTATGAGTCCTTGTCCCCTTTTCCTTTTCCATCATTTTCTTATTCACCATAAGGAATATGGGATTTTCATGCCCCATGTTCTTATATACCTAGAAAATTGAGGTCAGAAGTTCCGTGTAATGACCCAAAAATTATCATTGGCGTTAGAGTACAACGAGTTGTTACTAGGCCTTAAGCAACATCCCCAAGACGCCAAAGGCTGGAAATAAATTCCAAAGGGTTTCAAATACAAGTGGGGGATGATTTAACCTTTAAGAAATAAACCAATAAATGAACCACCCATAACTAAACATTCACTATATGATTCATGAACAAATGAAAGACAGCTAAACAACCTCATTTATATCAAACCACCTCAAAGTCCACAACAGCGGAAGACCAAACCAAGTATCAAAGTACACAGCGGATAAACAACCCAAGACTCTCAAAAGACACCAAGACTCCATGATCCACAAGCTTCAAGCTCCGCAATCACCGAATGGCCCAAATCATCATGAGGTAGTGCTAAAAACATGGGAAACGTTACCTTTTCCCCTGTCCCAGAAAATAGCATCTGCAAACGCACAAAAGTGGAAAAGCAGGGGTGAGGATAAAACTCAGTAGGTTTTTTCCAATGAAATCCCTAGTCATGCCACTAGGATATAAGGGTTTGAAACTATTATATAAAATAGTTTATATAACACAATTTCTCAAAAATAGTTTATAACTAAATATAAAAATGTTTCCCAAAACCATTTACAACCAAAAGCATACAAGTACAATTGAAACCACTTTTCCAGAAAGTTATTTTTTTCAGAAAAATAACTAAACAAGCTTTAGAACCATTTCAAAATTTCCTTTTTTGGCATACCCAACCATTCCCCAAACCATCAAACCAACCATGCATGTTAATTTATGATAGTTCCATACTCATGAGTGGTTTCTTGTCGATCTACCAAGTTGTCACAAGGTAATTGTTTCCCATGTGCCATTAACCCTTTGTCACCCAGCACAATGTCATATTTCAACCAAGCCTCGTGTATGAAATTACCATGTTCCATTAAACCTTTGGCACTAATCACAATGTCATATTTCAACCAATCCCTGTTAATGAAATTCTCACATTCCATTAAACCTCTGGTACTGAGAAAAATGTCATATTTCAACCAAGCCTCGTGTATGAAATTCCCATGTGCCATTACACCTTTGGCACCGAGGACAAGGTATTATTTCAACCAATCCATGTATATGAAACATGAACACACACCAAATATTCCCAACTATCATGCCAAAATATCCCTTTAAATAAAAACACCCTTTTATTGAAAACCATTTCGTCAAAACAATTTCAATGCCAAACCATTTCAATTCCAAACCATTTCAATAAAACTAAACTTTTTTTTGAAAACCAAAGCACAGACAATTTCAAAGACACATTTAATTTCAATAAAACATTCCCCTTTTATTGAAAAAATAAAATCCCAATCATATTCCAACAATTCAGGAAATTCCAATTTTTAAAATCCACATTTTAAAATCAAGAACCGAAGCACTCATTCAAAATCTCCAATTTTCCAGATTTCATAATCATCACTCAAGAAGGCTTCCAACAAGTTTTCAACAACCAAATCATAATCAATTCCACACCACACATACAATTTCAATGTAATCCAATATATTATACTAAGTGGAGTTGAGAAATAAGACTCCTACCTTTAGGGTTCCAGTGAAAACGACCCACATGCAATCACACCTCAAATCCGGCGAACGCACCACCGAAACCTCTCTAGATCCACTTCCCTAACATCCAGAAGCCTTAAAATTAACATCCAAGGAAACAAAAACCCTAGATCTACACAAAACTAGTGTAGATATATAAAAACAAGAGAGAGGGAGATGTAGATATAGAGGAAACCACAAAGAAACCAACAGGAGAGACTTACCTAGGAGAAACCACATTGAAACCCCTTTGAATCCCTTCCAAACTGAGTAGGAGAGCACCTCTAGCCCCTGAGAACCCAAAATCCCAAGTGAGGATCAAGTGGGAGAGTATGTGGAGTGAAATGACGCACCCCTAAGGGAGCCTGAACATAAAAACACCATCTTTATGTGGCCACATGGTTAGTCTGAACGGTTTGGAAAATCGTGTGCTAACTATGCACACCCCACTATCTCGAGAGAAAGGGTCCACACGGTTTCCTCGCATGGTTTGGAAAACTGTTCACAGGATATGAGAAGACCATTTTCTCCCCCTTCACGGTTTCCTGGAGAACCCACACAGTTTTCCCTAACTGTGTTCAAACTGTGTGCCCTTATAAAAGCCTCCAAAATTATTCAAACCCATTCCAAACTCTCCCAACCTCTTCCTAACTCATCCCAAGAACTTTAAACACATAAAAGAGCATAAACAAATGCTACATACCTCAAACCTGGGGGTAATAAAATTTCCCAACCATTGGAATTTCCGTCCTTGGAAAGTAAAAAACCATTGCTTTGCCGAAAGAGATCGGGTCATTGCTCGGCCATCTCTTTTTCCCGCTCCTAAGCCTCATCTTGCATCTGACCATGTTTCCACAAAACACGAACTAAACCGATACTTTTACCACGCAGGAATTTCTATTTCCTATCCAGAGTCTTCACTGATACGTGCACCAAGGAAGCATCTGGTTCTAGCTCAACATGATCCCAAAAAATCACTTGGTCACGATCCTGCTGATACTTTTTCAACTGCGACACATGAAACACATTGTGCACCGCACTAAATTGTAACGACCCGAAATTTTGAATAAATCTTGTTTCCTAATTTTTTGTATTATTTTATTTTATTTTTATACTCAACAAAAATGTTTCATTTAATAACATGAGTATAATTAAAATGAGACCATTGGGTTTTGACTGTTATATGACCATTGGTCAATATGACCGCTGGAAACTAAACGTTTTGATTATTGTATCTAAATACAAGTAATCTTGGTTAATTAATATAGAAAGAAGATTCGATGGCCCCACCCAGTAGTCTTGGACCGATCGAAGCCCATCTAACAGAACTTGGGAAGGAGGTAGCACCACTGGGCTTTGCTCTAGACCAAACCCAAGCTAAACTTCATCGTGTAAATCTAGAACAGGATCTCCTTTGTGAGAAGTTCAAACTAATAGAAATTACTACTCATGCGATGTTGGTCGAGCCTCCCTCAGATTCTCTCACCTTAGCACACCTTACACTTAGGTCCTATGCTGGCGTGATAAGGGGCTATGTATGGAGACTATAACTACCTTGTGTAATCCTTTGTTTTAAATAAAAATTGGGATTTCTTCTTATGATGATGTTTATGACTTTTCAAATGTCCGGATAAATACAGTATGCATATTTTTAGTGAATTTTAGAGAAAGGACATTTTAAAAAAATGTTTATGTAAACCTTAAATATTTAAAAATGTGTAATGAGTTTCAAAAAATAGTCTTCTACAATTATGTTCAGTACGAAATTTAGAGTCTAATAAGATCAACTTAATTTTTGATGAATAGTAAATTATGAATAGTGATTTTATGTTTAGGATTAGTAATGTGACCAAATGGATTAGTAATCTCACTTAAAGAAATTATTAATATAATCTAGGCACCTTGATTAAGTAACGTGATACAATAAAATGGTTAAATAACGGTTTCATAAATTATTATTCAAGTATTAGTTTTTTCGGGTGAATAGTGTTTTTTAATTAAAAATTAAATTAAAAATATTTAGAAAAATATTTTTTATAAAATGGATTTCATTTTTGAACTCAAAGCATCGATATTATGTTAAGGTAAATTTTGGGGTTTTTTCTGAAAAAAATGAATTTTCGGTGAATAGTGTATTTATTTAAAAAATAAATTAAAATTATTTATAAAATTTGTTTTTATACAATGGAGTTCACTTTTGAAATCAGAGAATTGATATTTGGTTAAGGTGAAATTTTGGGATTTTTCTGAGAAAGTTGAATTTTCAGTGAATAGTAGAAATACAGTTTTAGGGTTTCGGTATGTTTAATGACATCATAACTGTGTCATGATGATGTCATGAGATATTTTATGGGTTAGACGAACAAAGGTGATGAATCATTGTATTGGGGGCCCCATGTGACCTAACTTCATGGGAAATATCTTGGGAGAGCACATGGTTTTGAGAAACCCACTTATGAGATGTCCCTTGGCCATTAATGCCTTGTCCCCTCACTTTCCATATAAATACCAAGCCATTATCTCATCCTTTGGACTCCAAAATCATTCTCAAAGAATTTCGGGTCTCCTTACCTCCCAAGGAGTCCTACCAAGGTGCCCCCAAGCCCTCAAGGTCCAAACCTTTGAGTTTTAAGAGTTACGTTTTAAGGTAAGGGATCCGACCTCTCTCTTTCTTTTCAAGTAATCTCTTTTATGTCATTTCTTTTATACTTCATGTTCTTATGTTGGAGTATGTTCTTATATATTCATATTACTTCCCTTTTTATTTTCATATGATAGGAGACCCCCTCTTACTCTCATCATTTCATTTTATGAAAGTTTAAGTGGCGTCGTTAGGCTGTCGAAATTTCTGTAACGGATTCTTTCACCTTTCTCATTTTCAAGTTCTATTTTTTTGTCATGTATTTCAAGTTCATTTTTATTATGTTGGGGTATGATCTATATATATATCATACAGATCTTTTATTATCATATGATGAGAGACCCCATTTGATCTCTTCAATTCAGTATTTTGAAGTTTTAAGTGGCACCGTTAGGCTGTCGAATTTTTAAGTGGTTCTTTCACCCTGCTCGTTTTGAAGTTCTACTTTCATGTCAAGTCTTTCAAGTTCCTTTTTATTATGTTGGGGTATGATATCTATATCTATCATACTGATATTTTATTTTCACATGATGAGAGACCCCATTTGATCTTGTCAATTCATTTTTTGATGTTTAAGTGACGTCGTTAGGCTGCTGAATTTTCATAAGAGAAATCTTATTTTTGTCTTCCTTTCATGTTCTTCATTTCATATGGTACATCTTTCAAATTTCAATACCATGTTCATATATCCTTCATATTCTTTCCCTCTACTGTTTTATGGATCATTTATGAGTGGGTGACCCATGTCCCCTCTCTTTTCAATGTTCTCTAAAACCCCGAAACATAGCTGTTATGCTGCAGAATTTTCGTCTCAAAATGCCTCTCTCTTTTCTCAAAATCATTTTATGTTATAAAGTTAATACTAAAAGATCTTATTTCTACAGGTGTATTCACATATATATCAAAATTTACTATTTTAAATTCTGGTATTTACATACATGAGACCCGCTCTCCCCTTCCGTGGGTTTTGAAGTGACGTAAAGATCATGTCTTTAAAGCAGTTTTTAAAACGTTGTGATTATGAAATGAAAACCATTTATTTTATGCTATATGGGTTATCTATGAATTTTTTGATGATGATATATGTGGCTCACATGATAATAATTTCAAATTTAAGGGTGCGCCCTAATAGTGCTCCAATGCATTGGGTAATGATGTAACCACTAGAGATTACAATTTTCACAATATCTTGGTGAATAACCTTGGTAATTTTCAAATGACACCTTGGGGATGGACCTTGGTAATATGTTCATGATTGTCAATGTTAAATTATGTAGCCACATCTTAAAGTTATGAAAAATGTTATTTTTATTATGATATGCCTCATGATTTCTTTATCATGCCTTAAAGTTCTTTTCCTGACCTTATTGAAGTATCTCAAGTTCACATGTAAAATGTTTCTGTTGTTTCCCTTACTGGGCCTTCTGCTCACCCTTTCTTTTGATGTATGTCCCCATGTTATGAGATGCAGTAATGAACCTAGGATGAACATGAGGAGAATCCTTTCAAGTGTTTAAGAAGAATATTTTATGTTTTCATGTTTTAAGTTCCTGGTTTCCAAGACACTAAACCTTAAAGATCCTCGGTTTTGTAAAATGTAATGAAAGTTTATGTGATAAAAAGGTGGGATGCTATATAAATCGTGGTGGAAAAGCCAAATGATAAGCCACCTCTCTAATCCACTCAAGTATCTCAAAAGGCCCAATATACCTCGGATATAACTTACCTTGCTTCCCAAACCGATGATGTCCCAACCTAGGAGAGAATCTCAAAACACATGATCACCCACCTAGAATAACAATGGTCATCGAAAATGGTCCTCATATGATTTCTAATGACTTTGATCTGTCTCCATCCTCTTCCTGATAAAATTGATATTTTCTGTAATTTCTTGGACAAATCTTGGTCTGATCATTGAAGTCTCGCCCGTTTCCAACCAACCTAGTGGAGAACAATAAGGATTCCCATACAAAGCCTCAAACAAAGCCATATGTATTGAAGCCTGATAACTGTTCTTATAGGAGAACTCCAACAAAGGTAGGTGCTCCTCCCATGAACCAGAAAAATTCATCACACAAGACCTTAACATGTCTTCCATTGTTTGTATTTTCCGCATAGATTACCCATCCATTTGAGGATGATACGCGGTTCTCATAGTCAACTGAGTTACAAGGGCATCCTGTAATGATTTCCAAAAACGAGATGTGAACCTCAGATCTCTATCTAAGACTATAGACACTAGTAAAACATGCCTCTTTACCACTTCTCAGATATAAATTTTTGAAATATCCTCCACCATATGAGTTTCACAAATAGGGATGAAATGGGCCGACTTGGTTAGACGATCCACTATCACCCAAATGGCATTGTGTTTTCGGACCGTTCATGGAAGACCTGTAACAAAATCCATTACTATTTGATCCCATTTCCACACTAGGATGAGAAAATATTGTAACATACCAGTTTTTCTATGATTATATACTTTGACTTGCTGACAAGTTAAGCACCATGAGATGAACTCAGACACCTTCCATTTCATTCCGCTTCACCAAAACTATGCCTTCTACACCTTATACAGCTTTTGTGTACCTGGATGTACATTCCATCTAGAATGGTGGTAAGAATTAAGGATTTGTTCCTGAAAAACCATAGGTACAACCATCTGATCTCTGAAACATAAAATAGAAGCCCCATCATGTTTCCAACCATTAATGATCTCCCCACCATTTAGTTTTAAACTTACAACTACACATTCTGCATCATATGTTTGAACTTATTTGATCGTTTTTACTAAACTAGGAACAAGCGTAGCTGAAAAAAACTGTAATATCACCTCGGTCTTCACATTCCACATTAATTTCGGCTAAGACCGACATCAACTACCATTCATTTGAAGCTTCTTTCACCAACTGAGCATATGACTTTCTACTCAATGCATTCTCCACCAAATTTCCTTTCCCTGGTGTGTACATCCTGTCAAAGTCAAAAATTTGAAGATACCCCATCCATCTCATTTGCCTCAGATTCAAATCTCGCTGTGATAAAATGGGATTCAAACTTTTGTGATTCATAAACACAGTAAATTTATCACCAAAGAGATAATGTCTCCATGTTTTGAAATAATGGATGACTGTAGATAACTCCAAATCATGTGTTGGGTAATTCATCTCATGAACCCTCAACTGCCTTGAACCATAAGAAACCACGTGATCTATTTTCATGAGAACACAGCCCAACCCTGATCCTGAAGCTTCACAATACACCACATACCCCTTTCCTGCTTCTGGCCAGATCAAGATAGGTGCCAATGTAAGTCGAACTTTTAGTTCTTGGAATGACTTCTGACATTCCTCCGTCCATTGGAATGGAGCATTCTTCTTTGTCAGATTTTTCATTAGTGAAGCTAGTCGTCATAAATCACGCAGAAAGCATTTTTAGTAACTAGTTAGACCGAGAAAACATTTTATCTCGAACACATTATTCGGTGGTTTCCAATAGATAATGACTTCTATATTTTCAGGATCAATAGAAACACCTTTCTCATAAATGACATGGCCAAGGAAACGTACTTCCTATATCCAAAAATCACAATTTGAAAATTTGGCATACAAATAATGATCTCTCAAGATTTGTAACATTGTTTCCAGGTGAACCTCATGATCAGCCCTTATCTTTGAATAGACCAAAATTTCATCCCCAAACACCACAACAAAAGAACCCATATATTGATGAAATATTCAATTCATCAATGCCATGAAGACCACTGGTTCATTAATTAGACCGAAAGGTGTGACTTCACATTCTTAGTGGTCATCTCTACTTCTGAAAGTTGTCTTTGGAATATCCTCCTTCGAAACTCACAATTAGTGATATCCAAATTGCAAGTCAATCTTAGAGAATTACTGAGCTTCCCTTAATTGATCAAACAGATCGTCAATGCGTTGAAGTGGGTATCTATTCTTTATCATAACTTGGTTAAGATTATGATAATCAACACACAGCCGAAGAGTTCCACCTTCTATAACCACGAACAAAACCGGTGCTTCCCAAGAAGATGTACTTGGTTGAATGAAACCCTTGCTTTCCAGCTCCTCCAACTGCACTTTCAATTCCTGTAACTCTGTTGGTGTCATCCTATAAGATGGAAGGTAAATAGGACTGGTCCCCATAAGGAGATCAATTGTAAACTCCACTCCCCTTAGAGGTGGTAACCATGAGAATTTATTGGGAAAGACATCTAGAAATTGATCCACAACAGCTGGAAACTATTTTCCTCGATCTCTTCCATTGATTCCAAAGTCAAAGCTGACAATTGATAAGATATCGTTCCCACCATTGGTGCCAACAAGGTCTTTGCATCCTTCTTTACAATCATCTCTCCTCTAAAGATATGCTCGATGCCGTCCTCAGTCATGAAACTAACTGTTCTCCTATAACAGTCAATTTGAGCCTTGAATGTTGTTAGCCAATCCATACCCAAGATTAAATCATAGACATCCATAGCCAACATTGAGAAGTCCCATTTTAGCTCAGCTCCATCAAACGTTATAGCACATTCTCTATACACAAAGGCTTGACATTATCTTTCACCAAGAGGAGTTTTCAGTTTCAAAACAGAAGGCATCATTTCCAGTTTTAATCATAAAAAATAGGTTACCCACTTCTTCTTCATCTGAGAGCTAGAGCATTGAGCCCCTCTATTGAAGAAAACTATACTTCCTCCATTTATATTTTCAGCAGTGACAAATATCATAAACGGAGTATCCAACTACAGTCCCAACTCAACAGTTTGAATAGCACGAGTGATGCTTTTGAACAACTATTAGTTCACCAATGGCTCAGGTGAAACCAAATTCTCAACAGCCTCTTTTAACTAGTTATTATTCCGCCTATCAGTTATCACTTTCTAAACCAACAACAAACTCTATAAGTCTCACTCTCTAGTAACTGATGGCTTAGCATTTCAAATTCTGTCACATCAACTATCACAACATTTATTTCCAAAACAACCTTTTTACCATGTTCAACTATTTTTTAAACCAAATAACATGATTTTGAAAATTAAACCATTTTCAAAATATGATAATCATTCACTTTTTTAAAATCATTCATTTGAAAACCAATTCCATACTTTTCAAAATTGATCAATTTTTTTCACAACATGAATCATTTCTCTAAATGATGTATGCACTCCTGGTGGGAAGTCATTCCTCTATAATGCCTGTCATGCTCATCTCATTGGCTAAACCCATGACAATGAGATTTCAAAATCCAAGAAGTGTCTCCAAATACTTATTTACCCAACTCTATGGTAACATAGTGTTCATCATAAAAGGGTTAGCTACATCCTTTTATGCTATAAATTTCATGTTCTGAAAATAATACTCCTTTCTATGATTCCCATCCAAGGAATAGAAAAGAAGGGATTTCATTTCCAAAACCAGGAACATCGATGAGTACTTGTTAGGAAAGGACTGTACAAGATGATACCATTAGTAATGACCCACAAATAATCATTGGCTTGAGAGTACAATGAGTTGTTACTAGGCCTTAAGAGACATCCCCAAGATGCCAAAGGCTGGGAATAAATGCTGAAGGGTTTCAAATACAAGTGGGGGATGATTTACCCTTTAATAAATAAACCAATAAACCAACCAACCATAACCAAACATTCACTATATGATGTATGAACAAATGATAGACATCTAAAAAACTTCATTTATGTCAAACTACATCAAGGTACACAACAACAAAAGACCAAACCAAGTATCAAAGTACATAGTGGATAAACAACTCAAGACTCTAAAGGACACCAAGACTCCATGCTCCATAAGCTCTAAGATCCACAATCACTAAACGGACAAAATCATCATGAGGTAGTGCTAAAAATGTGGGAAACGTTACCTTTTACCCTGTCCCAAAAAATAACATCTGCAAAAGCACCAAAGTTCCAAAGCAGGGGTGAGTATAAAACTTAGTAGGTTTTCCCCAATGACATCCCTACTCACACCCCTATTATAGATGGGTTAGCAAAAATTACATAAAATAGTTTAAATAAAACAATTTCTCAAAAATAGTTTATAACTAAATATAAACAAATTTCTTATAACCATTTATAACTAAATGCATACAAGTGCAATTGAAACAACTTTTCCAGCAAGTTATTGTTTTCAGAAAAATAACTAAAAACACATTAGAACCATTTCACAATATCCCTTTTTGGCATACCCAACCATTCCCCAACCCATGAAACCAACCATGTATGCTACATTATGACAATTCCATACTCATGAGCGGTTTCTCGTCAATCTACCAAGTCGTCACAAGGTAATTTTTTCCCATGTGCCATTATGCCTTTGGCACTGAGCACAAGGTTATATTTCAACCAAGCCCCGTGTATGAAATTTCCATGTGCCAATAAACCTTTAGCACCAAGCACAAGGTCATATTTAAAACAAGGCCCATATATGCCACATGAACACACACCACATATTCCCAAAAATCATACCAAAACATCCCTTTCAATAAAAACACCTTTTTTTGAAAACCATTTCTGTCAAAACAATTTCAATGCCAAACCATTTCAATTCCAAACAATTTCAATAAAACTGAACTTTTTTTGAAAACCAAAGCACAACGAATTTCAAAGCCACATTTAATTTCAATAAAACATTCCCCTATTATTGAAAACATCAAATCCCAATCATGTTCCAACAATCCTGGAAAACCCACTTTTTAAAATCCACATTTTAAAATCAAGAACCAAAGCACTCATTCAAAATCTCCAATTTTCTAGATTTCACAACCATCACTCAAGAAGGTTTCCAAAAAGTTTTCAACAACCAATTCACAATTAATTCCACACAACACATACAATATCAATTTAATCCAATTTGTTCTACTAAGTGGAGTCAAGAAAGAAGCCTCATACCTTTAGGGTTCTGGCAAAAATGACCCACAAGAAATCAAACCTCAAATCCGGTGAACGCACCACCAAAACATATCTAGATACCCTTCCCTAACATCCATAAGCATTAAAATTAACATCCAAGTCAACCAAAACCCTAGATCTATACACAATGAGAGTATATATATAAAAATGAGAGAGAGGGAGATGTAGATCTTGAGGAAACCACAAAGAAACCAAAAGAAGAGACTTACCCGGGAGAAACCACATTGAAACCTCTTGGAATCGCTTCCAAACTGAGTGGGAGAGCACCTCCAACCCCTGAGAACCCAAAATCCAGAGTGAGGCTTGAGTGGGAGAGGATTTGGAGTTAAATTAGGCACCCCTGAGGGATCCCGAACTTAAAAACCCCATCATTATGTGGTTGTACGATTAGTCCGTATGGTTTGGAAAACAGTGCGCTAACCATGCACATGCCACTATCTCAAGAGAAAGGGTCCCTACAGTTTCCTCACATGGTTTGGAAAACCCTACATAGGCCATGCAAAGCCCACTGTCTCTCCCTTCATGGTTTCCTAGAGATCCCACACAGTTTTCCCTAACCGTGCTCAAACCGTGCGCCCTTAGAAAAACCTCCAAACTTATTCAAAACCATTCCAAACTCTCCCAACCTCTTCCCAACTCATCCCAAGAACTTTAAACACATAAAAGGGCATAAAAAAGATTCATACCTCAAACCAGGGGTACTAAATCCCAATATAATCTTCTCATTCTTTCTCATGTTGTAGTTGACAATAAAGCTAGAGAAGGTCTTAGGCAGTTATGATAGGATGATATCTGTACGCAAATCATTTGGGAACTAAATACCTATGATGTTCAAGTATTAAATGTAGACAATAATCTTGACTACATGATTCCCAAATGGTATATACTCTCCAATCTTAGTTGTAAACAAATATTTGGAGATCTCATATCACTCTTGTCTTGCCTTCTCTTGATATATATCTTTAAGGTGAGACATCATGCTATACATATCCATGTTTTCATGTTGCTTCAAGAGCTCATTAGACATGGCTGATAGAATGAATCATTAGACATATATGAAATCGTCAAAAAGTTTCATATATAAAGATAGTTCCTCATCATTGGCCTCTTTTCCGAAAACAACTGGAATAGGATCCTCAAGCATGTATGATTTCCTCTTGTGGAGAAGGATGACTCGTAAACGCCTCTTCCATTCCTGGAAATTGGTTCCTGTGAGATATTTTTACTTCTCAAGTATGGTTCAAAATTATATGTTTGAAGTCATTTTTCTTACCATTTCTAAAAATTAATATGATAAAGGGTTTAGTACTTTATCATTATAAAACTGAGACAAATAAATAATTTGATACTTATTATTCTCTAACTATTTTATCAAAATACAATAGCCCACACCATTAACTTTAGAATATTATGTTTTCTGAATATTCTAGTGGAAAGGATCCATATTTCCCTTCTGATTAACCTAAATAGGGTTGGTCAAGCAACTTGAAGGGTTTTTGGTAGGCATTCCAAATTCCAACTGCATTAACTCGCAGCTCCTTGATCCATTGAGTGGACTCCCCAATCCTGAAATCCTTTTATTTTGTATTTCCTCAACCTTTTCCACTTGGTCACACAAAGTCCTACTGTGGAAATCAACCCTTGATGTGAACCAATTCAATTCAGCCCAAAACCTTTAATTATAATTCCCCAATAATTTAAAGCACACTAACTAGGGTCGGTCAAGCACTTTGAGCTATGGTTCGATTCTAACCAAGATTATGGAAGGCTATATCGACTGGATATTTTATATGAGGGATTTTATCTTTATATGTAAATTTTTATTTTATTATCTTTGATTAAATGATTGTTAATATTGAGTTGGATATACTTAAGTTATTAACCATGTCTAAGATAATATTTACACATAATACGGTCTTATTTTAGTTCCATCTTGCATGTTTGTGATCGTGACAACACACCCACAATAGATAAACCATGAAACTGACAGAAATAAAATAAATTTTATGATCATGAGCTTGTTCTATTGGTTAGTTTATCTAGTAGTTGATAATGTAACCCAAGACCTAGGGGAAAAACACCTTGAACTTTTTTGGGTTTGTGTTTACATCTTTCCACCTTTCCAACTTTGTATCTCCTTGTATTGGTTTCACCATGGCCCCAAACTTGATTTGCCTCCACTAGATTGGGAGCTCCATCCATTATATATGTTTTTATCTCACTCATGGGTGAGGGGTAAAATAGGGTTTTACATAAAAGAAACCTTGGGCACATATGCCCTAGAATTTATGAAGAGAAGTCTCTGAGGACAAAAAATTTAATTTAAATAAATTAATTAAAAGAAACCATTCACATTCAAAGGTCTTGGTCTAGCTCATGATCATCTATACATGAAACGATATTTGAAAATAAATAAAACTAGCATTAAATTATTTAATTATTATTCTTTATGATAAATCATGCTTGAATCATTTAATTTTCTTCAATTAATCAATCGTTTTATCATAAACCCTTTTTTTTGAATTCCTTGAGATTCTCATCCATCATAATTTTAAAAAAATAAATTCATTTTAAATTATCTTTGTATGTAACTTGTAACTTGGAGGAAACCTGGAAAATTCCCATTCATAACTACCCAATGAGTAGAAATGAACATTACACGTATGTTAAATTAAACACATATATATATATAATACCTATCACTTTTTGTGCCTCATCTTTACACAAACACTATGGTACGTGTCTCAACGGTTTGTATAATATAATAATAAATTTTAATAAATCTTTCTAATTTGGATGAGTACACGGTGTGTAGTTCCACTACACAGCGTGTACTTTTGTTCATTGTCCATCCTAAGTACATGCCTAGGGGCATGGAGTGTATATGTACATCAGAAATATTCGGAGTACACAACGTGTTCAGTGGGACACACGTTGTGTAGTATCCACGTTACACAGTTTCCAGTCGGGAAAGTTTTGTATGGGGCACACGGTCTAACCCTAACCCGATGGGACTACAAGTTGTGTTCAGTGGGCCAAACGGCGTGTAATTTAGAAATTGTGTGCCCCATATTCCAAGTCAACACTTGGATTCTCAAATACTTAGATAGAATCCAATGACACAGCCTTGTTTGGAGGACCGTCCTGGTGCATGGAACATATACTACACGACATGTACTACCGAATACATGCCTTGTGTTCTGGTTTTGTACATCCAGGAAGCTTTGGAACCTCCGGATGAGATCCTCTATTTTATTTTAATCAAAATTAAAAGAAAAATCATTTATGTATGGTGAGTGAGAAACTAAAGAGGAGGAATAGATATCGAGATTCATATTTATAGAACTATTAACTTGAATTGAAATAACTAAGCTATTAAATGTGTAAATCACCAACAAAAAGCTAAATAATTATAATCAATGATGTAACCTCTCTAATACAACTTGTAGGTTTCGGGCATAGTGGGAGTGTGTTGGTGGGTGTACCAAACATTAATTTTTCCATTAAAAACGATCGATCTTAGATCTGTCACGATAATAAATTTTCAGATCTTTAGAATAAAATGAAGAACAAAAGAAAGGAAGGGAGTCCCAGAACCATATATAGGATCATCATATGTTGGTTATAATTAATTTAATTAAAGGGAAAGAATTACCTTGATGTAATTCTCTCTCCTTTGATGTTTCTGATCATGATCTTATGTGATCTTTTGTTTCATCATAGAATCTAATTGTTGGATTCCTCTAGCGGTGATCCACACGTGCTTCACGTATCTATGGACGTCGATGAAGGGATATTGGGTTATATTGTGGAAGAGCCTTCACTTGTGATGTCCAACTTTGATTGCCTTGAGAGCCGCTTGCAAAGCGATCCCCTTGATCTGGTGGAGGAGGATCTCTCTCGTAGCCTGAGAGCATTCTTGGAAGAAACAAATTATCTCTTGTCTTGAGAACTTTCTCTAGATCCGTTGTGCACAACCACCAATAATGGCTAGGCTAATGAGAATTATATAATTGTGATTTTAATTACTTATAATAATAAAGTTAATTAATTACCCAAAAGCATTTATTCATTTCATTTAATTCTTAGTAAGACCCCATGTCTAATAATAACAATTAACTATTATTATTACTTGACAACCATCCAGCGAATTACACCTAATATTATTTGATTAAATAAATATTATTATTTTTCAGAAATACCTAGAAAAAATACATAGTGTGTATATTAATATACATGGTGTGTACTTTTTTCCATTTTCCTTATTTCATACACCACATTTAATAGACCTTGGATAATGGATATTTATTTCTCAAATAAATATCACTGCATTACACGCTTATAAATATATTATTTCTCCCACAATATATTCTCTAAAATAACTAGTGTCAAAATAAATGTGATCAATCATCCTTGAATAATTATTAAACCACAATCAGGAATAATCATTATGCGACTTCTTAAATTAATATTTAACTGAGATACTTGGACACACTTAGTGTGTAACCCTCTAAGCTTCTTCTTAAGTGGAATTAGGTAGAGCCTTCCTAAATTCCAAGGATAGCATCTAGCAATATTCCAAGTCACCCATAGAGAAAGAAGTTAACACTACAATGGCGTTTCACCTCCTAAAAATGCTTATCGTGTAATGTAATACCTTTGTCTCAATATCTCTAATCAAGTGGGTTTCATTCTAGTGCAATCAACTCATGTTCTCAATTATTATTTCTTTGAATTTCTAGAATTTAACTTGCCCATTCCTTACCATGGACATGGATTTATTTAGGCTATATCAATCCCATCACAAAGGGCCCGAGATATCTACTTTCATTATGGAACAGAAGGGACAAATCCATTCTTGCATTATCTATTAATGCAGTATTACTCATGATGCACCCATCATATCCTACCACGCTAAGAATAGTGTGTCATCACAGTTTTCATCAATACATCTAAGTGTGAGAGTTGTAATACCCATTAATAATAATCCCAAAGTCTAAGGACCAATACACATGTCCGCATATAGGAACATCTAATGACACTATGAAATGTGGATTTCCTACTGGCGGGTCTCATTCTCATAATATCCTCATGGATATTTCCAAGGGCACATAGTATTAGAAGATACCTCAAAGTTTTATGAGTCCTCACCCTTAATGTCCTGTATTATTTGTGTCCCTTAAATAACATATTCTGTCCTTAAAAAATATATATTCAAGAATAATGTTATGTCACTTCTGGGTTCTCATCATAGCAGGGATCCTCTATGACCCTTTAATGTAATAGATATACTTAGGAAATTATCACATGATTTGTCATGAATAAGAACAATCAAGATGTGATAAGGTATTTATTAATGAATAAAGTACAAAGTAGTTGGTTCTAGGCCACCAAATCCAATAGTTATGAGGAGCAGGACCCTCTAATTGAAGGGATAGATACTTAAGTTGGATAAATTGCTCCCTCGATGAGATGGAGGTGTGGGCCACTCCTTATAGGAGTAACTAGGGTATCGCAGGATAGTCTGGGGTAGTTCTCCCTCAACTTTGTGTAGTGGTGATGGGTGGGACTCTTCACTTGGGTTCCCTTAGTTTAGTTTTGGGTGAAAGAATCTGATGACTAGACCTCCAGTGTCAGACACTAGAGTTGGATCTAGTAGATTGTTCTCGATTGTGTGTATTACTCAGATGGGTTCTATCAGTGCTGGTTGAACTCGTGGAGTGTGATCTACTAGTCTTTGTGTTATGACATGAGCCTTCGGTGATAATCCTGATGCCTATTATGATAATGAGACATCATGTTTCTTAGTTTTTGAGATGTGTATATCTGGATGTTCATGGTACATGTATTGGTATATACCTGAGTAGAGCTGAATGTGCATTTATTCATGGTTTTTCTCTTCTGATTTATCTTTGTTGTTTTAGGGTCCCCAATGGAGTATTCTTTTACTCACCCCTGCATAGGCTTCGCCCACACATGTTGTGTCTGTTGGAGATGATGGGTTCTTCGACAGAGACCTCAGCAGCCTGGGACCAGGCATTTCCCAGTGAGATACGATAGGTAGGACATACTCCCACAGCTTCTGACAGCCACTCCTTTCCTACCATTCAGGTGGGGTCTTTTGCGTAGGTCTTACAGATATCTTTTTTACATTTCTGTTTTCAGTTTTTCTTTTGTTTGGTTTGTATTCTGGCCCATTTTACTTACAACTTGTACCTTTACTTAGTGGTTGTTTTGAGTAATGAATGTTTTCTATTCCAGTGGTTTGGGGCGTGGTTGTGTATGTGTGAATGCATATAGATACTTAGGAAAATGCCTCTCATTTTTTGGGATAATTCCTTTGGTGCTAATCGTCAACCCCTGGCCTTTAGGAGGCGGGCTTGGAGTAGTCACAGCATGGGCCCCAAGGGATGGGTCATCATAGATCCCGTATTTTTTCTATTTTCATTATTTATATGAAAATTATTTTCAAATGGTTTTCACATGCCATTTGTCTAAAAAGTCACGTGATGCTGGGGGATTCATCTGGAAACCTTCATGTAATCAACAAGTTTCTTGGATACCTTCACAAGAACAAGGATTCCTGTAAAATGTTCTCTGTGTGATCTTTATTGGGTAACTTCCTTTGGTTTGAACCAAAAGTACTTCTTGAAGTGTCTTATGCCTAAGGTAAAGCTTCTAGGAGGAATATGGGGATCTTGGGAGCTTATTTGGTTAGGGGTTTGATGATCCATGGGGCTTGAGAGGTGTGTGTAATGGGTTATAAGTGGTGTCCTTTTATAACGGAAATGAGAGGCACTTTATGAAAGTGTGAAACTATTATTTTATTATATAGTGATATTATGATTCTAAAGATAAAAAACAAATTAAAGTATAATATAAGATGACTCATGGTCAAAATAAAATCATCCAATAATAATTGGATAGGTTTTGAACATTATTTTAATATTAATAATCATATTTATTTAAATCATTTATTAATGAGGTAGATAGTGCATCATTATTGTGTCATATATAATTTACTTTATCTGATGTCTAAAAATTATAATAAAAATACCATGATTTATTAAATATTTTTATCTTTCCAATTAATATTTATTGTTGAAAATATGACTTATATAACCTCATTTAATAATTGTTTTACTAAAACATATTTGTTTATGTCATTTTTTCCTTTACTTTATGTTAATTAAAATAAAGTGTCATTAGAATTCATAAGTGGCTCCATGGGATACCAAAATCAACCCAAGGATTTCCATTGTCTTCCATGACTCATAAAATAAGTTTAGTACAATTGTTAAGGTAATTTTGTATTATTATAATATTCTTTTTACCTTGAATCACCCTATTTACCTTTAACTGCCGTAAATAAAAGTCAAAAGTTAATATTCACCCAAAATTATTGTCATCTTATTGAACTAAATTTTACATACTAATAACAACCATGTATGTTGGATTTTTTAAATTCAATTCACAGAAGCAGTAAAATTCTATTTAAATGAAAAGGTCAGTTTTTTAACTACTACTAAGTGGTTTCACTATTCATCAAAAATTGAAGATTTTTAGAAAAATACCAAAAATTCAGCCTAATCTATATTTGATATTCTTAATTAAAAAATGATTTCTATTTTACCAAATTAAAAACATATTAGTTTCATTAATTAATTTAAAATTAATTCCTGTTGTCAAAACAAATAGCGTGTTTTTAAGAAACAATAATTATCCAAAGATTGACACTTGTTTATGTCTAATTTCAAAGTAAAATTAATTAAAATGACCAACATTGGATGAAATGGTAAAAATATAATCTAATTATACTTCCAAACCATTAAAATTTATAATTTAACACTATAAATTATTTTGATTAAAAAAGTTGTTTTCAATTAAAATTTTGTATTTTTCACTATTCACCCAAATATGAAAGCTATCATAAAAACAGCAAAAAATTATTAAAACTAAATTTTTTATGTCCCGATTCTAGATAAAAGTTTATTTTTTAAAACTTAATATATAAAAGTGTCAAATATTGGATTTAAAAGGGGTTCTCCATTAAAAGGTGTTAAAATTTAATTTTTTTGAAAAAAAATATTTTTTTTATCTGAAAAATTGAATTTGTTCTTATAATATGTCTAAGAAAAACATAATACATAAGTTAAAATTATATGGAGTATATAAAATTAAAAATCCAGTTAATACTATTCATAACTATTTTTTGAATGGTTAGTTTGGTAAATCGTGGTGTGCTCGAACTCAGTGTTGCGTATAGTACAAGTTATTGAATTACTTTGAAGAGATAATGTAACAAGAAATCTTGGGGTGTTACATTATCCCCTCATTCAAAAAATTGTGTCCTCACAATTTGAAATTTTTCTTCGAAAATAAAGGGTTAAAAATAGAAAAAAATACCTTTGTGGAAAACCCACATTGGAAATTGGGTTAATAAAATTTAGTCTTAATAAGAGGGAAAGGGAATGAAAAAGTCACCACCAAATTATGATCTCAATTAGAAGAACATTGGTGGAAATTAGAGACACATAATTGGAGGAAAACGTAAATATTTATAGGGAGTGATTGAGGTCATCAATCAGAAACAAATGTAAAATTTAGGGCCTCAAATCCATCCATCCATGATGATTTAAAATATCATCAGCCCAACAAAACATAAAGCATTAGGATAAAACATGTTTGGTTTTAAGATCCCTTCCCTAAAGTTTAATAATTAATTTATTCTTATAATAAGATATATATATATATATAATTGACGATTAGAGTTTCATCCTTCATCTAATTCTTACCACAAACTCATCTTTCACTCCAAACGATGAGTATTCAAGATGAATTGGTCACACCTAATGTGCTAGAATCAACTTATAGAGAATCACATAATCTACAAAGGATGAACTATATATTTCCCTTTTCTTTATAGATTAACCAAATCCTAACTAGTTTGTAAAATATTAGATGATCCTCAAAAAGAATAATCCTTTAGGGAAGGAAATACTAATATTAATTTCTAAAATTAAACCAACAATAACCAAAGTTCAATAAATACCATTCAATAAACAATTTTCCATAAAATCTTTCAATATAATCCAAACTAATATTGAAACCCAAAACTCAAAATAATTTTTTTATGTAGTCTTCCACGTTAAATTGTATCTCCAAATAACATCGATTATTCTTAAAGTCACATACTTAAAAGTAATTAACCTAATCGCATATTCTCTATGATAGGTCAATAATTTCTATAAATAACCAAAATCGCTATAAATCCACAATAAAAACATAGATAAAAACCCACCATTACTCCTCAAATGAAATCCCATAGTATTCTATTTACCTTAGGCATGTAGTTTTACCAAAAGAGCAAACATCTTCCAAAATAACAGTTATCACTTACTCACCAAATCATTTTCCTATACTAAGGACAAATATTAAGTTCCCAAAATCAATATATTCTTGATCCATAAAAACATTTATCTAAAAATAATTAGTTATACTAACCAGGGACTTCACGTAGTCCAGTGGTAGGCAATAAATCCCAGTCGTACTTTGGTTGTGGGTTTGATTCAAGCAGCTTTGTCCGACGCGACGGGTTGTCAAACAGTCTGCATGTTGTCCCTTTTCAAAAACTATATAATTTTATAATATTCCTAAAAATGAGATAGATTCTTCAAAATAACTATAACATAGTTTAACCACAAATGTTATCTCATACCTCGCATTTTCATCCCAAAAACTAATAACCTATAATTGCCTCAAATTCAAGGGTCATATAATCCCAAATGGTTCTTTATACCTATATGCACAAAAGAAGAGATAATTCTTCCTCAAATACCATTTTCACAAAACAAGAAGCATGGTTACACATAAAAGATAATAGTATTCCAAATTAATCCCATACTTTTAAACATTTCTCCATCCATTTAATTCCATATAGGTTCTTCCTTGACCAAGAGGTTATCCTATAGAATGGGGCATTCACTCGGGTAATGTCCAGGTCCCCTATATTTATGGAAAATGATTGTAAATGGATTATTGGGATCATTTTTATTTTCTTCCATAATACTCTTCATTTTTCCATGTAAATTATTTACTTTATGTCCTTCTTTCCCACACATAAATCATTTCTTCATTCCATTGAGACACTTTACTGGGTGTCACATTCCACATTTCCTGGATGATGGAAATTGAGCTTTCTTTTCTCCATGGTCTCCACTACTGGAGCTCTTATCATTCATCGACTTTCTCTTCATTGTTGAGTCCTGGATTTGGTTAATATATATGTTTTAGATCATATTTTTGGAAAAATATTTTTTCATGAACATGATATATTTTTTACCTATCAACATTCCATTTCGTTGATCATTTCCACCACTGTTCCCACCATGTACATCATCTCCAATGCTACTATGACTTCCTTTGAATCCAGCCATTGACTAACATAAGAAAGCATAGTGTGAGTCATAAAATCATTTTGAGAATATCAAAACACCATATTTTTAATCTAAAACCCCTTAGTATTAACGAAGGTTATTTATTATCATCTTATATAAAAATACTTCAAATTGGTTTGTAACTAAAATGTGAATTACCCTAATCATATCCCCCAGGAGTATTGTAACCAAGAGTGAATCAAGGCTCATTGTCATGTACCAGGATACCCCGGGTCAAACCTAAAACTCATTGTTGGAGTTTTCAATCCTAGTTACATCTATGCTAGATCCACCTCTACCTTCTCATATTCATATAGGGATGTATTTCTTGGAAAATACACAAAATCTCTACATTACAAAAATTATAGGAAGTTCTTCTATACTAATCCTCAAAGTTTATCTTAGGGTAATGTTCTCTAATCAGAGTATATGTAAATATAGTTTCCAAGGATTGTACTAAACTTCCTCGGATACCAACAGTAATGCCCCGACCGCAGTTACGCAGAGTGGGTGCATTATTACATAACATTGGCATGATACAAGGAATCGTGTACTGAAAGAACGATCAGTTTATAAGCCTTGAAAATACTAGATACATTCATAAGTTTTACATTACATTATAAAATGAAAAACTACAACGAAATAGTCTCCATAAGCCACACTCATATCCCTTATACTATCCCTGAATGTCATTTATAATATAATTATTCGCATCCTGGAAAAAATAAAACATAGAAAGGGGTGATCTCAGATGCTCAGTAGGGATAAGAATATAGCTGAAACTTTCATAAATAAGCATAAACATTTAAGGCAATGTATAAGACTAAAACAAAAGCCTCTTAAACATGAACTTTAACATAATATGGAAAAGATAAAATCAAATAATGTCATTTACTTATCCACATGGATATTCTACTAGTCAAATAATCACATGAAATATCAATATCCACTTTCATAATGATGGAATGCATAATGCCAGACTTCATAACCACATAGTCAAGGCCTTGTGTCAAGACTACAAATAAGATTTTTTCAAGGCCTTTTTCCAAGACACTAGTTTGTCTCATGAGACCTACCAATGCATCGAGGAGCAATAGTGGGCTCCACTAGTCACTTATTAATTCCAATTCATTCCTCATATGAAAAGGTTTAAACATAACATAAACAATAATTTTAAAACTATCATATGAAATGTCAATACATTATCCATAAACCATGAATGGTATAGAAATAACACATCCAAAGTCAAACATATCACAAAACCTTCAATACAGTATGAAACATTTGTATCATAATAAATCAACCTTGATCAATAATAATATCTCATAAAGGATGTTGATGTAGTTGAAAATAATCCATAAAATTGTTTGAGAGAAATATATCTTTTTCAAGAAAACATTTGAAAGTATCACTATTTATCAAGAAGATGTTTAAAATAGAATTTTGAATCAATGTTTCCCATACCACTTTGAAACTTTTAAAAGGAATTTAAATTTTTAAACATTAATGTCCATATAAATAAAACATTAAATTCGTTTTTAAAACATGGACATTAATGAGAAAGATTTAGAAGAATAAATTTTTAAAAACATTTAAAATGATATTTTAGTTAGAGTTCTTAACCAAATGAGAGACCCTTGAATACAAATAATTGAGGTAATAAAAACTTTATAATATCATGAGAATAAAGGGATTCAAGATATACTATGTCAAAGTATAGTATATACACCAAATTAAAGTGAATTAGCGCATAACAACAAAGAAGTCTCAATGGAATGTAAGTTGAGATGAATTCCTTTATAAAGATTGTATCCTTTGGTTAAGGATAAATAAATGACATAATTATGTATCACAAATATAAATACACTCAATATTATTGTATATTCAGCGTAAATCAATCAGAGTACATTCACACATATTCATGTAAAAACAACACCAATGAATTGGATGTTTAACTCAATGAATAGAAATTGAGTTAAAATTTCTCTTATCAATTTTATATCAATGACTTTAAATTTATAAATGGAGTGTTTATGTGTATGAAAATTATATCCACAAAAAGTGGAGTGGAAATTACTACATAAGTAAATAAATAGTGATTTCCCACATAATCTTGGAGTCATGTAATCAATGAAGTATGTGTAAAGCCCAATGAGTGGAAATTAAAATTTGAAATTTCCTTACCGATTTGGTAACTTATGAAACATAAACCCCATGAAAGAAGTATCAACCAATGAATATGTAAATAACCATAAATTAAATTATATTACACAAATAATACAATCTTGGGTAGTACATACACCACACAAAAGGAAATAGTGGAAATATAGACTAAATCTCATAAGAATAAGAAGTGAGATGAAAACCCTTACTTCGTTGTAATCAATCGAGTCATATGAAAAAAAGTTAATAACCACCAAATGAATCACATAATACCATGAATATAAATAGAATTATGATAATATAAATCAAATGGTAGTACATAATACACCACATGGAATAAATAACTGGTGAATAATGGAAATCTCACAAAATTAAAAGTGAGATAAGAAACCCCTTACCTCATGTATGACTTGACTCGTTCGTTCTTTAATCTCCTAAATAATAAACTAAAGTTAATTTATAATTTATTAAGAACCTTTTTCAAGTTTATTATTACTTTCATATCACATATTACCATGTTATAAACATTATGTAATCATTTAAGTTAATAATGGTCGTTTTGTCGATATTTGGTACTTGAGTCAAAGATGAACTTGTTATAATTACAATTTTTCCATATGGTCAAAATTACATTATCCCAAGAATGATATAAATGATTTAGATATCATATATATATTTTATATCCAGTATATATATGTATTTATAACAGTAAAAAACATTTGGAGATAAGTAATGGAATGCACCGTTTATGGAGATAGTAAGTCGTACATATGCATTAACGCTACTTTCATTTCTATTTTGTATTTTAATGGAATTAAAACATAATGATACATAGGTATATTATAATTCCAGTATAATATCATATATAATATCATTAAATCCATCCTTTATATGTCCCACACAAGTCATTAACGAGTCATATTACTTTGACGGGGTGGTAGTCCGCACTTCCTCAAATGAAACTATCGCGTTTTACCCATAATGGAAACCTTAAAGGTATGATATAAATGGAAAATACATAAGCACAAAGAAAAAATAAACATAATATATATCATATATAAATACAGTTCCATCTTAATGGTCACCATGAGAGGCGTTAGGAGATAATCGAACAATCATTGTTTTGTGAGGCGCTAGTTTGATATCCACATAAACAGTATGTTCATCACCCATTAGATGGAGGTGTTTGTAAGTGTAGTTCCAATAATTCTCATAACGACATCCTAGTATATTTATGATACTGGTTTTGTTATAAAATAATGGAATAAAAAGAGTTTAGGGTGTTGGAGATGTAAAATAAAACAAAATAAAACAAAAGAATTTAAGAGAAAGCGTTACCTTTAATTTGGGTAACTTTCTTTGGTTTGAACCAAAATGACTTGTTAAAGTGCCTTATTCCTAAGTTAAATATTCTAGGAGGAATAGGGGGATATTTAGAGCTTATTTGGATAGGCTTTGGACGAGCCAAGGGGCTTGAGAGGTGTGTGTAATGGGTTAGAAGTGGTGTCCTTTTATAAGGGGGAGAAGGGGCTCTTTAGGAAAGTGTGAAAATATTATTTTATTATATAGTGATATTCGGTTTACAAAGGTCCAAAACTAATTAAAGTCTAAGATAATATGACTCATGGTTGAAATAAAATCATCCAATAAGAATTTAATAGGTTTTGGATATTATATTAATATTAATAATCATACTTAGTTAAATCATTTATTAATGAGGTAGTTACTGCATCATTATTGTGTCAAATATAATTTAATTTATTTGATTTATAAAATTATAAGAAAAATATGATGATGTAGTAAATATTTTTATATTTCCAATGAATATTTATAGTCAAAAATATCACTTATATAACCCCATGTAAAAATTGATTTACTAAGAGATATTTGTTTATGTCATTTTTGCCTTTACATTATGTTAATTAAAATAAAGTGTCATTATCATTCATAAGTGGCTCCATGGAGTCCTAAAATAGACCCAAGGATTCCCATGGTCGGCCATGACTCATCCAATAAGGTTAGGACAAGTGTTAAGGTAATTTTGTATTATTATAATATTCTTTTTAACTTGAATTACCCTATTTACATTTAACCGCGGTAAATAAAAGCTAAAATTTACTATTCACCAAAAATTATTTTAATCTTATTGAACCGAATTTTACTTACTAATAACATCCATTTATGTCGGATTTTCTAAATTCAATTCACAGAAGTAGTAAAATTCCATTTAAATGAAAAAGCCAGTTTTTTAACTACTACTAAGTGGTTTCACTATTCATCAAAAATTGAAGCTTTTCAAAAAAAATACCAAAAATTCAGCCTAAGATATATTTGATATTCTGAATTCAAAAATTATGTCTATTTTACCAAATTAAAAACATAGTAGTTTCATTAATTAATTTAAAATTAATTCCCATTGTCAAAACAAATAGCGTGTTTTTAAGAAACAATAACTATCAAAAGATTGACACTTTTTTATGTTCAATTTCAAAAGTGAAATTAATTACAATGACCAAAATTGGATTAAATGGTAAAAATATAATCTAATTATACTTCCAAACCATTCAAATTTATAATTGAACACTATAAATTATTTTGATTAAAAAATTTGTTTTCAATTAAAATTTAGTATTTTTCACTATTCACCCAAATATGAAAGTAGAAAAACACCAAAAATTTATCAAAACTAAATTTTTATGTTCGAATTCTAGATAAAAATATTATTTTGTCAAATTTAATATAATAAATTGTCAACTATTGGATTTAAAAAGGGTTCTCCGTTAAAAGGTGGTAAAATTGATTTTTTTTTGAAAAATATATTTTTTTATCTTAAAAATTGAATTTGTTCTTATAATATGTCTAAGAAACACATAATACATAAGTTAAAATTATATGGAGTATATAAAATTCAAAATCCAGTTAATATTATTCATAATCATTTTTTGAATGGCTAGTTTGGTAAATCGTGGTGCACTCGAACTCAGTGTTGTGTATAGTACAAGTTATTGAATTAATTTGAAGAGATATCATATCAAGAAATCTTGGGGTGTTACATATGTCCTGGCGGGAGAGTGATCTATCTTTGGATGAAGTTAGTTGACTATGTGAGCATAGATTTATTTTTTCTAAGTACAAATGGTTAGACCCAAAAACTTTGCATCTATTTCTTTTATATTTACCTTACTTTTTCCTAATCTTAATATGAAGGAAGACTTTACGGGCATGGAATTAGATTTTTCTCATACCAACCTCTTATGAGTTTTTGACCCTAATAGGTTTTACACCTTTTTCTATTATTGAAAACTAAATCTTTTTTGTGATATAGTTTGGGGAATTCTAGGTCAGGCCTTTTATTGATGTATTTTACGGTCTTTTAGCTCTAATATTTTGTCTCTATATTTTAGGGTATTCTGGATCGTACCTTCTATTGTTATAGTTTAGGTTCCTCCAGTTTGGACCTTTTATTTTTATAGTTTTTGGTATTTTAACTCATAACTTCTATTGTTTTAGCTTAGGGTCTTCTATGTCGTATCTTCTATCATTGTAGTTTGGGGTCTTTTTGGCCGAACATTTTAATTTTGTAGTTTAGTTTATTTTTGATCAAACCTTCAAGATACCATAATTTTTAAGGTGTTGCTTCCATGAATTGATTTATGAATACATACATGGGTCATACATTCCAGGTATGACCCAAGACACCATAAGATTCTAAGTTCTTATGTGGTGTTTTTAGGGCTCAGAAGTATTGGAGTTTATTTCCTATAAGGAGGAGGTACCTCTAGTTGGTAGGTCAAATACCTTATGTGTCAGTAACATTGTCGAAAAAAGGTATCTCCACACATTTCAAAGTTCCATGGATGGTTTTGGAAATGGAATGGGTGTATGGATAAACTATAGGTAATCTAGTGCCTTGCTGGATAGTTAGAATATGAGTTGTGTAAATCATATGTCTAGGAAATTTAATCAATGAATCATGGAATGGGGAATATATAATAGGGCTGACCCAAAACACCATAAGTTTTTGAGTTCCACCAAGGTTTCATATAGGCTCATAAGGATTGGATTTCCTTTCATATAAGGAGGAGATTCCTCTGAATGGTAGATCAAATACCTTATGCACGAGTTCATAGGGCATACATGCATGGTCAAGTGGAGTTAATCCCCACTATTTTCCAAATTCCATGAAAGATTTTTGAAGACACAAACAGATGGTTAATAAATTTGGTTATGGAGAAAAGGACTATCTATGATTGGTTATAGAATCCTAGGTTAGATTGGATTTTTTTTGGGAGGCTCATGCCTTACACTATGGGGTTTTGATTCATGTGGTGTCTTCCATCAAAATGTTTTGGAATGGAGTGTAACATCCCTTCTTTGAGAGAGGGTATAATAAACTGTGATGTAACATCGAGGATGTTGAATATGCTTGAATAATATGGTTATAAGGATTATAAATCATGGTACAAAGTTCTTAGGTTGTGAGGATGGTATGGGAAAATAATTTTGGGGATGGCCTAAAACACTCTCAGGTGTTGAGTCCTTCCGCGATGACATCAGGCTCACAAGAATCAGAATTCCCTTCATATAGCGCCAATATCTCTCTGGTAGGTAGGAGTAAGACCTTATACATTTATAGTAAGGTCAAAAAGAGAGATCTATTTTACTTTCCAAGGGCCATGAAAGGTTTTTGGTAACTCGAGGTGCTAAGATCATGAAGCCTAATTTTGTGAAAACATGATATTTAAGAAGGGTTTGAGAACCCTAAATTTGTGTCACCACCTTGTGAACGAATTGTCATCGCGAGGAGATGTTACAAACCATTACTATAACTTTTTACTATACTATGGGGTCATGTGCACATGGATTTTCTTTTACATAAGACACAATATAGACCCTATGATCTTTATGCATCATTTATATTTGATATAAGTTTTTTCTAAACCCTAGAGATGAAGACTTTAGTGAGTTGAGACATTACTTTTGCTCAGGATTCCCTTTGGGGCTTTTCAACCTAAAATTTTTTTTTTCTCTCTTTCACTAAAATTTTAGGTTCTTGTAATTTGGGACACCATAGGATAAATTTTTAAGTTCCTATAGATTTTACCAAAGTGTAGATAGTTTACGGCTGTGACGCACATAGACCTATTATGAGGGGAATATTTCACAAGGGCCTAATTAGGATACTACGGTCAAGAGTACTCTAACATCCTACTATGTGGGATATGGAAATGTTGTAAATAATGGATCATGGTTCTGAAGTCATGAGTAATGATATGGGAAAATCATGATGGGGATGGCCTAGCACACCCTCAAGTGTTGAGTTCTTCCTTAGTTACATCTGGCTCACAAGGATCAAAAATCCCTTCACATAGTGCCAAGATGTCTTCGGTTGGTAGATCTGATGCATTATGCATCTATAGAAAGGTAAAATGGTGAGATATATTTTCATTTATAGGGTCCGTGAATGTTTTTTTGTGAACTAAGCCTCTCAAATAATGATGTGTGATTTATGGGATGAGGGGCCTAAAATATGCCATAAGCACCATATTCTCTAGTTGATCAGGGTTAGGCTCCTGTGGTCCTTTGATAAGGGATGATAATTGGTGATGGCCTACACATTTTAACATCATGTCGTGAGGTTTTATTCATTTTTTAGTTTTAATATCTTGTAGTTAGGAAATTTTAATTTCAACCATGCGGTAAGGGTTTTCCTTTCCTTGGAGTTTAATGTTATGTTATAATGATGTGGGAATAGACATGAAAGTTTTTTCAAGATTTATTTGGGGACAATTTCACTGGTTAGTGGAATTTATATGCAAGGGGAATATTTTATCCATTTATAATCTTATTGGTGTGTAACCGTATTCTACATCCCTTCTTACACAGATGCATTACGTATGACAGAATGTTGTATGTAGATATGACCCATGCATAGGAAAAATGATCCTTTATTACATAGAACCTTTTAAAAAAAGGTATATACTATTTTTTAATTTAATTTAATTCCATGTGGATAGGAAATTCACCACATAGGTATGAAGTATATGCATCTTGAGGTGAATTTTAATCATTTCATATATTAAAGCTAAACCCAGGATTAGAGATTTGGGTGTTTCTACATATCATGTGATGTGAGGAATCAAGCCTTATATATTTATTGTATTAATGCTCCATGCATTGGTTCAACCCATACATAGGGTGGGGGAAGATTTATGTTGATTATTTCATATGGACTCTTAATTAGAGATTCAGGCATCACTACGTATCATGTGATGATGGGAATAAATCCACACATAGTTATTGAAAGGGAAACTCTCTTCAAAGGTCTGACCTATATGCATAGGGGGGAATGGTTCCTATTGATTATTGTATCTAGACTTGAGATTGGATATATGAGAATCACTACATATCTTGTGATGAATATAATCAATCCATGTGTAGTTATTCAAGGAGATGGAGATCTAACCCATATGTAGACGGGGTAATTATTCCCATTTCTTTTTGTATTCGGGCCTAATATTGGAGATCTGGGCATCACTATGTATCATGTGATGATAAGAATCAATACGAACATAGTTATTGAATGGGAAACTATCTAACAAAGTCTAAATAGTATGAAGAGGGGGGAATTTTTCCATTTATTGTTGTATATGGGACTAGAATTGGAGATCCAGGTGTCACTACATATCATGTGATGACAGGAATCAAGACACATGTAGTTATTGAACAAGAAACTATTGACGTAGGTTTGAAATGTACACATAGGGTATTTATTCCTATTGATAGTTGTATCTAATCCTAAGATTGGATATTCTATCATCACTATGTATATTATGATGATAGGAATAAAACCACACATAGTAATTAAAAACCATGTAGTTTGACATCATGAGGCGATGACGTAAGATCCCTGACGTGAAAAAAATATTGTGAATGGGCCCAAGAATGGAGGTATGGGGATTAATATGCATCCTTTGATGGTAGGAATCAAGTCACATGTAGTTCTGGAATGGATGTGTGGTGGGAGACCAAAACCTAGGATAGGGGTCCTCTCAGGTGAGGCTCATGGTAATGTGTAATTTTATGTCATGAAAGAGACATTAACTATGCAGTTTAACATTATCCATCAAGGAATTATGGTGTTCCTTTTAAGGTATTGTATCTAGAACCATGATAACCCTATCATACATTGATATTAATTTTTCATTCTTGGAAGTCCTTACAAAAATTACTAATCTCACATGATCTATGCTTTATGTTGGAAATAAGGAATGGAAAAGGTTCCTCTTACCATGAATAGGAGATTAAGGAGAGGACAAGGGTATTTTGTATCCTTTGGTAGATGGTACAAGATATAGTATTCAATCATCCCTATGTATCTAATTGGAATGACAATCAAGATATACATAGTTCTTGAAAACCATTTAGTTTATTTTCATGAAGATAGGACATCATTCATGCAGTTTAATGTCATGTGGTGAGGATGAAGGTGACTTGATGTGAAAGAAGATGAATTTTCTACAAGGAACAAGAATGGACGTTTGGGAATCAACATGTATGTTGTGATGGTAAGAATCTAACCACATACAGTTCTTGGAAACTTATCATTTTAGTGTCATGAAACAAAGACATAAACTGTGTAGTTTAATGTCTTGCAGTAAGGATGAGGGTCACTCGATGTGAAAGAAGAGGAACATTGGGGATCTATGTAGCTTTACATTATGTGGTGAGGGGATTTTTAGTGTAGTTTAACATTACATGGAGTGGAAAAAATATGTTTTTCATTTTAAAGTCTTTATTCCTTGACTTATTCCATACAATTTAACATCATGTGGTCAGGATGAGTTTATTCTGTTTAATATCATGCCACCAGGATGTGTATGTTCAATTTAACATCATGTGGATAGGATATGTTTGTGTAGTTTAATATCATGTGACCAAGAAGTAGGATGCTTTATGGTATCTATGAAAATTATTTCTTGAGAAACCTCACATTGGTGGGGGGTGACACATTCCTCATCCATTGTTACTAGTGAATAGTATCTATTTTGATAGTACTTATATATTATATAAGGAACTTCCTATTTGGTTTCCATATTTGGAGGCTTATTTCTTAGTATCATTGGGATTTTGAGATTTAATACCAGTTCTCCTTATAGGAATAAACAAAGGAGTAAATTTTTATTAAAGGTCTGTGAGATCAGATTGTGATGGACTTCAATGTTGTACAATGTATGCAACCTGTTCTCATCGAGACACTCTGACTCATCCAACTACTTTTGTGATTTATCATTATCTGAGAGTTGCCTGTAAATATATATTTGATGCGAGGGAAAATTGAATTATATGGGAAACACTACCTCGATTCCATAAACCAATTAATACAAGGTTTCTTGTGTATTAGTACATGTGGTGGTAAGGTAGACCCATAAAGCATGTAGGATCTTGTCCTAATATGAATTAATTTCCTTATTCGTTGTATTTTGGAATATATTTGATAAATTCTTATTAAAGAGCTCTATTATTTTCATTTGAAACTGCATGATAGTGGGATGAATGATTGGAATCGATGTTGTTCTCCCAATAAAAATTATTCAACTCGGTAGAACAAAAGTTGATGTTCTTGTTCATTAGCATAATTTGAGAGACTCCAAACATGTTGATGATATGAGACTTCATGAAGTTGATGACATTCTTCGTTCCAACTTCCTTGAGGATTATTTACTCATACCAATTAGAAAATAACTTTATAGTATAAAGGATGTACTTGAACCACTTAGTTGTGGCTGGGGGATATAGCACCACAACATTTATTCCCTATACAGGAAATGGCTAGGAATATTTAGCTATATGTTGTAATTACGGGGGTTTATGGATGAATTTTTCATTGATCTATCATGTATGAAATTTCTTGTAGAATTTTACTTTGTCATGTATCATGGTTTTCCAATAATAACCCAGCCTTCAAATTTGTTGGGAGAGTCTGGTCCCAGACTGATGAGAATCACAGGAGCCTTCATGTAATTTTTCCATGATGGAGGTAATCTCTATTTATACTATCCACATGAGGAGGATTATATTGAATCCTCACTTTTAAATGGTTTGTTTCTTGTTTAGACCATACTGTAGGGTGATGTTCACTGGTCAGCGCCGAATTTGATCCCTCATGGATCAGTTTTTTAAGAGATTCCTACTCTAGATATAATAAATTATCATCTCCATCCATCTTGGGGTGGATATTAGTTCATAAAATTTTGGGGTATCATTGACCTGAATTATATATTCCATTCCATAGATGATGATCGATAAGATCATTCTTTGATGTTTGATGCAGAAGATTGACTCCTCTTGATCAATTTCAACTAGGATAGTGGCTACATTATCCAATGAGTTAGAATAAACATTCTTTTATTGGGTAACATGATGCAACATGGGTTCAAAAGAGAAATTTTCCATTATTCCTATTATGCATCCAATTATAGGGTCTATTTTATTCTTTTTAATGGAATGGTCACTATTTATATTCTTTATCACTAGCTCTAAATCCCCTTTGATGTTAAGGTATTCTATTTATTGTTGTAGGGATTGTTCCAAGCCAGTGATGACGGCTTGGAATTCAGCCTCATTGTTTATGCAGCCTTTGTATTGTGATAAAGAGTAGGGACAAGTTTCTTTCTTTGGAGAAATAAATACAATCTATAATCCAACCCGATTAAGCTTAAGGTTTTCAATTCTCTTTCCAATAGGTTTTTGGGAGGTGGCACTAAAATACATCTCCCATTTTAGGGAGTTTCATGGGTATATAAAACCATCTCATATATAAGTTTGGTTTCCACTGGTGTACTTTCTAGAGTGGGGTGTTCCATGAGGAAATCATCCAGGGCTTCCCTTTTACTGAATTCTTTGAAACAAACTAGATGTCATACTATTATAGAATGAACACCCATCGATCCAAGTATCTAGTAAAAATAGAGATACCAAGGATGTATTTGAGCAGTTTAATACAAGAGACAAGGTGTAATTCATGGATTTTCAATTAAGGCATTAGTTTTTTTACTATAATGATGAGTGTAAGGATGTTCTTATCCAAAATTATAATATCATGTCTCAGTGCCTAGCATCATTCGGCTGAAGTAGTAGAGACTTTTTTCACTCCCCATATCATTTTTCTGTATGAGGAGATCACCAAGTGATCATTCCATGGTATCCACATATAATATGAGTGGATTTTCTTCCACCGACAGCATCAGGATCAGTGGGTATAACAGGTACTTCTTGAGATTCTCAAAGTATTCTTGGGATTCATCATATCATTGATATGTGATTTACTTCTTCATTAACTAGGTGAAGGGGATAGATTTTATGGATAGGTTATCTATGAAATGCCGAATGTTAGTGAGCTTCCCTTAGACCCCCTAGTTATTTGAGATTCTGATGAGATGAAATTTCTACAATATCACAATTATTTTGGGGTCAAAATTGATGATGTAGTGACATACTAAAAAGGAAAGGAATTTCTCAGATGTGACCCCAAAAGTGAATTTAAATATATTCTTTTTCTGGCTATTCTGTTGAAAATTATTGAAGACTATTTGAAGATCCATGAATTTATCACCTCATTGTCCAGATTTGACCATCATTTCATCGATGTAACACTATTCTATCCTTCCCAATAGGGGATTAAAATTAGATTAATGGAACATTGATAATTAGTTCCAGCATTCTTTAATCCAAAGTACATGACCTGGTAGAGAAATATCCTCTGGTGTATTCTAAAGGTAGTGGATTCCTCATCTTGAGGGGCCTTATTTATTTGATTTTACCATGAATACCCATAAATAAAGGAAAAGGCTTGGAATATAGTGGTTTCATTGATCAATACTTCTATATTCAATAATGAGAAATCGTCTTTCGGCCAATGTCAATTATGTTCTCTAAAATCAATGCATACTCTAATCATCCCATTATTTTTCTTGATCAGGATGATGTTGGTGATCTATTTTGGGTATTTCACTTCTCAGAAAAAATTGGATTTGATAAATTCATTGAATTTTGCCTCTGAGTTTATAGCATGATAGGTGTGCATCCTCCTTGATTCCTAATTAAAACATCAATGGTCATCGGGTAAGCCGAGATGGTGAATAGACACATTTGGATTCATTATGGTAATTTATGTATAGTTCCAAGTGAACAACTATCGATTTTTCTTTATAAATTCTATGTACATATATTTATCCTTGAGAGGAATGGAGGCACTATTCAACATAGGTTGCAGGTCTTCTTTCATTAACATATATATGTTTTTCAGATATCATCAATGGTGGTGGAGACTCTTTCCTCAAACGAAGGACGAGAGTTCCTGAGGTCATCCTATTCTTCTTCCACCTTTGATTCTATGGAACCATTTTTCTATGGAGTTGGAAATATGGGGTAATTTCTATTACTGTCAACATGGGAGAGTCCATGGGAAGATACATTTTCATCTACTACTACTAAAATCATTGCAGATAGATTCTGGAGATTGTTTTATTTTTCACTTTCACTGGGGATAGAAGGGTCTTGGACATTTGGGATCGAATATACTACCTCAATCAGGTTTATGGGAAGCACATAATCACTATTGGTAATAATCAATAATTCACAGGGATGGTCCCCAAGACAATGGCGATTATAGCCTATATATTCTTATACATCATAGGTAATTTCCTTCCCTTTTATAGAAACTTTCCATAGTATATGTGGATTTTAAATCCTTGACTGTCACCATGTAGTATTACGACCTTTCCATAATTGGGGTGTTTCAAAAATTGATGGAATGTTTATGGTATATCCATGTGTCTATGAATCCAGGGCCTTCCAGGTAGGAAATTTTATGTGATTTCTTGCTACAAAAGCATAAAATCATCATTATATTGGAGTTACCCAAAATTTTGTCTTGATCTTAATATTCCTGAGAGGTATTTCCTCGCACTTATCATACCACACCCTTGTTTTCCCCTATACCCTTATCTCCTGCACCATCACCCATTGGATCCCCTATCAGGTGTAGGAAAATCATACTCTAAGGAGTATTCATCATTATAAAAGGAATATAATAAGTTTATCACATTAACATTACCAAATAGGATATCTTCATCTGATGAGGGTTCCGTTTGATTGGGCGGTTCTTGTGCTTCAGATGTTGCGGGGAAGAAATATGAAAGAGTCAAATATTGTGTCAGAGTTGAATAAGACTCTTCATATTCTGTCTATTCATGTGTATAATGCTCACATATTCCTTCAAGAGTAATATTTGATGTCTCCACCCTAGGTGGCATAACCATTATGAGTCTATGAAGTTATGCTCTCATTATGGCCTGAGCACAATCAACAGTCTTCTGAGTCATCCAGTTTTTGAACTTATTCCCATACCTGGCCATAACATCTTTCTAATAATATTATTTTTATAAATGGTAAATGGTTATGCAGGTAACCTATTCTAGGGAGTTATACAACATCACTTTCATGAAATCGACCATTATTTATAGGACATATTTTAAGATAAAGAAACCCTGTATGTTGTGACTCAACCTTCTTTGAAAAGGGAAGAGGTTAGAATGAAAGGTGAGTTTAAACTCATTGGGATTTCTTGGTTGTGGCATCTTGAGTAGGTTATTTTCCATGGATAGAAGAAAATAACTATGGACTTGATCATTTCATAAGGAGTATGTTTTACTCACCTGTTCCTCAAATACTGGGGAAACTAATCTCTTTTAACTTCTATATGAGGGATATGTGTTGGTTTCTACCACTCGACATGAGGAGCTAGGAGGTTCAAAGCCTATCTATGTTTTTTGATGGGCACTACTACTGGTTTGGGGTTAAATACTATAGTATCTACCTTACATAACCATGTCCCCTAAAATGAAGGTGTGAGTTGAGCTTTATCTTGGGTTCATTGAATAGTGTCATCCAAATGTTTACCCATTTATGCAAACTCGAGGAACCCACCAACATACTTCATCTAGATTAGAGGTGTCTACAACTCATCTTGGAGAATTTCAGTATAGAGTTCCATAAATTTCTCTTGAGAGAGAGGGATGATGAGTTAATAGGTAAAACATTTCCATTTGGATATGAAATTAGACACCATCTAAGTTTCATGTTGATTATAGTTCATCAGGTCAACAATTGTCATTTTCCAAAATGTGGAGATAAACTAGTTAAGGAACTAACGATAAAGGTCTTCTCATCCTATAAATGATCTTTTTGGAATACTATTATACCAGAAAAAGGTTATAACTATAAGGGTCTGTAAAAAACACCTCATCTTGGTAACATCTAGTTGATCTCGAGGTCCCATAATTTGAACACATCAGGATACAATGTGAGTGAGATGCTATTCGGGGTTTCCCACGTCGTCAAAGGTGGATAAGTTGAGATTTTAAAACTTAGGTGGGGGAAAAGTTCCATCCACCTATTTGGGATATAAATTCTTATCAAGTTTCATAGGTGTCCCTCACCCTTCCCTATCTTCTGTTTGAGTATCCAGCGACTCGATGGCATTGAGAAATTCTATAGGTATTGTTGTTTGAGAATCCTCACATCTATAGGGAGTGGGTAGGGCCTGTTGAGGTTTCCCTATTTTTGTCTCCCATTGATTCTCAATTCATGATACGACTAAATTATTTCCTAGGAGAGGGAGAGGCTATCACCATAATAGAGAGAAGTCGTGGTCTTTTTCAAATTCCTCATTTATATAGACTGGTTACCCAGATCTAGAGACAATTTGATGCTTAGATTCCACTCTTATAGGGTGATTATCTCTTTCTATATGTATGGGAGGAGTGATATTAATCTATGTCTAAAGAAAATACCCAATGGGAATGTTTCCCCTGAGTATCTCATCATTTAATTGTATGAGATTGTTTATCTCATTCTCATATTATTTCATTTAATCCATCATAAAATTAATTTTGGTTATTTTGGGAAGTGATTGGAATATAGCCACACCTTTACCTTCATCATTGGTATTGTTCCACTATAGAAGTGGAAAATAAATATTTTTAGGTTCCAGGTTTTGGATCCTCCTCTAGTTCAACGTATGTGTAGCCTTAGTGGGTGCATCCATATCCTAATCTCTGGGTATATTTTTTGCATTGTGTCCCTTTGCATCTGCGTCTTGATCCAAATTATCTATTGTGTTTATGATGAATACATTAAAAAAATTTATCAGGAAATGGTAGTCATCCCAATACTCTCAAGGAAATAGGATGATTATATACTTCCAACATTAGGGTCATTTTTCAAACCCTTTTCCATATTGGCCCATTTTGGATTACAACCTCAGTAGGGTTTTATTTCCTTTTCCATACATTGTTATGGTCTAGGCCCATGAATAATGACCCTGAGGGATTTTCTAATTATGCTTTCCAAATGGGTCCCGAATAGAAGGGGTTCATCTTGTGGTAAGAGGAATAGATGGGATACCAACTGTTAATATTTACCTCCTAACATGGAGAATATTGATTCCCACTGTGATGATGATAATGATGAACATTCCCCCATCCCTATATGTTGGGGCCTACTCGGGGCCACAATTGGAATTGTCTGAATCCATTTTTCAGATTAAATGATTCCAGTTGATGATTTAATGACTCTTGGGATAGAAATTGAGATATAAATTCCCCCATCCCATCGGGATGGGGTTAATCTGGAACCAGCACTGAATTCCCTAGGAACCTATCATGGGACGATGAACCCAGTGATAGAAATTAATATATAAATTACCTCATCCTAGGGGGATGTGTTTTTTTATAGTTTTTTAGATATTTACTGAATACACTTGAGAATTGAAGATCTGAGGGGTTGAGGCGGTGGTAGATATTACCTTGGCCTAGTAGGATGGGTTCTCTTCTGGATGAGTGATATAAAAGATACTATTATTACCTGATTGATGTGGTTTAACTATTATTGTGTAGGATCTATGTAAAATAGTATCCTAGGATGGGTGTCAGTTTCTATAGGAAGTTATTGGGTTGATCGCAACTTTGATTTCCATGTTTGGAATGTGTTCCCATTTTTTTGAGGGGCTCAATTCAATGATTCTTAGGCCTCCGTCTCTATCCATTAGTGATTACGTAAAACCATTGAAATGGGGTAATTATGTTGTAGTGACCAACTGGATAATGCATTAGTCGGTACCGTGATTTCACTAGAGGATATAATATTGTAGGGAACCATATATGAGGGGATCTCTATTCCAGGAATGTGGTGATGTATAGTGCTCCATAAATTCTATATCCTCGAATACGAATACATTATATTGCTTCAAATATTAGTTTCTAAAGATTTGTGATTAAATGGAGGAAATTATGTTATATATTTTCATTTTCATTTTCTGGTGTTGGGTCCTAGTCCATGGAGATAAAAGCCAGATCTAGGTGATAGTATAGTATCTTGATGGTCTAAAGTTGAACCATGTATCTTAGAAAAGGGAGGTTTCTAGCCTCTAATCCTTGATAAATTTCCCACATATTTTCATAAAAATAAGGCATGAAATCTTTTTCTATCTTGTTTGGGATCTCATAGTTTGAAGTGTTAAGGGGACAGAACATGGTGGGGAGGTTGTTTCTAGATAAATCTCTCCATATGTCAATGTGAGCCTCCTCTTTATTAGACTTACATGTCTCCATATGGTCAGACCATAGAAGGTAGTTCTCATGGTTTCATGTGGACCAGACTGTACTGTTACTAAAAGTTGATGGGGGAACTATATATGATTTACCCCAATGTTTCAATAACCTCTCTATATGAAGTAATTCGAGTTTTAAGAGCCTCTCTATATAGAGATGTTTGGGAAAGGGGAGTATTTACTTGTCCATGTGAGATATAACATGGGGAGGTTGACCATGGGGGATGTCACGAGTAGAGTCCCTTTGATCCATCTCCACATTACCATGAGAAGGAATATCATGGAAATGATCACCACCTAATTCGGTTGAAGATTTGGGAAACCCCTAGGGTGTTGATAATGTGTCTTGAACAACCTCAAGGACACTGGAATTGGGAAGATTATGAATATGAGCCTTATCCTGCATCTTGTCCATAATATGTAGACCTGAATTTTTTGATTGTGTAGGGATATAAGATTATTTTATAGTAGAATGTGGACTTTGTTAATAATCTTATGGTGCTTCAGAAGTATGATATCACTACTGAGAAGCTTCTGGAATATACCCAGTAGCTTTTCTGGAAAAAATATGAGCCTGTATTGAGGAATGTGTTGATCTTACTTAGTGATCCCCTTTCAGCACGGGGATATGATCATGATTCTGATCTTTTTTATTATTCCACCAGCCTTTTTATGTAACACCCCAAGCATCCATGGTACTATTCTCTTTGAATAATAGAGTAGCGTGTGTTGTACGCAACTTCGAGATTCTAACACACCGCGACCAATCAAAGTAGCCATTATGAATAGTAATACCCACTTTTTGAAATTTTATAAATTTTATCTCTCAAAGTGGACTTCATTTTTGGATTCTGAATATCGAAATTAGCCTAGGGTAAAAGTTTGGTACATTTCGGATAACTTTTTTATTTTGATGAATAGTGAAAATTACCAAATTTTAATTAAAAACAACTTTTTTAATCAAAATAATTAATTGTAAAAAATTATGAATATGAGTGGTTTTAAAGTATATTTAGAATATATTATTACCATTTAATACAATTTTGTTCATTGGATATAATTTCACATTTAAACCAGATATGAACAAGTGTCAATCTTTTGATAGTTATTATCTCTTAAAAACACGCTTTTTGTTTTAACAACGGGAATTGATTTTAAATTAATTTCGGCCACTTATATGTTTTGAAATTAGAAAAATGGATTCCATATTTAGAATCAGGAGGTCCAAATTGGGTAAATAGGTCACTTTTATTTTTAGACATTTTGAATAATTACTTCGGTAATATTTTATTTACCATGGTTAAAGGGTAAATCCGGTAAACAAGGGTAAAAAATAATATTATAATAATAATAAATTACCCTAAAACGTGTCCTAATCTTATTGGTTGAAACATTTCCAACCTTGGGAATCTTTGGGTATATTTAGGGACCCCATGGAGCCACTTTTAGGTGATAAGAACACTTTATATTAATTAAGTTAGAGTAAATACAAAAATGACATAAGCATATATCTTTTAGAAAATCAAATTTTTCATAGGGTTATAAATGTTATATTTTCAAATATAAATATTCATTAGAAAAATGAAAATATTTCCTACATAATGGTTTTTTATTTATAATTTTTAGACATTTAATAATTAAATTTGTTTATGACACAATAATGATGCAATATTTTCCTTATTAATGAATGAATCAAATAATTGGTATTATAAAAGTAAAAATAAATATAATTTGAGAGTTTTGAGGCCATAAACGAATTTTATTGGTTAATATGACATGTTTTTATTTCTTAAATGAATATTTTTCTAATTAATAAAGTTTTTAAGACTTTAACAAAAATAAATTATTAAATATTGTCAAAATTGACATAAATGAGTTTTTAAAATAAGTATTATATTATTAATTGATATTCTATTCCTAAAAATCTAAGGTTCGGTAAAAGGACTTATATAATGATAGGTGTAACATTAATGGAACACTTGGGGGTATCTTGGATGTATATAGTATGTTTATTAACTATATAATATAAAAATACAAAGTGACATGGTAAATGTCAAACTAATTAACCAAGTGTTAAAACTGAAAGATAAGGTTAATATAATGACCCAAAACCTGTCTAAAATCTATTTGTTGAAATTATTTCGACCCATCCCCACCTTATACTTTGAATAATCCACCTTTTAGTCATTATATACTGAATATGAATTTATTATAAATTAACACTTTAAATTTTTTCTAAAGAGCCCATCCTCCCCCTTATAAAAGGACACCACTTCTAACCAATTTTTCATACCTTTAAAGCCTTTTAGAACAGCCAAAATCTTCCCAAATACCCTCTTAACAACCCTCCCTTCATCCTAGAGGCCTTCCTTTAGTCATAAATCCAACCTAAGGAGCCCTTTTGATCAAATCAAAAGGAAGAACCCAAAGAATTGGTAATGTTTTCACCACCATTTTTCAAGTTCCTTTCTTCTTCAACTTCTTCTTCCTTTGTTGTTTCCTTTATAAAATATTAAATCCAGTATATTCTATATAATTTGATTTTATTATAAATATGGTACAACCATATTCAGTATTCTATCCATCCTTTGAATGACATGTCACCATATGTGCGTACGTACGACTTACCGTCTCCACGTCGTGGTGTAATTGTCATTCAAAACATTATTATTTTGGATGGGTATGATAATGATGTGTAATGGATGTAAATAATAAATATAATATGATAATGATTCTGTATATGTGATATAACATCTAATTATATATTATTTTAATATCAAAAGAATGATATTGTCGCTCGTGCGTACGTACGGACTACCGTCTCCACGAACGCGATGAGATTCATTCCCCATCGTATCCATGCAATTATAAATCTCATTTTATGATTAAAAATAATGTTTAAGGACTTGATATAATTCTGGATATGAATAAGAGACAACCTATCCATAAAAAACACAGTTTATGTAACAAAATATTTAAAATAAAATGAGTAATTTAACACCCAAAACGACGATAGTACTAAGATATTATTAACAAAGAAATGTTAAAAGATCATATATGATATCATATTAATGTATATGATTATTTTATAATTTAATAACAACTATTTAACCATTATACAGGAGGTTAAACTACCCTCAACCAAGTTAAAGTACAAGGTAAGGGTTTATTTCACAATCTCTTCGTTATCTGAGGTTGTTTATACGTAATTATCTTCTGGGACCTCTTTATCATCCACATCCATGTTTCGTAAAAATGTATTTCAAAACATTCTTACTATTTTATAGACTATGTATTAAATTCATTTATACCCTTTTTGACTTTTTATAAGATTTTTATAAAGGAATATTTCTGTCGTTTTCCAAACAAGGTCCTTTTTAACCATTTCGACAAAATTAAGGTAAAAATGTTTTTTTAACTTATACGGTGGGTGCGGATATTTTCTACAGTTATAAACTCGTTGAAGCTTCCCTTACAAGCTTATAAGAATATTTTCAAATAAATGTTTTATTTTATAATTATGTGACTCCTAAATGATTTCAAAATAAAAAAATATATATTTCTCTAAAAAGAGTTTTTATTTCATCTATGTCAACATCCTTTGATGGATTTTAAGTTTATTTGGAGTTGATTTATTATGATAAAAACTTACATATTTTATTGATGGTTTTGTGATATGTTTGACTATGGATGTGCTATTTTTATACCATTCATGATTTATGGTTAAAGTATTGACATTTCGTAAGCTATTTTTAATATGAATGTTTATAATATGTTTAAACCTTTTCATATGAGGAATGTATTGGACTTAGTAAGTGATGGATGGAGCCCGCTATATCTCTTCAATGCATCGGTAGGTCTCATGAGACAACTAGACGTGGAATTGGGTGAGTCTCTTTCCCAATTTGATTTATGGTTTTGGCCAAGGCCTTAATCGTTTTTAGACGTCTTGGCCGAGGCCTTGACAAAATGCTTCAGAATATCCGACATTATACATTCCTTCATTATGGAAATAATATTTCTGGTTCATGTGGTCATTCGACTAGTAGAATACCCATGATTATGTTTTATTATGGAACTATTTACTCAGCTCATATTCTTTCCATAAAAGTATTCATGTTTATTATTAGTAAATGCATGTGGTTTCAATTATTTACCATGCTTAATATTTATGTCATTTTCCATTGTATTACTTTCCCTTACTGAGCGTTTGAGCCCACCCCTTTTCTTATGTTTCATTTTCCCAGGATATGAAGAAGTTAATTATGAGTGACCTGCAGGCATAATATAGTATTCTTGGATGTTTCTAATGAATTATATTTGTTTTGTATTTCTCTTCAAGTTGTAAAGTTGAACTTATGTATGAATCTTGTTTCCAATAATACTAAACTGGTCGTTCTTTTGAGACATGATTTCCTTGTGATCATGCCAATGTTATGTAATAATGCACTGACTCTGGGTAACTAAGGTTGGAGCATTACAGTTGGTATCATAGGAAGTCTAGTGCAAACCTTGGAAACTAGATTCAGATAAACTCTGATTAGAGCACATAGCCCTAAGATAGACTTTGAGGATAAGTATAGAAGAACTTCCTAGAATTTTGGTATTGTAGATATTTTGTGAGTTTTCCAAGAAATACATCCCTATCTGGATATGAGCAAGTAGAGGAAGCTCCGGCACAGATGTACCTAGGGGTAAAACCCAAAAAAACTGCTTTGAGCTAGACTCGAACGAGAACTGGTGCACAACAATGGGCCTTGCTGCACTCTTGGTTACGAAACTCCCAGAGAATATTCTTAGGATAATTCTCATTTTATTTACAAACCATTATGAAGGGTTTAGGAGTATATACTTCCTCAAAGAAAACATTTATTTATGATTATGGATTATACCCATAAACTGTTCAATTTATGTTAAGCATTTTGGAAGTTTGGAATTATATATTTCGATTCATAAACTAATCTAGTTTATTCCATTGTTTAGAAATGACACCTAGTGAAAGGAATGGAAACCATATCAATGAACACACTCCATGTAGGGATTTCCCTCCTGCTCAAGATAATTATAGTGGAGCTGGTGATGCAACTGGTGCTGATCATCTTATCACCATACTGGGACAAATCACTCAGGTTATGAATAATAACCATACCTGTATGGAGCACCCAGATCCACAACATGGAGGATCAATGTTAGATCGCTTTATGAGGAAACAACCACCGACATTGAATGGGAGTACAAATCCATTAGTGTATGAGCAATGGATAAATTACTTAGAGAAAATATTCCATGCCTTGGGGAGTAGTGAAAGGGAAAAGGTTATCATTTTAGTTTACTGCCTCACTGGAGATACTGATCAATGGTAGCCATTGATTCAAAACACAAAGGAAGATGATGAAGTATCAAATATGGAATGGAGGGAGTTCAAAGAGATTTTCTTAGAAAAATACTTTCCTTGTGACTATCAAGCGGATATGGAAATAGAATTTCTGAGTCTGAGGCAAAAACAGGATGAGAATGTCGCAATGGATGAGGCTAACTTTACAAGGTTAGCGAAGCATGTTACAGATTATATACGTAACCCAATAAGTAAGATTTATCATTTCTTTGATGGTTTAAAACCATTTCTCCATCGAGAAATAGTATCAAAATCCTTCTCATCATATGAAGATATTGTCTCGTGTGCCTTCAAGAGAAAAAAGGAATTCTCTAAGTCTTATGACTTTAAATCAAAGCAAGAGAAGAAGAGATCTGTTAAACACTATGGGAAAGGAAATAAGGAATCATGGAATAAGGGAAGAATTGAATTTCTACCCTGTGATAATTGCAGATGGAAGAACCTTGGTGCCTGTCTAAAAGGAAAAGGAGTATGCTACAAATGTGGACAGAAAGGTCATCTAGCTGGTGATTGTAAAGGAAAGAAAGACGCTACCGATGTTCAATGATACAATTGTAGAGAGATGGGACATTATAAAAATGAATGTCCTAAGGGTCAGGGAATATTATGTCAGAATAGGCCTTGTGACCAAGGACAATCTTATGAAATCACTACTGCTGAGGTTGAAGCCCTGAAAGACATGGTGGCAGGTAATTTAATGGTTTCCTCAAGTTTAGAAAATGATTTATTTTATTCTGGATCATTGCATTGTTTCATATCTTCCCAGTTTTCTAAGAAAATTAGATATTTCCAATTTGATTTAACAAAGGAGTTGTCAGTTAAAACTCATAAGGGAAGTATCATTGCTACAAAGTTCTGTGGATCCATTCTCATTATGGCATATAAATGTTCTTTATCTACTGATCTCATCATCATACCCATGGATAAATTTGATATAATCCTCGGTATAGATTGTCTTTCGGACCATGATGAAAAAATTTATTGTAAGAAGAAGGAGGTTACGATTTTTGATGATGATGATAAAGAACACCTTATCATTAGAGAAGAATCGTCACCACCTGATTATTATCTAGATCCACCCCCAGTAGCTCAACTAAATTAAATTATCCGGGAGGAAGAAAATAAAATAAATGTGGGTGAGGAAAGGAATGTTCAAATAGAGGATGTACCTATTGTGAGAGAATACGTTGATGTGTTTTCGAAAGATTTACTTGGACATCCTCTAGAACGAGAAATTGAGTTTTCTATTGATTTAATTCCTGGTTCAAGGCCCATATCAAAGACCCGTTATAGAATGTCCAATGTGGAATTAGTTGAACTAAGTAAACAACTAGAGGAATTGAGTAATAAGGGATTTATTCTCCCTAGTGTTTCTCCATGGGGAGCCCCTGTCCTTTTTGTTAAGAAAAAGATGGATCTATGAGGTTATGTATCGACTACAGGAAAATCAATGCTATAACAATAAAGAACGAGTATCCCCTACCTCGCATTGATGATTTATTTGACTAACTGTATGGAGATCAATACTTTTCAAAGATTGAACTTCAGTCTCGATACCATCATTTGTATGTGAAGAAGGAAGACATTCCAAAGACAGCATTTCAAACCAGGTACAGGCATTACGAGTTTACAGTAATGCCTTTTGGATTGACTAATGCACCCTCTGTATTCATGGATATAATGAATAGATTTTTCAAGGAATATCTCGATGATTTTTTGTTGGTATTTCTTGATGATATCTTGGTATATTCCAAAGGCTAAGAAGATCATGAAAATAACTTGCGCATTATCCTGAAGACTCTTAGAAGTCATTAATTATATGGGAAGTTTAAAACATGTGAATTCTAGCTTCAGGAGATTTCTTTTCTTGGATATATTGTCACCAAAGATGAAATCTTTGTTGATCCTTCTAAGACCAAGGCAATCCAATAATGTTCAGTCCCGATGAGTATAACTGAGGTGCGTAGTTTTATTGGTTTAGCAGGTTATTATCGGTATTTCGTCCATAATTTTTACCGATTGGCTAACCCATTAACAAAGCTCACATGTAAAGGGGTTCAATTTGTTTGGAAAAAAGAGTGTGAAGAATGTTCTGAAAAACTGAAGAGAATATTATTCAATGCTCCTATATTGAATCTACCATCGGGGAATGATGGGTTCGTTATTTATAGTGATGCATCAAAGAAAGGACTTGGTTGTCTCCTTATGCAGAATGACAGAGTTATTTCCTATGCATCACGACAACTGAAAATTCATGAGAAAAAATATCCTACTTCTAATATTGAGTTAGCAGCTATAATCTTCGCTTTGAAGATTTTTATACACTACCTCTATGGTTTAAAAATGTGAGATTTATACTAATCACAAGAGTTTGAAGTATATTTTCTCATAGAAAGAACTAAACATGAGCAAAGGGGATGTCTTGAACTACTCAAGGATTATGATTGTATGATAAACTACCACTAAGGGAAGGCAAATAAGGTGGCAGATGCTTTGAGTAGAAAGGATGATGGAGTTTTGAACAAGATGAGAGTTGAAAAGGATCCTATATACATGGATCTAGTAAAGATGGATATGGGAATCACCATGGAAGGAGAAACATCAATTCTTTTTGAAAGGGTTTCCAAACCATCTTTACTAGAAAAGATAAAGAGTTCTCAGACTGATGATAAAGAGTTTCAAAGGAAGATTAAAGCTGTGAATGATGGGAGATTGAGTGACTTTGTGTATGAAGATGGAATTTTGAAATTTGGGAAGAGACTTTGTGATCCCGATATACTTGATCTAAAAAGAGAATTGTTAGATGATGCTCATAGTTCCAATTTCTCTATACACCCTTGGAGCACCAAATTGTATAGATATTTTAAGGAACATTTTTGGTGGGACAACATGAAGAGGGAGATTGCTGATTTTGTGTCAAGATGTATGGTTTTTCACCAAGTTAAATCTGGAAGGCAACAGCCTGGTTGAGTATTGAAACCTCTTCCCATACCTGAGTGGAAACGGGATAATATCATGATGGACTTTGTCATGGGAATATCAAAGACTTCTAGAAGGAACGATGCAATATGGGTCATTATTGATCGTCTTACCAAGTCAGTGCATTTTCATGATATAATGGAAGATTTACCACTTGAACGTCTACCAAGACTGTATATTAATGAATTTGTGAGACTTCATGGAGTAACCATATCGATTGTTTCTGATCGTGATCCCCATTTTACTTCAAGATTCTAGAAAAGTCTTCAGAAAGACTTGGATACTGAACTTCGTTTCAGCACTGCCTACCACCCTCAAACAGATGGACAATCATAACGGACTATTCAAACCTTAGAAGACATATTGAGATCATGCTCAATTGAATTTCAGGGTATGTGGGATCAATAATTACCTCTGGTGGAATTTTCCTATAACAATAACTTCCATTAAAGTATTCAGATGGCACCATATGAAGCGTTATACGGAAAGTGATGTCACACACCAACCTGTTGGGATGACGTTGGTGAAAGAAAACATGTATCCCTAGAACTGGTGGAGGAAAAAATGGAAAAGGTGAAGGTAATCCAAAACCACATCAAAGCAGCTCAAAGTAGGCAGAAGAGCTATGCCGATAACCAAAGGAAGGATTTGGAATTTCAGGTAGGAGATTATGTTTTCATGAAGGTATATCTAGGGAAGGGAGTTATATGTTTCGGTAAGAAGGTAAAATTGAGTCCTAGGTACATCGGACCATTCGAAATTCTAGAACGAATTGGGGCTGTAGCTTACCGTTTGTCAATGCCTCCAAGTCTCTCCAAAGATCACGATGTGTTCCACGTATCATTGTTGAGAAAATACATGCTTGGCCCAATGCATGTACTCACCTATGAGGAATTAGAACTGGAACCTGATCTATCTTATTGTGAAGAGCCCATCAGGATTCTTGATATGAGAGAACAAGTGCTGAGAAACTGGACGACTTGTCTGGTAAAAGTTCTATGGAGGAACCATAAGATGGAAGAGGCAACGTGGGAACCCAAGGAACTTATGATGAAGAACCACCCGAGTCTTTTTATAAAGTAATTTTTTAGAAATTTCAAGGATGAAATTATTTGAAGGAGGGGAGAATGTAACACCCCAAGCTTCCACGGTATGATTCTCTTTGAATAATACAGTAGCGTGTGTTGTACGCAACTTCGAGATTCTAACACACCGCGACCAATCAAAGTTGCTGTTATGAATAGTAATACCCCCATTTTGAAATTTTATAAATTTTATCTCTCAAAACGAACTTCATTTTTGGATTCGGAATATCTAAATTATCCTAGGGTAAAATTTTGGTTCTTTTGGGATAACTTTTATATTTTGATGAATAGTGAAAATTACGAAATTTTAATTGAAAACAACTTTTTTAATCAAAATAATTAATAGTGATAAATTATGAATTTGAGTGGTTTTAAAGTATATTTAGAATATAGTTTTACGATTTAATACAATTTTGGTCATTGGATATAATTTCACATTTAAACCGGACATAAACAAATGACAATCTTTTGATAGTTATTATCTCTTAAAAACACGCTTTTTTGTTTTAACAATGGGAATTAATTTTAAATTAATTTCTGCCACTTCTGTGTTTTGAATTTTGAAAAATGGATTCCATATTTAGAATCAGTAGGTCCAAATTGTGTAAATACGTAACTTTTATTTTTATACATTTTGAATAATTGTTTCGGTAAATATTTTATTTACCATGGTTAAAGGGAAAATACTGTAAATAAGGGTAAAAAATAATTTTATAATAATAATAAATTACCCTAAAACGTGTCCTAACCTTATTGGTTGATACATGTACGACCATGGCCATCTTTGGGTCTATTTTGGGACCCCATGGAGCCACTTGTAGGTGATAAGGACACTTTATATTAATTAAGTTAAAGTAAATACAAAAACGACATAAGCATATATCTTTTTGAAAATAAAATTTTATATAGGGTTATAAATGTTATATTTTCAGCTATAAATATTCATTAGAAATATAAAAAGATTTCATAGATAATGGTATTTTATTTATAATTTTTAGGAATTTAATAATTAAATTTATTTGTGACCCAATAATGATGTAGTATTTCCCTTATTAATGAAAGAATCAAATAATTGGTATTATAAAAGTTAAAATAAATATAATTTGAAAGTTTTTATGCCATAAAAGAATTTTATTGGTCACTATGACATGTTATTATTTCTTAAATGAATTTTTTTCTATTTAATAAAGTTTTTAAGACTTTAACAAAAATCAATTATTAAATATTGTCAAAATTGACATAAATGATTTTTTAAAACAAGTATTATATTATTAATTGATATTCTATTCCTAAAAATATAATGGTCAGCCAAAGGACTTATATCATAATATTTGTAACAATAATGGACCACTTGGGTTTCTCTTGGATGTATATAGTAAGTTTATTAACTATATAATATAAAAATACAAAGTGACATGGTAAATGTCAAAATAATTAACTAAGAGTTAAAAATAAAAGATAAGGTTACTATAATGACCCAAACATGTCTAAAATATATTGGTTGAAATTAATTTGACCCATACCCACATTAGACTTTTAATTATCCACTTTGGAGCCATTAGAAACTGAATATGAATTTATTATAAATTAATACTTTATGTTTTTTCTAAAGAGCCCCTCCTCCCCCTTATAAAAGGACACCACTTCTAACCAATTTTTCATACCTTCAAAGCCTTTTGGCTCGGACAACCTCTTCCCAAATTCCCTATAAACTATCCTAACTTTATCCTATATTCCTTCCTTTAGTCTTAAATCCAACTTAAGGATCCCTTTTGATCAAATCAAAAGGAAGAACCCGAAGAAGAGGTACTGTTTTCACCACCCTTTTTCAAGTTTCTTTCTTCTTTAACTTCTTCTTCCTTTGTTATTTTCTTTCTAAAATAATAAATCCAGTATCTTCTATACAATATGATGTTATTGTAAATATGGTACAACCATATTAAGTATTCTATCCATCGTTTGAATGACATGTCACCATACGTGCGTACGTACAGTTTACCGTCTCCACGTCTTGGTGTAATTGTTATTCAAACCATTATTATTTTGGATGGGTATGATAATGATGTGTAATTTATGTAAATAATAAATATAAAATGATAATGATTCTTTATATATGATATAACATCCAATTGTATATTATTTTAATATCAAAAGAATGATATTGCCGCTCGTGCGTACGTACGGACTACCGTCTCCACGAACGCGATGAGATTCATTCCCCATCGTATCCATGAAATTATAATTCTCATTTGATGATTAAAAATAATGTTTAAGGACTTTATATCATTCTGGATATGAATAATATACAACCTATCCATAAAAAACATGGTTTATGTAACAAAATATATAAAATAAAACGAGTAAGTTAAAACCCGAAACGATGATAATACTAAGATATTATTAACAAAACAATGTTAAAAGATCATATATGATATCATATTAATGTATATGATTCTTTTATAATTTAATAACAACTATTTAACCATTATACAGGAGGTTAAACTACCCTCAACCAAGGTAAATTTCAAGGTAAGGGTTTATTTCACAATCTCTTCATTATTCGAGGTTGTTTATATGTAATTATCTTATGGGACCTCTTTATCATCCACATCCATGTTTCTTAAAAATGTATTTCAAAACATTATTAATATTTTATAGACTATGGGTTAAAGTCATTTATACCCTTGTTTACTTTTTATAAGATTTTTATAAAGGAATCTTTCTGTCGTTTTCCAAACAAGGTCCTTTTTAACCTTTTCGACAAAATTAAGGTAAGAATGTTTTTTTAACTTATACGGCGGGTGCAGATATTTTCTACAGTTATAAACTCATCAAAGCTTCCCTTAAAATATTATAAGAATATTTTCAAAGTAAATGTTTTATTTTATAATTATGTGACTCTTAAATTATTTCAAAATAGAAAAAGATATTTCTCTAAAAAGTGTTTTGATTTCATCTATGTCAACATCCTTTGATGGATTTTAAGTTTATTTTGAGTTGATTTATTATGATACAAAACTTCCATATTGTATTGAAGTTTTTGTGATATTTTTGACTATGGATGTAGTATTTTTACACCATTCATGATTTAAGGTTAAAGTATTGACATTTCGTATGCTAGTTTTAATACGAATGTTTATGATATGTTTAAACCTTTTCATATGAGGAATGTATTGGACTTAGTAAGTGATGAGTGGAGCCCACTAAAGATCCCCGATGCATCGGTAGGTCTCATGGGACAACAAGACGTGGAATTGGTTGAGGCCCTTTCCCAATTTTATTTATAGTTTTGGCCAAGGCCTTAATCATTTTTATACGTCTTGGCCGAGGCCTTGACAAAATGTTTCAGAATGATCGACATTATACATTCCCTCATTATGGAAATAATATTGATGGTTCATGTGGTCATTAGACTAGTAAAATACCCATGATTATGTTTTATTATGGCATTATTTACTCAGCTCATATTATTTCCATAAAAGTATTCATGTTTATTATTGGTAAAGGAATATGGTTTCAATTATTTATCATGCTTAATATTTATGTCATTTTTCGCTGTATTACTTACCCTTACTGGGCATTTGATCTCACCCCTTTTATTATGTTTCATTTTCCTAGAATATGAAGAAGTTAGTTATGAGTGACTTGCAGGCATAATCTAGGATTCTTGTATGTTTCTAATGAAATATATTTGTGTTGTATTTCTCTTCAAGATATAAAGTTGAAATTATGTATGAATCTTGTTTCCAATAATACTAAACTGATCAGTCTTTTGAGACATGATTTCCTTGTGATCATTCCAATGCTATGTAATAATGCACTGACTCTTGGTAACTAGGGTTAGGGAGTTACATTTTCAATAGGAATATGAGATTGTCCTATGTTATGTGTCTCTCCCACTTAGTGATCCCCATTTGGAATTGGAATATGAGCCCGACAAAAATATGAATTCCCCTTCAGAATATACTGATAGACATTAGAAATGGTATAAGGGATATGAGCCTCCTCCTCTATGGCCTCTAAAGTATTCCAGTGAATTCATTCATTAGAGAAAGTAAGGATATTTTCCTATAATCTATGATCTTCTAGAATATACCAAGTAGCTTCATTGTTAGAAATATGAACCTTTCCTGAGTCATTTGGCATTCGCACTTGGTGATCCCCGACTAGAACAGTGATGCAAGCCTGATGCTGGGACTTCAGAGTATGTTTTTGGTATTTTTTTATAGGAATATGAGCATGTCCTAAGGCATTTTTCTCTTTCAATTGGTTTTACCTATCCAAAATAGGGATGTGAGCCCGATATGGTTCCTTTGGAATATGAAAATGGTAATTTGTAATAGGAATATGATCTTGTACCAAGGAATGCGCTAATATCACTTGGTGGGCCTCAATTGGAATGAAGAATATGGGCCCATTATAATGCCTCTGCCTTTACTGTAATATACCTATAATCCTCCCATATGAGAGTAAGAATATGTGCTTTATTTGAATCAAACACTTTATTATGTTAATCAATGTTTTCAGCTTCCCTGGATGTTAGGATATGAATATTCACTTGTCCCTATATATTTACAAGTTCTAGAATACTTTGGAGAAGTTATTCAGCTATTTCTAAGATATAATGTAAATTTATGAAAGTGTATGCACGAATATAATCCTTTACATTTTATGTCACCTCTATATAATATAATATATCTTCAGTTTAAGTGGGAATATGATCCCACTTTTTTCCTCCTTGTTCCATTTGAATATGTCGATGAAATTCATGCATAGGGTGAGGATATTAGCCTCCCATGTGAATTTTGTCGGAATGTTCCCACAAACTTCTTTCAAGTGAGTAGATATATGAGGTTTCTTGCTAGATATCATCAGAATATTCTTGTAGGCTTTATTAGAGGAAGTAGGGATATGAGACCACTCATGTTTATCTAGAGATTTTTGTGCCTGATGTGTCTTCCTTGTTTCCTTTGAATGGGTGTTAGAGGTGGAATTGTGTCGGATAGTTCCCTCAGTAGGTGGTTGAAGGGAATTAGTGGGATGGTGCTGGTGACAGAAGATGATATCATCCCTTCTTGGTGGTTCCGGAATCAAAAGGGAGCTATATTTTTTATCCTTAATCCACCTTCATCATATATTAAAGGTGGTGATTGTCACACTCTAGGGATAAACTTCTAAAGTGGGTTTTGGTGTCATCGAGTGCCACTGTATTTACTAAAACGTTCTCTAGAAGATGTAGATTCGTTAGTTTTAGATTTTGGATATCCTCACGGGAATCTTCAAGGGTAAGGATCATACCATGTCAATGGTCTTCCCAGATCATTGCATTCACCACCTGATGTTGAAGGTTTCAGGAAGGTGTGTTCATTCTAAGACCCATGGGGGTTGAATACATAGATTATTTTCTATAATGATCCCTGGATGAAGACATTATCTCAGTTCGGGTGTTGTTTTTGAGAGAAATATCTGAAATCATGAATACAAAAAGGAAAAAGGTCACCAATTAGCGCATCATCATAGGAATGATACTTTCTCTATTAGATATACATGGGAAACACAATCATCCTTCCTTATTCCCAGTCTGACCATTATACTCATGTGGAATTACCATATAAAGGATAGACTTATTTCATGATAACCCCAGATATAGAGGATCTTTCGGTTATTTCCATCATTTGGAAGATTCATGTTAGGTTACCCACTTTTTTCATAGGATATGTGAAGAAAATGGCCTGATGCATGGTAAACCAACCATTTTTCTATTTGATATATTCACATTGAGTTCAGAATTTTATGTTTCATAAAAGAATATAGGACCACCCGTATGATCAGAACAAAATGTTCTGATGAAAACTAGGAAGCATATCATTTTTCTCTTGTAAACTATATTTCATAGTTAAATTATTTAACATTAGGTTCACCTATTTTATTTTGTCAGAAATATGTGGATGTCTTGGCCTGATGGTTGGATTTTGGGGGGTTCAATGTCTTTTACAATCATTCAATTTGGGTTTACCATTTTCATCTCTAACAAAAACTCCAAATGACTAACATATCTCTAATTGATTATAAACCTTCTTTTCTATGAAGGCGGTCCTTGGGGGTTTAGATCCAACAATTATTATAAATTCAAATTTTTCTAAAGGGTGATAGGTTGGGATCATCACAACCTTTTGGGGCATATTTTTTCCTACTCTAGGAATCTCTTATGGATATAAGATATGTTTGATAATATCCTCCTACTCCTAATACAAGGCCAGTTACCCTACCAAAGTGGTCATGTTTTTAATCCCTCTATGTTAAAGGGGGTATATTAATGTGTTCATCTGTATATATATAAGATTATTTTTCCATTTCTCATTAATGGGTAGCTGCTTATATTTTTAAGCAGTATAACTAGGAACTTCTGAATACATATTAATCCAGGTAGGTGATTAATATTTCGAATATGGAATTGATCCATTATGAAGAATCCTACTTATCATATTTATAATAGGAATCAACACATTTTTCATTAAACTCATAAAATTTAACATCATTTAGAAAGTATATATATAAGGGCACTTATGCACCAGGGATTGATGTCGAACCACAAGGTGGTGTCTTGTGTATCCTGGTTATGGAGGGAATCAGATTCATCATTGTTTGATCACACCCTTGGGACATTCCCCTAGGTAGATGACCTTATATTGGGGTATTTATATCATGTAACTAATTAGTGATTACACACTAAGGTTACCATAACTGGTGGAGATTCATGATGTGAATGATATGACCATTGAAAATACCTAATCCCACTTGATCCATGCTTAGTGTGGGAAATAAGGGATAGTAAGTAATCAGTTTCACTACATATGAATGTTGGACTTATGTGTTGGGATATCCCTTTGGATGTTTAATATGGGTCTCATGCCTTTGGAAGTCATCATACATATCCTGATTATGTAATGAATCAGAGTATGTGTAGTTCAGTTTTCCTCTTAATCCACTAGTGGATGAGGCTAAATGATCATCCCATGAGAACTATTGGGTAACAATGGATGGAATGTTAGAGACATATGAAGGATTATACTGAGTTGAATGCCTATTTAATATTGGGTCTTAGGAAGGAATCCTATGTATCCAGGTTATTGAAGGAATCAAATTCATCATATTTTAGTTGATTGGGTATTACACAATGAGGTTTTCCTTCAGATATTTGATGTGGAGTTTGTGCCTTAGGAAGGCTTCCTACATATCCAAGTTATAGTAGGAATCATATTTCCTATAGTTTAGTTGACAGAGGATTACACGCTGAGGCTTGCCTAATTTGGGGTCAGTCACATAATTCTAATGATTAGGGCTTACACTCTAAGACTTCCCTAACATATCCATTGGAAAAGTTTATCACATCCTTGGATACCGGCTCGACATGCCCATGATTGTCGGCCTGACATGTTCTGATCATTTTCCTAACATGTTTTTGGATGTATGGACATGTACTAGATGACTTGAAGACATGTCTAAAGACAATTGTGTGATCCAATTAACTTGTCCAGAGGATGTCACAAAACCTGAATAACTTTTATGGAGTCCATTTCATGATCGATGTTGAAATTTCGGGAGGTTTTCACAAGGTATAGATGACTTTTCTATAGGAAATCACATGATCCAAGTTGACTTGTCTTGAGGATTTCGTATGACATGGTTGACTTGTCTAGAGGAAGTCACATGATCTAGGCTTACATGTCTAGAGGATGTCACATGATCTAGGATGACATGTCCATAAGACATCACATGAACTAGGATGACATGTTTAAAGGACTTCATAAGACCCAGGATAACATGTATTGAGTATGTCACATGACCTAGGCTGACATGTCTATAGGAAATCGCATGATTCGGGATGACACGTCTTGGTGTCAATGTGAGACCTAGATGACTTGTCTTAGTGTCATCGCATAACTTGGGAAACATATCTAGGGTACATCACAATATATGGTGGAAAATACCATAGGTCTTCATAATACTTAGGTGGTATGCCCAGATGGAATTTTGTGACTTTATTTTACATGTCCAAGGGATATCACATTATCTAAATAGTATGTCTAGGGAGTTTCACATGATTTGAACGACATGTCCTGAATCTATCAGATGATATGTGTAAGTTATATGAAGCACATAAGTATCAATTTACATTCTCTTCACATAAGTCTCCCAAATTTTAGTCTTTATCCCAGCCTTTATTGCATATATGCCTCACATTTATCAAGTGTTATCTTATTTTTAGGTTATGCATCACCCAGCTGACTTACAGTATCTCCTTCCAATAATATGATAGATATGTAATAATTCCTTTATATGATCTTTGAGTGATCATATGAAGTTATAATCTATATTTCATGATGCCTTAAGTCATTTCCCATATTTTCACCCAGCACAAAACCTTTTAATGGTGTGATCATATACTTCGAGAAGTCTTCTCATGAGATCCTATCCATGAGGGATAATCGATGGATGAATGGTTTTTTCTACTGGAGGGGGGGGGGGGTTATAGGCATCTCTTACTTAGGTTATATGATTCCTTGTGTGGTTTGTATCTCATATATTTTGTATGGATTCATTGGAGGGCCTTGGTGTCTCGTAATTTTCATGATGGAATCACATGATATTCATCAACCATGAGAAGATTCTACCTTTTCTATTTTAATTGGACCCATGCCGATCAAAGGGATATCACCTGACCACATGGACATCAAAATGGGATTCCAAAAGGTCAGGAAGACATTTATAGGGGTATTTGAGAGATCAGGATGCTCGTGGAAGGTCTTTAGAATGATTGAAGTTGACTTAGTTGGGGTATTTTGTGGTAAAAAGGAGATTTTCCAAGGGGTCTTTGTGAGATCAAGATGATATATAAGTGACTTTTCATGACAATGTTGGCTTATCAAGGGGGTCCTCATAGGATCAGTGTTGATCACCCAGGGAATATGACCCGTTTTGCATGAAGGACAACGTATCCTCACTCTTCTTGAAGATTATGCATTTTCCCCTTTGATTTCATTATTTATTTTGAAAGGGTTGGGGGTCTCTTGAATTTATCAAGTGTTGTAAAAAAATCTCTCTCCCTTCCCATGATGTGTCTCATGACTAATAATGTGTCTTGTGTTGATGTTTGAGCATTGTCATGGACACCCCTCTTTTTAAATTTGAATTCAGAGATATTTTATAGGGCTCTTGCACAATAAGGTGGACATGTGAGGGGATTTTGTGAGGTCTTGAAGACCACATTAGTGCATTTCTATAATGTCAAAAACCTCAAAATTCTTTCACCTTTTTCATATTTTTGTGATTTATTTTAAAAGTTTTTTGTCCCTTGTGCATTTCTTTCCCATGGGGTTTCCATATGATCAATATGGGATCTTGTGATGGTGTTCACACCTTGTCTTGGTTAGTCCCCCTTATTATCCATGGCTCACCTCATGATCGATATTGGATCATGTGCTAGTGTGTGATCATTCTTATGGAAAACTCATTTGTTTACTTTATGAAGTTGGAGGGGCGGCACATAATCTAATGTAAATGTCTGAGACCCTTCTCATGATGAAGGGGTAATGTTAATATGATCTCAAATGATAAGGTGGACATGTATCTAGGTCCCTTCAGCATGTTACAAACCATAATATTGTATCACATGAATATCAAAGACTACAAGAGGATTTTTTATTCTACATATTTTCATTATTTGTTTTACATGGATTTTCATATGGTTGTCATATGCCTATCGGCTGACAAGTAACGTCACTCTTGGGAATTCATCAAGAAATTGTTGTGTGATCAGTAGGTGTCTTCGATGCCTTCGTAATAATAATGTGGCTTGTTAAAGGGGATCTGTATCTTCATTAGATCATAAATTGTAAAAGAATCCTTCAAATTGCCTTTTAAAGTTCATGAAATCTTGTGTCATTTGGAAGATCATGTGATCCGCGTGTTTTTTCCACCTTCCTTTCCTTTATTTTACGGAGAAAATAATACATATACGTCAGGTATTTCTTGCTTTATAAAATTTTTGATGCTCATTTGGTGGGATTCAATAGTCCCATTTAAATATAATTATCTCGTCAACAAATAACATATCAACCTAATGGTTTATCTATACCTTGATCATGTATTCTTTCTAAGATTCAATAAAATATCTCCAAAAATATCATTAATCACCTAAAAATCCAAACACATATTCCTAAATAGGATTATCTATGTCATTGAAATTGTACCCACACTTGAACTCATTAACCCATATTGGTATCCACAACTCTTAAATTCCCATAACCGATAACATACTAACTTATAATGTTATCTTAAACCTTCTCTGATTCCAACTGATATTCCATAAACCTGTATATTCATATATAGTGCTAAAAAAATACACTTTACATACCAGACTTAATACCATTAGAAGAAACCCAAATATAATCTTTTTTAATTACAATACTAATAAAAAAATTAGGCATTTACATACCTAGGATATATTAGGTTTATAGTTTTATAAAAATAAGAAAATAGTTTCACTAAAAAATCATGTATTTCTCATCCAATATAAATTATTCTCATTATGCTAAATATTTTTATTCCTTAAAATTTAGTCAATATCTCCAAAAAAAATTCTTCACACATGATACCCATATGGACATATTTTACATAATACTATTATTCATAACCTAAAAAAATTGAAAAATATAAAGGTTGAACTAAAAGAATCAGTGGGGTTAAATATAGGCCTTAAAAATAGAAGTTCATAAGTGGGAATAAAATGATCATATGGGTATGAGAACATAATAAAAGTACATGAGTATAGCATAAGGAATTCATACCTAATAAAATCAATCAAAATTCGTGAGTCATGGCATAAGGATTTGGAATAAAATAAAATATGGGTAAAACGAATGTGAAAGAATAATTCATCAATCGTGATCTATAAAAACATAACATAGTCATAAGAATGTGTCATAAGATTGTGCAATATACATAAGCATACAAAACATAACATATTTCATGGCTATAATGATCAACTATTCTTAATATCATTCGTAATAGAATAAACTAACTGGATAATTCCATCATTATAAGTTAATGGAATCTCCTAATAGGATAATTATATCATTATATCCTAATGTAATCACCTAACTAAAAAAATTCTAATTTCATGTCTTAATTGAATCACCTAACTAAATAATCACAAGATCATATATTATTGGTGTCACCTAACTGAATAATCATTCATTATATTTCTAGATAATTAAACATTACCCAATTAATTATATAACTATAATGTAACCACCCATTATATAATGATAAACTATAAATGTGTATTCCAAAATAGCAGATGATCATTCATCATTATTTCATATCTAAATTCACTTGTGGAAAAGAAATGGATTTCATGAAAATTTCCTTAAAACATCATCAAAATACATACAGAGAAAGAAAGCGGATGGTATCATTAGTTAATCTCACTATTAAAGCATAAAAATCATTAATTTAAGTATAAATATATGAAAAATACTTTTATAAAATCATTATATGTATTGTTTTAAAAAAATAAATATCATTTTCTTTTGGTAACTTTTAAAAACAAAAAATACATTGAATAATGGGAAGAGGATTTTACTTGAAAAATCATGGAAAATGGAAATGAATAATGATAATGGGGAAGGTATATAATGGTGTGAAAAGTAGATCAATAAGAAAACATTAAAAACAAATTCTTATCACAACTTTATAAAGAAATTATAAATTGAACCATTCTAAACATGTTAAAAATATTTCAATTAAAACCATTATAAATAAATTAAAATATAATTGAAAATGACCTTAAACTATCATTTTATTACTGATAATAAAATTATTGAAATAATGAAAATATTCTGAACATGAAAATAATGTGTTCGGTAAATGAATTTAAAACATTTAAAGAAATGAATTGAAATAATTCCCTATATGAATTTTTAAATCAAAAACTCCTTGGAATAAATAACTCAAGAATGAACATAAAATAACATGAGTATAAATACATTCATGATATAATTTTTCAAATAGGTAGTATATAAACTATATAAATTAAAATAAGTATATACAGTGAAACATGTCTAAAAAATGAAATTTGAGATGCAAAACTCTTATGGATTTTATAACACTTAAATCAAATTCAACTGAAAAAAAGAACTAAATTTATCTTTTAAAATTAAAATAATTACATAAAAAATATAACATAATATATTCATGGTTTATTGAATCCAAATAACACCATATAAAATAAATCATGCTGTATAAAATGAAACATGCCTCAAGGAATTAGAATTGAGACTAAGAAACCCTTATATCAGACTTCCACTTAGTTGGACACCCTCTATAATCCCTCAATAATACAATTAGGTTTGATATACATAATATTAAAAACCTTATTCATATTTATTTTACTTTATACCAATCATTTTTATTTTTTTATTACCTGTATATTTATTCTTTATCTATTTTTGAGTCTTAAGAGTTTCGTTTGGATGTTTTGGTCCTTGAGTTATTTTCAAGTGTTAAACATCTATATAATTTTACTTATAAGGTAATCAATGTTTTTATAAAGTTATAGAGTCCTATAACTATTTTAGGGAACTTATATTGATAATTCTCATGGAACATTTAAAAATTCCCTTTTAAGTGATTATTGAATTAACAAAAATAATGTATTTATAGGTAAATATAAATTTTAATATTACCAACACTGTATTATTAAAACATATTTAATTCATCATTATTCAATATTATTTCCAGTATTTATGTTTTATCAATACTTCATGTGATAATTATTTTTAAAATTTTCAAGTATGTGGTAAAATCGACCAAAAAGGAGCATGATATAACAGTTTAATGAGTAAGAGTATGATAATATATAATTATAATATAAATTTTATATAATATTAATGTTTTAAAAAATTATTAAATTAAAAAATATGATGATGAATAAATATAAGAATAATAAAGGAGAAGATAGAAATAACGTTAATAGCTTGAATTTCATCTTGAAGTACCTCTTAGAAAAGAGAGGATTGGGACTTCTTATTGGATCAAGAAGATTAAGAACATGTGATATGATTGTTAGGAAAGGAAATATTAAAGATAAATGAGATATATTCTAATTTATAGCTTTGAAGTATTTGTGGAGGTGTCATTTTTTAAGTGAAAGGAGTGGAATTTTTGTGAATAAAATTTTTTATAAAATAAAAGGGAATTCATTCTCAAGGAAACTATATCCAAAATGGATAAAAATTAATATGTGATAATGGAGATATAGATGAATCCTCTAGACACCCATATGAAGATAATATTTTGTGACATTTTATGTCTTTATCTCTTGATTTAATACTTTTACCATATTTTATCATTTTTCATGGTAACATACTTTTAACAAGGAAAATTATTTAAATGATTAAAAATGAAATGGAAATCATTACCAAAATTAAACATGCTAATTCCAAACTTGAAAATAATTTTACAAGATTCAATTTATAGAGGTGGTAAATATTAATTTTAATAAAAATGAGCTTAACGTTACAAAAAATATGTTTTAAAAAAAATTCATTCTGAGCATACAAAATAAATTAAATCAGAATAATGTATAATATATATTCCTCTAATATTTATTAGTTTACGATTAAAAAAAGTATTTTAGTTAATTTTAAAGTAGAAAAAAATTGAATGGATCATTGTGAATACTTAATTAGAGGAAATTGACCAATTAATTTTTATTGGAATAAAATATATCATAGGTTCTGAAAAGTCAAGAAAAGGTTTTCAAATTCAACATATTAATTATATATGAATTATTTTACTCCATATATGATTTGTTTTGATAAAAATTTTCATATATTTTCAAGTAATTTTTATAAAATAATTATTTGATAGAATTTATGGTATTTCTAAAAACTATATTTTCATTATTCACTTAAAAATCAACATTTTTAGAATAATAAAAAAAATTAGTCTATGCTAATTTTAACATGAAGAAGTAAAAAATGAATTCCATTTCATAAAATTCAAATTTTAGAATTTATATCGTTAAATTTTATTTTAAATCAATTAATATAATTAAAAATTGATTTTATAGAAAGTTTCCTTCTAAAATGTTAAGTTTTTTAATATTATTTAATGTAAATTACTAAAAAAATATTTTTTAATATTTTTTTAAATTTAAAATTCTATTATAATAATACAATAATGTGGTAAACTTAACATAATATAAATACACAACAAATTAAAAAAAATCTTTAAAAAATATCCCATTTTTAAAAAATTTAATCATATTACATTAAAAATGACTATTTATATTATAACAATTAAATTCAATAAATTAATTACTATTAGAATACACCAATAAAAATTTAACAATAATAATAATATATAATTGATTAATATCATTTCTAGACCTTTTCCTTTTGAGGTTTTATTCTTGTTTTCATTATATTAATGGTTTTTATTATTTCATTCTCACAATGTATTAATTATTATCTTTAATTGAAATAAAATATTTCATGGTTAATTTTAGTTTCGTGTTTTGTATTGTACAATCTATGAAACATAATATTTATTTAAAGGAAAAAATATATAATAAAATATTAGGGTGTTTCATTATACCACTTAAATAAATTATTTCCTTCTAATTTTAATCTCTCTCAATGTTGGAAACTTATGAGGGTGTTTTAACATATTCTTGACTCATCATATATTTTTAATGACTTTTCTACCTTACCATCATGGGTAAGGCTTTTTTTTACCTTATAATAGGTATATATTTTGATTTTTCATCTATCATTACAATTTGTTCCAAACATATTTCTTTCATTATAAATAATATGAGGTTTCTAGAAGCATACCTATCCTAGATTAATTTTCATTATAGTATTCCCAACAAAATACTAAAACTGTTATGATAATATCTGATAAATATATTAAAATCAATCATATGTATCTTATCATCTCACACATTCATTTTAACTAAAGATATATTTAGTTAAACTATTAATTAGACTATAACTCTTTTATTTTAACCTAAATTTCCTCATGTTTAATCCTATTAATATCAATAACCTAATACCTCAACATACCTATTCATGAATTTACCATGTTATTTATTACTATATTTTAACCTTAAATAATCATGTAAACACAGGATCCTAGAATTTAACATAACTTTTATCCCCAAAAAAATTAATCACTCATAAATTCATATACCAAGAAATATATAACTTAATCATATATACTCAAAAAATGTTAATATTTATGGAAAATAACCTAAATCACCTTTCCACCAAATCAATTTTCAACCCCAACTATCATCTATTTCACTAAAATTATATACCCAAAATAAATTAATTTTTTGTCCCAATCATACATTATTACCTAAATATAAAATAACATAACAACCTAAAGGTTTATCTACAACTATGTCATATATTTTTCATAAGACCTATAAAAAATTACCCAAAACTTAATTAATCACATCAAAATATAATCACATAATACATCAAAATAAGTGTTTATGCATTTTAAATTATTATCACAAATACAATTATTAAATGATGATAGTATCTATAACTCCTAAATATCTTTAACTAATAACTTCTTAACTTATAAAGTTTCCTAAATAATTATCAAATACTAACTGAGATAACCTAGACCCGTATACCCAGGTCCAATGTTAAAACCGTACTCCTTACATATTGACTTTGATACTAAATGAAGAACCCCAAATTTAAACTTCAAAAATTATAATATGAATAACCAACATTGAGTCAATTTCACATCCATGATATTTTTGGTTTAAAGGTTTACAGAATTACTGAAAACCATAAACTATCAAAACCTATATCATTCACATTCAATGTACATTTTTTATACTATACTAAGAATTTAATATTCCATAAATATTAATTAAAATATCCAAAAAAATTATTATTTATCTAAATGGTTTATTTTTATTATGTATTGATACTTATTATTATTTTTTCTTTTCTATGAGTTATGTTATGATGAATTCTTTTATTAAATCCATTTATTTTTATGGGTTCTGATATGATTTATGTACTTGTAGCACACATATGTATGGTATTAATTATTTTAATGGTGGTACCTATATATCCGTCCAATGAATTGGATGATGATAAATGTTATAAGATCTCTAAGGTTACATGAGAGGTCATCATAATCCCGTAACAAGAGGGTACATTAGAGGTCATCCTAAGACTGTGAAAATATGGTACACATGAGGTCATCCTAATCCCTATACAAGAGGGTAACACCAGAGTTCATCCTAAGACTACAAGAATAGGGTGCATGGGATGTCATCCTAATCTCAAAACATAAAGGTACACGGTAGGTCACCCTAATCCCGAATTTGGAGTGATTAGAACAATCCTAAAATACAATGAAGTTATTTTTGGGTATTATTGACATAAGAAATTATAGACTTATGTGTATGCCATAATTTCTATGTCTTATTCCATTTTTACACATTCATGGTTCATGTGTTTATATTTCCTTATGATTCATGTCTTATGATCTATCAATATTTATTTCATGAATCATGTATATGAACTTTGATATGTAGGGTACGATATTTAAATGTTATACTCATATTTTCAACCCCCTATGCTCATTTTATGCTTACCTATATTCCATATTTACCCTTACTGAGAATATGATCTCACCCTTTCTTATGTTTCCATTCCTCAGGTTATAACGAAAGATTTTAAGTAGGGCTACTAAAGGGGAAAATCCTTATGGTAGATGTTGAAAATAATTCACCAAATTAAAATAATGTCTTCCAAGTTTCAAAAGGCACTAAAAATTTATGGTACTTTGTAATGTGTTCTTGTAATTTAATGAGTATTCATCTAAAAATATGTAATATCCTTGTTTCAAAATCCGAGTTTGTTATAGTTTGTATCAAAGAAAATGTTTAGTCAACCTTTGGAAACTTGAATAAGAAAACTTTAGTGAGACCCCCATGGATATTTATAAGGATATGTCTAGGGATGTCTCTACGGATAACCCTTTGGTGTCATATATTTAAAATTTGGTTTCATGATTCATTCATCCTATAAATAATTTTTCATGATTATGTTTTTCCTGCTATGATAAGTGTTGCACGCACTATGCTTTCTAGTCTTAGTCAATAGCAGGAACTTGAAGGAACATTGTTAACATTGAATGTTTTAGATGTGTAAAGTATATTCATTATGAAAATTAATGTCATAAGTGTAAATATCATGAATATAATCCATAAGGTGGTATGATTATTGGTTATACTACCGAGGATAAATAGATCGCAAATAACAAGTGAAAGGTATGGGATGTTTTAACAGTATTGTTTATATTAAACATAAGAATCATGATTAGATTGAGGGTTAGGAACCTTAAAATGATACAAATTTAGTATTCTATGAAAGAATAAGATGATGAATCCTAATTAATGCTTTAAGAATAATTTTGGATTATTTAAGTGTATATGTTTTTGAATTCAAATATTATATTATACAAATCCTGAAATATATAAGTATTTTTAGTATATGTTTTTCATTAATGATTGAAAAGTATATATTGAATGGTGTTGAAGTCTTAGTAAATTGATTTAACGTAAAGTTTATATTCATGGAAACCAAAATATTAAAGGAAATATAACCCCAAATATGTTCCTAATGTTGAGATAAAGATATTTGGATAAAGATATATTGTTTATGAATAAGTAAATTGGAAGATACTTATTATCATTGAAATTATTAAGTATTTGTTGAAAAAGTGGTTTATTCTATCATGGAAGGAGTTTACAACATTTTTGGACTTAAGTAATATATCCAATAATATTTGTAATAAGAAATAATTCATGTTTTCAATAACTATTTATGGTAATTACCATGCTTCAAGAGAATACATGATGACGATATTCACATGATTGGTATGTGACAAACAAGAGTTAATTTAAGATATACGGGGGGATCAATTATTAGATGTTTTTAAGAAATTTAGTGACCTTATTTCTAAAGTTTTTTTACTTTCATATTTTCTAAGGCTTATAAGATTAACCATTTGTGGAATAATTTATGTTAAACATGAAATAAGGTTTTAGAGATTAATGTATCATCTTTCCATATGATGATTTATGAATATAAGATAAATTATTCTAACCATTTTTTTATTATAAAAAGAGAGATAAGGTGTGAATTTTTATCCTATTATGGATCTTATGATCAACTAGTTTAATATGTATTACAATTTCAACTTCATTTCATAGAGTAAGAAATATAGCAGAGATTAATCAAAGAACAATCAAAGAGTGATATTTTACTTATTAAATAAAATAAAGTAAGTATTTATTATGAAAGTATTTTGAAATAAAATGTTATCAAATTATCATCATTTGTGATTATATCAATGAATTTTTTTAGATCTATTTGATCCACTATTTTGTGTCCATTATCCTTCTAATGACCATATTCTCTATCACTCTCCAACAAAAATTAGTAGGTAGTATTGTCTTCTATGTCCATAGTTTCACTTGCCACATATGTTATCATATGTGTAAAATTGGTTACAAGTTACTTTGGGTAACCGTTAGGTTTCTAAATTTTCTTTTTTAAAGGGAGTTTTAGTATTCATTTTTTAGATGTGGGTTTCTAGGAAATAAATTTTCAAGTATTAAACCTATGATAACCCATATGAATTTTGAGGGAGACATTAATTTTTGATGTGTAGAATGTAGCAACCCGATATTTTTATGAGATATAAATGTTTTAAATAATTTTATTTAGTTTATGTCTTATGTTACACACAACATCTTCTTAACTTGCATTACATGAAATACCAAATTTATACAAAACATATTTTTATTATTGTAATTACATAAAAAACACAATTATTACCTAGACATTATATTGGAGGGTATTAAATGGATTAAATAAATTAGAAAAATATTTTTTACACATGACCAATTAATTATAAATGAATGTAAAACCATTTTTAAAATAAAAGAAAATGTTTTTCTAAAAAGCTATTTAAATGTGCACTGGTGTGTTTTATACAAATAAATAAACCAATAACTCTTGTTGAATTTTATTGATGAAATATATATATAATATATTCAATCTAATTTATAACATTCATTTTATGTGTTATATATATATAATATATGAAAAAATACAATTTTACACAAAAAATAAGTATTTTTCCAAAATGACAGTTTTCCACCTTTTGATGGTTCACTTGTTAAAAATATTGTTTTTTTTTCAATTTAATAAATTATATTTTACAAAAAAACTTATTATATGAAATTGGGATATCAAAATTTACTTTGGTTGAATTATTGATATTTTTATGATAAGTTTCACGTTTTGATGAATAGTAATAAATACTGAATTTTAATTGAAAACAGTTTTTTAATTGAGATAATTTATAGTGTAAAATCATAAATTTTATTGGTTTTGAAGTATAATTAGTTAAATATTTTATCATTTAATTCAATTTAGTACATTGGAATCAATTTCGCATTGAATTTCTATATACAAACATTTCAACCATTTAGACATTTTCACTTTAAAAACTCATTTTCTCGTTCCGTCAATAGGATTAATTTTAGAAGATTATGTATTTTGAATTACGAAAAATAGATTCCATATTTGGAATCACAATTTCTAAATTTACTAAATATTTCCCTTTTATTTTTGGCTAATATTAATAGTAAATTTGGTAATCTTAATTACCATGGTAAAGGGAAAATTTGGCAATTTACGTTATTAATAAAGTGATATGGACTATAAAATTACCCTAACACTTGAAAAAACATTATTTTATTAATTTAATTATTCCCTTAACACATAAGGATCTAATTTTAATAATTTAATGGACACTTTTCCATGAAAATGACTTGGATATTATTAAACTCAAAGAGGGTGACAAAATGTCGAACTCTTAAATTTAATAAGTATAATATTTTTAATTTGGGGATAAATTTAATATATTCTTGACTATATATATTATTCTGGAATATAATAAATTTATCTACATAATAGAAATTTATTTTTAATTTTTATTGAATACATAATTATCATAAATAATTACAAAATAATGATGCATTAATTATTCAATTAATGAAACAATGAATTAAATGATATTAGAAATATTAAAAAATATAATTTGACTTAATTAAGGTGATACAAGAATTTTAAAGTCTAATATGACATTTCATGGGTGTATTAAATTAATTTTTTTATAATTTATCTTTTTTTATTGATTTCTTTAAAGTCAACGTAATGAATTATGTCAAAATTGACACTTATGATATTTTATGAAAATATTATTTTATTAAATTATTAAAAAGACATAAAAATATTAAATAAATAAAAAATTGATTATATAGTGTCTAAAATATCATATATTTTCCATTTATCCTCTAATTAACTCTTTATAAGTAAAAATTACATCCTATTACTTTTGAAAATTTTGTTACAATAGTAAAAATTAAAATGGATTTACTAAGTGTCAATCAAAATGATATGGTTTAAAATAACATAAAAACATGTATAAAATCTATTGTTTGATGATATTACAACCTTATAGTATCTTAAATTTGAATAAATGTAAATTTGTAGGTATTTGGATTTATATTTAATTTAATATAAATTAATCTTTTGAGAAATTCCAAAAGTGCCATTGCCCTCTCTTATAAAAGAGCACCTCTTATTCTCTTTTATTCACACTTAAAAACCAATTTCGTTCAGAAAAACTCTATAAAATATACTAATAAAATTAATCCCTTCATAATAGAAGTATTAATTTTGGAATAAATCGAACCAAAGAAGACCTTTTGTGAAAATCAAAATGAGATACCCAAAGAAGAGGTAATACTCATCAACAAATGTTTTTGTTTTATTTCTTCCTTAAACCCATTAAATCATTTTTAATTCATGTTTATATAATAACCCCAGAATCATTAATATAATTTTATGTTTTTATATTATGTTTTGGACATAAACTCACACTTCCTTCCATCAAATGGTATATGCAATCATCACTCGTGTGTATGGTCGACTACCGTCCTTTGAACCGATGTTGCTCATTCTTCCATTGCCACATTTCAATGGTGTGAATAATAATTAAATATCGGTTGTTATATGATATTTATAATATTTATGACATATTTATTCTTATTTAATTATTTTGTAACACATACATTCATACTTTCCATTTTGTAGAAATACGATAACTTCGTTTGTGGATGTGTTGACTACCACCTTGTCAAAGCGATGTGATTCATTCACACTTTAAATGAAATGTATTAAAAATGGTTTTAGTTAAATTATATGATATATATAATATAATAATTATATTTTAATGATATTATATACATATACATATACATATATTTCATTTACTTTCTTTCAATACGACATTAAATGGAAGCAACGTTCATGCGTATGTACAACCTACCGTCTCCATGAATGATGTATTTAATTTTCTATTTATATATTTTATAGATAGTCATAAATACATATATAATTAATATATATGAAATTTATATAATTTTTATCATTCTTTAGATAATTAAATAATGTTCTTAGTCTGAGGAACAATAATAACAAGTCAAAACATGTACAAGAAACAAAACGATTATTACCCAAAACATAACTTAAAAATGGAATTATAATTCAGAGGGTATTATAAAGTACCAAGTAAATAATATATGGGATTATATAAATTAATATGTTTTTTTAAAATATTTATAATAAACTTATATTTATCGTATATGAGGTTTTCATGAGTATGAAGAGAGTCAAGATATAAGGTAAGGGATCTTTGTTTTACTTTTATTTCTATGGGACACATGCCTTATACACTACTTGTTTCTTTTGTGTGGTGTATATAATACCCATTAATTTAATTTATCAGTATTATTATTAAATTTATGGATATTTTCATATCTATTTTATGATCTCTCTTTTATGGGGATTATGGTTAAAAATTTACCAAATCAGTAAGGTAATTTTGTCTCAATGTGTCTTCTTTGAGACACATGTAATATTATGAACCTATATTCTTTTATGAGGTTTATATAATTTCTTTTGAAATGTTGTATTTGGAATATAATTATTTTCATGATATTATAAGTTTCATGTAATGTTATTTTATATTAGTTTATAAATCTATATTCCTTTAAAATAATGTTTTCTAAAAATGTTTTAATGGTGTTTTAAATGATATTTTAGACATTTTTAAGGAAAAAGGATTTAAAATATGTTTAAAATTGTTTTAAAATATTCCATTATAATTTTAAAAGTTTATTCTAATTGAAAATGTTTTTCTAAATTTTTTGTGATTTATAAATCATTTTTCAAAATAGAAAGGATATTTTCCTGAAAAATTATTTCAAGTGATCTTTCAAAATTATTTTTCTATCTAAGATAAAGTTATTTGATGTTACTTATGTTTTACTAGTGATATGATCCAATTATACAATTATTATTCTTTATTTTAATGGTTTATGTTTATGATGGATTGATACTTATGAATTTTTTCTCTTTTCTATGAGTTATGTTATGATGAAATTTATTATAAAACCCATTTGTTTTTATGGGTTATGATATGATTTATGGTCTTGTAGAACATATATGTATGGTATTTATTATGTGATGGGGGGACCTAAATCTGCCTCCAATGCACTAGGTAGTGATAAATGTTCTATAAGCTCAAAGGGTACATAAGAGGTCATCCTAATCCCACCATAAGAGGGTACACATGAAGTCATCCTAATCTCGTTACAAGAGGGTGCACATAAGGTCATCTTAATCCCACAACAAGAGGGTACACGGTAGGTCATCCTAAGACTGAAACAATAGGGTACATGAGACATCATACTAAGCCTGAATCTAGAATGTACATTGGTGGTCATCCCAATCCCAAATTAGTTACATGAGTGATTAGCCCAAGCCTAACATATTATGAGTATATTTCTAGGTGTAATTGACATAAGATATTCTAGAGTTATGTTTATGCCACAATTTCCATATTTTATGCTACTATTATAATTTTAGGGATCATGTTCTTTGATTATCTTATAATTCATGTCTTATGGTCTTTCAATATTTATTCCATGACTCGTGTATATGAACTTTGATATGTAGGATATGATATATAAATGTTATGATCATATTTTTATACCCGTATGCTCAGGTTATTCTGACGTATATTCCATGTTTACCCTTACTAAGCATATGAGCTCACCGATTATTATGTTTTCATTCCTTGGGTTATAATTAATGGTTTTATGTATGGGTACTAAAGGGGAAGATCCTTATGGGGAATTTTGAATATCATTCACCAAATTAGAAGAATGTGTTCCAAGGTTCCAAAGGCACTAAATTGTTATGGTCCTCGGGCATGTGTTTTTCTATTGTAATGAATATTCATCTAAAAATATGTAATATCCATGTCTGAAAATAGTAGGTCATTATTATTGGTATAAGAGAAAGTATTTAGTCAACGTTTGGAAACTTATATGAGAAACTTTTATTAAGATACCTAGGTATATTTATAAGGATGTGTTTTGGTATGTCTCTAAGGATAAACCTTAGGTGTGATAGATTGAAATTTAGGTTTCATGATTCAATAATCTTATAAGTGATGTTTCATGATTATTTGATTTTCTATTATGATAAGTGTTACTCACACTATGCTTTATGGTCTTAGTCAAAAGAGAGAAATGGAAGAACATGGTTAAAATTGAATATTTCAAATGATGAAAGTATGGGAATTATGTAAATTTATTTCTTAATTGGATATCTCATCGATATAATCTGGAAGGTGGTATTAGTATTAGTTATACTGCTTAGGATAAAGATGCCGCAAATGGCATGTGAAAGGTATGGTATGTTCTAATATTATTTTTTACATTGAACAAATAAATCATTATTATATTGAGGTGAACGAACCCTAATATATGATATATATCTCATATTCTAGGAAAGAATACGATGATGAATCCTGAGTAATGGTTTAAGAATAAAGTTGGATGATTGAAGTGTATAAGTTTTGGAATTCAAAGATTTTATTATAGGAATCACAAAATATATATGTATTTTCAAAATAATTTATTCATTCAGGATTGAAAAGGATATGTAGAATGGTGGTGAATACTTGGGAAAGTGATTTAATGGAAATTTTATATTCATGGGAAACATGATATTAAGGTAAATATAACCCTTAACATGTTCCTAGTATTGAGATAATGATGTTTCCATAAATATATATTGGATATGAATAAGTAAATTGGATAGTACTGATTACCTTTGAAATGATAAAGGATTTGTTGAAAAAGTGATTTATTATAACACGGATGGAGTTTAGGACATTTTTTGACTTAAGGAATATATCTAATACTCTTTACAATAAAAAAATAATTCATGTTTTCAATAATTAGTTATGGTAATTACCATGTTTCAAGAGAATACAAGATGAAGGTATTCACATGTTAGGTATGTGATAAAAAATAGTTACTTTATGATATATGGCGGATCAATGCTCAGTTGTTTTTATGAAATTTAGTGACCTTATTAATAATGTTTTTTAGCTTCATCTTTCATAGGGTTTATAAGGTTAACTATTTATAGAACAGTTTATGTTAAAATTTGGATGATGTTTTAGAGATTAAAGTATTATCAATCCATGTGAGGATTTATGTATATTAGATAACCTATGATGACAATTTTTTTATGATCATAACTAGAGAGATAATTAATGGATGGTCATCCTATTTTGGATATTATAATCAACTAGTTCTACAGATTTTACAATTTTATCTTCAATTCTTCGAGTAAGAAATGAAGAAAAGATTGATCAAAGAACAACCAAAGAGTGATATTATACTTATGAGGTGAAATCAAGTAATTATTTCTTCTCATATTATTTTGAAATAAAATTTTATATTATTATCATCATTTATGATGATATCAAGGACCATTTCACACTTATTTGGTCCACGGTTTTGTGGTCATTGACCATCTAATGACCATATTCTCTATCACTCTCCATCATAACTTGATAGTTAGTGTTCTATTCTATGTCCATGGTTTCACTTGACACATATGTTCTCATATGTGGAAACCTAGTTATGATTTACATTGATTAACCATTATATTTCCAACATTCATTTTTCTAAGGTGGTTTTAGTATTCATTTTTTCGATTTGGGTTTCTAGGAAAGAAAATTTCACGTATTAAACTTATGATAACCCATATAAATTTTGAGGGAGAAATTGATTTTATGGGGGGTATAATGTAACACCCCAATATTTTTAGGAGATATATTTTATTTAAATAATAGTATTTCTTTGATTTCCTTCATTACACACAATATCGTATTAGCTTGCATTACACAAAACACTAAGTTTCTACGAAACACCTTTTTATTATTGAATTTATTTAAGTAACACAATTATAAACAAGAAATAATAATGGATGGTATGAAAAGGATTAAATTAATTATAAAATTATTTTTTTACACCTGACCACTTAATTATAAATGAATGTAAAACCCTTTTAAATTAAAAAAATGTTTTTTCTAAAAAACTATTTAAATGCGCACAAGTGTGTTTTATACCAATTAATAAAAAATAACTCCAGTTAGAATAAATTAATGAAAAATATATATAATATATCCAATATAATATTAAACATTCATATTTTTTTCTAGACATGATATAAGAACAAATCCAATTTTACAGATAAAAGAAGTATTTTTCAAAAAAGGAGGTTTTGTCACCTTTTGATGGTGCACTTGTTAAAAATATAGTTTTTTACACTTCTAGAAGTTAAATTTGAAAAAATAAAATTATTTATTTAAATAAGGATATAAAAATCTAGTTTGGTTTAATTTTTGATATTTTTTTGATAAGCTTCATGTTTAGATAAATAGTGAAAAAATGCTGAATTTTAATTGAAAACAACATTTTAATCGAGATAATTAATAATGTAAAATTATTTAATTTATTGTTTTTAAAATATAATTAGATAAACATTTATCATTTAATCCAATTTGGGTAAATTTAATCAATTTCAAATTGAATTTTGACATAAAAACATTTCAATCATTTGGTTGTTTCTCTTTAAAACCTTGTTTTCTCATTCTATTAATTGGATTAATTTTAAATTAATTATTGAAAATTATGTGTATTGAATTATTAAAATTGAAATAAATATTTTTAATCATAAGTTATAAATTTATTAAATATATCCATTTTATTTTTTACAAAAATGAATATTATCTTTGGTAATTTGTATTACCATGGTAAAGGGATAATTGGGTAATTTAAGTTAAAAATAAAAGTGATAAGAGATATAAAAGGACCCTAACACTTTCCAAAACATTATTATATGAATTTAATTTTACCCTTAACACATAAGGATCTAAATTGAATAATTTAATATATATTTTTCCATGTAAATGACTTGGATACTATTAAAATCAAAGTGAGTGACAAAATGTCGCACTCTTACTTTTAATAAATATAATATTATAATTATGGGTTTAAATAGAATATATTCTTGACTATATAAATTATTATGAAATTTAAAATTTTTATATAAAAAATAAAAATATATTTTTAATTTTTAGTGAAGAAATAATTATCATAAATATTTACAAAATGATGATGCATTAATTATTCAATTAGTGAAATAAGAAATTAAATGATATTATAAATACCAAAAGGAATATAATTTAATTAATTAATAAGATAATAATTTTAAAGGTTAATATGACATGTTAGGGGTGTATTTAATGAATATTTTATAATTTATCTTGTTTTATTTATTTTCTAAAAGTCAAAGTAATGAATAGTGTAAAAATTGACACTTATGATATTTTATGAAAATAATATTTTATTAAACTATTTATAAATCATAAATGTATTTAATAAGGAAAAATTAGAATATATATGGTCTTAATTATCATAAATTGTTTCATTTATGGTCCAATTTAAATTTTATAATTAAAAATTACATCCTCTTAATATTGAAAATTTTGTTACCATAGTTTAAATTAAAATGCCTTAACTAAGGGTTAATCAAAATGATATGGTTTAAAATAACACCAAAAATTGTCTAAAATATATTTTTTGATGATATTAAAACCTTATAACATCTTAAATTTGAATAAATTGAAATTTTTAGGTATTTTCATTGAGGTTTAATTTTTTATAAATTAATCATTTGAGAAATTTTTAGGAGTTCCTCTCCCTCTCTTATAAAATGGAACCTATTCTTCTCTTTTATTAAGACTTCATATCATTTTATTATCAAATATATGTCCTTATATCCTCCAAAATTACCTCCCTTCATCCCATAAATCTTACCTTTGTAATAAATCCAACCAAAGAAGTCCTTTTGTGCAAATCAAAAGGAGATACCCAAAGAAGAGATAATGTTCATCATCAAATGTTATTGTTTTATTTATTCCTTAAACCAATTCAATTATTTTTAATTAATATTTATATAATAACCTAATTTCCCTCAATATATTAAATCTTTTTAATATTAAGTGTTTTAACTACACTCACACACACTTCCATTAAATGGGATACATAATCATTGCTTGTTTGTACGACGGACTACCGCCCCGCGAACTGATGTCGCTTGTTCTTCCATTTCCACATTTCAAGGGCGGAAATAATGATTTAATTTCTATTTTATATGATATATATGATATTTATGATGTATTTATTCTTTTTTAATTATAATATAACACATACCTTTATACTTTCCATTTTTTTTGAAATACGATAACTTCGTTTGTGTACATGTGGACTACCACCTCATCAAAGCGATGTGATTCCTTCAAAGTTTACATGGAATGTATTAAGGATGGGTTTAGTGAAATAATATTATATATATGAAATAATAATAATAATATAATTATATTATATATATATACATATATTTCATTTACCTTCTTTCAATACGACATTAAATGGAAGTATCGTTCATGCGTACATTCGACCCACTGCCTCCATGAATGGGGTATTTCATTTTCTATTTATATATTTTATAGATAACCATAAATACATATATAATTAACATATATGATATTTATATCATTTTTATAATTCTATATATAATTAAATCATGTTCTACATATTATGACCAAGAATAACAAGTCAAAACATGTACGAGAAACAAAGTGGTTATTACCTGAAACATAAGTTAAACCTGGAATTGTTAATAAGTGAGTAATATAAAGTCCTAATTAAATAATATATGGAATTATATACATTAATATGGTTATATAATAGATTTAAAATAAACTTATATTTATTATACATGATGTTTGTATGAGTACAATGAGTGTCAAGATATAATGTAAGGGATTTTTTTCTAACTTTTATTTCTATGGGACACACACCTTATACACTATTTGTTTCTTTTTTATGGTGAACATAATTCCCGTGATTTTTATTGATGAGTATTATTATGAACATTTATGGGTATTTTAAGATCCATTTTAGGATCTTTATTTCATGGGTTTTATGGTTCAAAAGTTACCAAATCGATAAGGTAATTTTGTCTCGATTTTTCTTCTTTTAGAAAATGTTATATTACGAAACTATATTATTTTATGAGGTTTATATACTTCCATTTTAAATGATGTATAATTAATATATTTTTCATGATATTATAAGTTTCAAGTAATTTTATTCTCTCTTCACTCGGAAATCTATGTTCCTTTAAAACAATGTTTTTTAAAAATGTTTTAATGGTCCTTTAAATGATATTTTATGAGTTTTTAAGAAAAAAAGATTTCACATATGAGTTAAATAGTTTTAAAATATTCCATTATAATTTTTTGATGTTATTTTCTTTTAAAAATGTTTTATAAATATTTTAGGATTTATATATCATTTTTTAAAATGGAAAGTATATTTTCCTCAAGAAGTATTTCAAGTGACCTTTAAAAATCATTTTTCCATCTATGAAAATGTTATTTGATGTTACTTATTTTTTAATGGGGATGTGATTAAATGATAAAATTATTATTCTTTATCTAAATGGTTTATTTTTATGATGGATTGATACTAATGGATTTTTTTGTTTTCCATGAGTTATGTTATAATGGAATTTTTTATGAAACCCATTTATTTTTTATATGTTCTAATATGATTTATATTCTTGTATCACACATATGTATGGAATTCATTATTTGATGGGTGAAACTATATATCCCTCAAAATAATTGGGTAATGATAAATGTTTTATGAGATCAAATGGTAAATAAGAGGTTATCCTAATCCCCCAACAATAGGGTACAAAAGAGGTTATCCTAAGCCCATAAAAAGAGGGTATACCGAAGGTTATCGTAAGCTCGCAACAAGAGGGTACACATGAGGTCATACTAATCATTCAATAAGAGGATACATGAGAAGTCATCCCAATCCTGAAACTAGATACTACATGGGAGGTCATCACAAGGCCGAATTAGGTACATGATTGATTAGACCAAGCCTAACATACTATGAATATATTTATGGGTATCATTGACCTAAGATGTTTTAGAGTAAAGTGTATTCCACAATTTCCATGTCTTATTCCATTTTTTTACTTTCATGGATCATGTGATTTTATTTTCTTATGATTCATGTCTTATGATCTACCAATATTTATGACATGAATCATATATATGATCTTTGATATGAAGGGTATGATATTTAAATATTATTCTCATATTTTCATACCCTTATACTCATGTTATGCTTACATATCTTCCATGTTTACCATTACTGAGCATTTTAGTTCACCCTTTATTATATTTCCATTCCTTATGTTATAAATAAAGGTTTTAATAAGGGTTACTAAAGGTGAATATCCACATTGGATATTTTTTAGATATTTCAGCAAATTAAAAGATTATTTTCAAATTTTCCAAAGGCACTAAATTTTTAAAGTCATTAGGCATGTGTTTTTTTTAATGTGATGAATATTCATCTAAAAATATGTAATATCTATTTTTGAAAATCATGGGTCGTCATAGTTTCCCCAGGGTAAAAAAATCATACAAGGATCTATTGATTCCCTAAATTAAATTAATAGTAGCCATTTAATGTTTTCTATTCTGTATCTATGATATCTCTCCCATTAAACTTTCCATGACATTGCATACGCTAATTCATTTTTAGTGTGGGGGTCTCTCTTTATCTTTATTGTCAATACACTTGGATAATTACATGTTTTAATTTTTCTGGGAGACATTTTTTACTGAAATCATGCTTTAAACTAAAAAACTCATGAATCCCATTTAAATAAAAGACAAATTTATGTTTTAAATTGATTAAATCCATGTTTTACTCATATTTATATTTTTAGCATGTTTGTTGAGTTTAATAATTTAATTCAAGTTAAAAAAATTTAAATTTCTTTTTTATTGAATTATTACTTGATTTTATAACCTGATTGATTAATAGTTATTTTTGTTTACTCCCATTCCCTAGATGATTATAGACCTACAATTTCATATATTTTTTGAGCATATATCTTGAGAGACACCCAACGCATATAACCTATCATAACTCACATTGATATATTATTGAGGCTATGACTGAACAAATATATTTTTAATATGATTGAGGAAGTTTTTATTAGCCACTTTTTATTGAGAAACACCTTAAATATTTCCTTATTTATCCTATAGTATCCATAAATGACCTATTTAGGATGCATCTAATTCAATCTAATTATCCCTTCCTACCCTGCTCTTGGTATTATTCATATTTATTCTTTGAACAAGTGTAGATGAATTTTCACTACTGATGGAAATGGTATATTATTAATAAGTATATGTACTATGGAATTTTTACTAGACTAATACGATATGATCCATGATTACTCTTGAAATTTTACACCTACATTGTTATTTTGAAAAATATATAAAAACAAAAGTATTTTGGGATGTCTATTAGGAAGGTCAAAAAACACTATTTCCAAACTGATGAATCCTATGAGAGATCAAAAGTGGTTAGGGGATAGATGTGAGATGTTTTTTTAACATTAAATTCAAAAAATAAATAAAATAAAAATAAAAATTAAGGTACAAGGTACATTTTTTATACTTGATATATTCATGGATCCAATTTGAGCTTCTTGGAGCATGTACACCATTTGATCTTAGAGTAGCCACTTCACTAAATTTTTTGTGTTTATTATTCATTATAATTTAATGATTACCCTCATTTTGAGCTTTATTTTCACTTTATACCCACCTTCCCTTAGCCTCAGAGTCATTTGAATCATTTTGTTGAATCCCTCATGACTGATTTTATATTTTTCTTTATAGAGTTGAGATGAATGAACCAATGCAAGACTATGGATAAGAACATGTATTCAAGGTATGAGAATAAATCAAGTTATTTTTATACCACGATTTATTAGATAAAATTCACATGGAGGTAAATTTAAAAATGGGTATATAATTCGAGAAACATTTATGAACTTGTAATTAAAATGATGAAGAATCTGGGTAAAGAATTGAACTATGAAAAATGACTGATTTTCTCAGCAGGATGGATTCCAGAAGACTGAATTTTTCTACTTACAATTAGTTTTATTTTCCTTGTGGTAATGAATGTTTCATATTTTAAAAAAAATCTTTTGGAATCCCTATTGATATGCTCATTTCTTGATGAATAGAAATTATTCAAGTGTGGGGGAAATTTGAAAATATAAAATTCTATATACATTTTGGATACATTTAATTATGAATTATTCATGCCTTATTAGATAATTCACTGAGTATATGTTGATTATTTTAGAAAATATGTATACAAGAATCCAAAATAAAAGCTGTCATAATGGCCAAAAGTGTACTTTACATGCCATGAAGCAAATACATGATGTGTAAGCATAATTCATAACATATCTAAAGTTGTGAAGAACATGTTGTGAATAATTTTCTATTCATTAAAATAATAAACTACATAAATCTCCAATACACATTGTGTAAAATTCAAAAGCTTCTTCCGTCTTAAATTTCAAGTCGTGAGATGAAGCATGTCGTGAGTCCCTAATACACATCATGAAATGAGCCATATCTACGATTCCCAAATATTTGGGCGGTGAAAGCTTCCAGATCCAAAATACATAATGAAAATCATGGATCAAAATTACATTATATGATCATTTTACATGTCATGAAAATTTCTATCTATTTAACTATAGAATGTGGACAACCGCACATATATTTTTTGGGAAGAATTTTTCTTAGGGTTTATCTTGTTTTTATTCCCTTATTTCCATTGCAACTCAACTTTAAATAATTCATTTTACCATTTTGATTAAATCCAAGTGACTTTGATCAATCTCCAAAAATTACTCATATTTTTCATCTCTGTTTACTGTTCCAAAGTTCATTTTCTATTTTTGTTTTCATTCGACAGTGAATATGAACCATGTTCTTTCTTGTTTACTCTTTCAAGTAAGTGTTTGATTTATTTATAAATTGTTTTTATTAAAAATGTATTAAATCTTAGACCCTAAATTGAAAACCATCTTATTTCAACTGTTTTATTAATCTTCAAAGAATGTATGTGATGGTTTTTTAAATTTTGATTATTACCTACATGAGAGGCTAAAATGCTTAGGTTAAGGCTCGAAAGTAAGGGTTATTAGGAAATTAATGAATATATAAACTAAAATTTGGTAACCCTAAGGATAGTAATAAGGTTTAACAATAAATCTTTATTCAATTATTTTAAGGCAACTATGACCATGGAATGTTTAAATGAATAGACCTGACCTGAATGGAGTAGAGCAGGTTATGACCATTATCTTGTCAAACATTTTTCTATAGAAGATAGTGTTAACTCATATAGATTATTATCTATATCTAGAATAATTAATAGTTTCATATTGGATAGATCTTATTGGTTTGAACATAATCAACTAGTTCTCTATAAACCACTTCACTGTATAAGACCTGGGATTATCCCAAGTAAAGTCTGAAATTATCTTTTTTACTTGAACCTTAAAATTGACCCTAAACCTTATCTTCTTCCTAGATCTTAAAACTAGTCTCAATAGATTTAATTGAATACAAAACCCAAATCAACTTGTGATTACTTCTTCATAAAGGGTTTGAAGTCCTTGGTCTCCTCTCTACCAGTATTTCCCTGTGGGTTTGACCCCACACTTCCACTCTACTACGCCATCAATGCAAGTGTAGTTTTGGGTAATATGATATTATAATTTGATCTCAACATGTATGAATTCAATGAAATGTGTGGGTGAGTCAAAAATACCTAGGTTTAGCATCATAACCCAAGGTATTGAGAGAGGATCATAAGGAGGAGTATTTTTAGAATATCAATGATAGATCATGGAATGGAAATTGATGTGCTAATCGAAGCTTTTGGATATCTACAAATATTATAATATGGTGTTGTTATTTAGTAGTAATCAATCCAAACCTGAGGTAGGTCAGGATTTTTCATTGGTTTTATCCATGATTATTTATCCCATATCAAAAAATATTCAATCTTTCTAAAAATATTGTTTAATTGATCGATATTTGTTTTTGGTTGATGTTTTTATCTTCCAATGTATTAGGAATTTATATTATTTTATTATTTCTTGGTTCTCTATTCATTGGTCTAATGGAAATGAATTTATTCCAACCCAAAAAATGGCCATAGTTTTTTTCCTATTTATTTTTTATTCTTCTCTCCCACCATTCATCATGCAACCATTTTTGACATTCCATTTGGTCAGTGGTTTGATAAATACCTAGAAAACGATTGTTTTACATTCAATCATTAGCATAATGGATCATTTTCGTGGGTGAGAGTTTGAGGTTGACAACCCAATTCATGTTCATTGATGAATATTAATTATTGGGGATGGATTATGATCTAATTTTGAGACCTCATTTTTAATTTGTCTTACGACATGTAGCATGGTGCGATTAGAGTTGATTTCTGGGTAGATTAGATGGTCGAAATCTTGTTATCAAGGACAGTCAGGCTCATAAAATCCTATATTTATGTTTATTAGTGGGTTTGGTGATAGAATTTTTAGTGGTGGTAGTGAGAGTATATATGGAGAACACTATGGACTTTCAAGAAAAAATCTTGACTACACAACATCTAGTCCAAAGAACACAAATCGCGAGGTCCCCTCCTGCGGTGCTAGGGTTTATGCAAAGAGAAAAATATCACATTCCATATGACATGTGTCACACTCTATGTGAACCATGGATAGATGCTTGGTGTGTAAACTAGGGTTACATGGTAATGTATACATCCAGATACAGGGGCATGGTTGTAGTACATAGGCATAACTTGGTACTGAAACATGGACAGGGTACTCGAACATGGCTTGGTACACAGGCACATCTAGTGTACATTAGAACAATCCATAGTGTATAGACTCCATTAGGAATAAAACTCCAAGTGTCAACCCGAACTCTACATGGTGTGTCTCTCAAAAGGACACTATATATATAAATAATGACATATCGTGTGAAAAGGCAACATTTGGGTAGACCTGGGGCAGACAAGACACAATGTGCTCCCCCAGTACATGCCATGTAATTTCACTAGGGTAGGTTGAGGCCCTATGACTCTTCAAAATGAAGAAACTTCAGTTGGGTGTATTCCCTTGGTTCATTCCTATGAGGGTATAGTGAGGAATTACATCGTGGGAATAGGATATAATCCCCTCTACGATAATAGACTCGAATAGAGTTCAAACATCCCTCCACATGATCTAGAGTGCGATAATATATAATTTATTCATATTCCCTAGGTGGGGTTTGAGGAATAATAATAAAAAAATTATGTGGGAATTTGATCCCCTACATAGTGAGTTATTTTAGGTAGAGTATGATATACCCCATGGGCCTTGGGTGAGATCCCCTATATATATATATGAAGATCTTTATAGTTACAGTGATTACTTATTTAGTGAGGACCAATGAGAATAACCTATAAAATGAGATCCATCAATGATATCATGGCATGTGAAGTGAGTTGTCATAGAAAAGTGTCGGCTTACATCCTCATGCCAAATCATGTGGCTGGAAGTATAGTTCAAACCACCTTGATATTTGGTGTCTATTATAAGCATATTTGGGTGTTCCTATTTCCATGTTTCATATTTTTATTGACATTCCTACATGATGATGAGATTAATACTCTCTTGATTATTATTTTTGGTGATTTTGGGGTACCCTACTGGGTATTTTTATACTTACCCTTGAATGGAATCTTCCCACGCATGTTGTGTCTTATAGATATTATATGTTGCTTTCATGGAGTCATGGGAGAACCAAGATCATGTGGAGCATAGTTCTATGGACATATTATGGTTCATACTAGGTGTTTTATTTCATATTTTCCCCCTCCTTCTTATCAGGATGGAATCTTTTTGTCATTTTGGTGGGCTTGTATTTGAACCTTTATGTTTTCTAGTACTTTTTCATACTCTAATGTGGGATAAATATTATTCATGAATTATGGTATCAATTTTGATTTATCTTTCCACATTTTATTTATGTTTGGATATGTTTGTGTGTGTCATAGAGAGGGAGAGTAATTAGGATAAAGCCTACCATGTGTGAGATATGGATACTCATTACTTGACTTCATCCCCTTGCCTATCAGAGGTAGACATGGGGTGTTACACTTGGTTTACCACTGGCCAGGAAGGCCCTAATGGGTTTATTTATGATAGCGTAGTAATATATTAGTGTTCATATTAGTAGTGAAGTTTGGAGATTTTCTAGAAGTGTGTTTTGGTTTGGGAAATAGTGAGATTGTGTTGAAGTGTTTCAAGTTATCCCCCATGTTAGAAACAATAGTGTTGGTTTGTCGAATATCAGATCCATTCACCATGACTCTGATAACCTTCTTGTTTACACAGTATATGTAGGAACCTATTGCTGGGAAAACATTTCTAAATTCATCATATAGATATGTGTTGTAGTTTATATGTACTTCTTGAGTTGTCTCCCCCAATATACTCTTTGATCATGGTGCATATTGATTATTTCCAGAAACCTCTGCGTTGAAATCCAGCCATGATTCCATAGTAGGATCATGATAATTATCTAACTTGTGATGTGCCTTCAGTGTAGGGTCATATACCGGAGGTGGTGCCTCTGGTGGTTTGATAGTCTTGCCACCACCCATTGAGGAGAAGGTTTTGCGAGAAGTACCAGATGAGGATGTTCATAACCTATGTTCAATCCTTGATTTCCAAAGGCATTGACCTCCTAGGTTTTGGGGTGAGCCAGAACCCTAGGCAGTTGAGGACAAGAAATAGGTAGTTACTCGAGTTTTCTACCTTGAGAGGAAACCCCCAAAATAGATGGTGGTTCTAGTGGTGAGTCCTCTATAGGGATCTATAGGGTGATGGTTGATTCTATTGACTTAGACACATGATGAGACAACCCTCTCTTGGATATAGTTTGAGTACCACTTTAGGGAGGAGTTATATCTATCCATGTTATGAGTGGTCCACATCCATGATATTTTACAACTTTAGTAGATAATCGTCACCAAGTAAAACCTTTCATCATGTTTCACCAACCTCTCATGATACTATCTAGATATGGTTTGAGATTCGTTCTTTTAAGAATGGACCTTTGATCAGGGCCTATGCTGATATATCAATGTTTGATCGATATATATTTTCATTCCATAATATATTGGAGTGCTTGAGTTGGATTTAGTTTTTGAGAGCTTTCTAGGAGAGAAGACACCAACAATCGGTGTTGGTTGTGGGAACATGGGAGTTAGGACCATGTAAACTAGTAGAGGATGGTAGACATAGATATATGATTGTGCTAGACACTTTATAATATAATCTTGGGATAGTGGTTCATCAGTTTAGGGCTCTCTAAATGGTTCTAGTCATCCTAGAGATAAGTTTTGTTTCTCTTTCAATGGTCAAGAAAATCTCATATGGGATTGTATAACCAACCATGAAGCTGATAGAGAGACAGTCGATGGACCATTGATGAATGATAGTTTTAGGATTAGGGAGGTCTGTAGGAAAGAAAATTTGGTAGAGGTATAGAGAGAGAAGCTGTAAGATTCATATAGTTTTACATGTTTCCACTGCCACCCCTAGGTAGTCTATAATAGGCTTAGGGAGATGGTGGTCAAGGACGAGGAAATGATAGATGGTGGAGGTATTCAACCAAAGGTGTCCTATGATGATTATATTTATATTATTTGTCTTCTCTATTTTATATGTAGTACAGATAGACACATGTGTGAACCACTCTTTTCTTTCCACTTACCTTTTTGGATACATAAAGATTTTTGTTGATCCCTTGGTATGACCCTTGCACTTGGAGACTCCGGCCGAAGGGAATTCAGCAATCCCAAACTTCTACTGATAGTTTTATCTAACTATTGAAGGAGAGAGATTAATATGGGATCTATTTTTAGTATTGATGAGGATTTATGGCATCATCTTAGGTATGTCCTATCTATCCTTGATTCATGCCCAGATTGGCCATTTCAGATAGAGGATGTGGTGTGTCTGCATATATGGAATGAGGTTTTCCATCATGGGTGAGAAGGAAAACCAAGAAAATTTTGATGGGATCATACATAGGAGGATACAACTAATTACTCACCACTTGTATAGTATTACACTTGGAGCAATGGATTCTATGGTCTTTCACCTTTCTATAGTGGTGGAGGAGTATGAGGACGTATTTCCCGAGGATGTATCGGGCTTACCACTCCACTAAGAGATAAACCTTTACATAGAATTTCACACAAGAATTTCCCCAATACCTATTCCAGAATATTTGACGAATCCCAAATATATTCATGAGTTGAAGGTAGATTAGGATGAATTACAGATAAAAGGCTTTGTGAGGCCCAGTTTTCACCCTGGGTAGCCTCATTTTTGTTCAACAAGAATATGGATAGGAGCTTGTGGTTGTGTGTGGATTACCATCAACTAAATCAGTTGACCAGGAAAAATAGGTATGCACTATTGGGGATTGATTCCCCCTTCAACCATTTGAGTAGGTCGATACGGTTCTTGAATATTGGCCTTATATCTAGCTATCATCAGCTCCATGTTCAGGATAAGGATACCAAATATGTTATTTCGATGTCTCTATGGTCAGTATGAGTACATGGTGATTTCTTTAGGCATGATAAACTCTCTAGTAGTAATCATGGGACTCATGAACCAGATCTTTAATCCTTTCTTAGACCGTTTTGTGGTTTTCTTCATCGATGACATTCTTGTGTACACGATATATGAGGAGGAGAATGTGAGACACATGAGTTTGGTACTCAATATACTCTGAGATCACTAGATTTATGGGAAGCTATCAAAGTGTCTATTATGAATTAAATAAGTCCAATTTTTGTAATTTCATCTTAGAAGAGGGTGTGGAAGTGGACCTAACAAAGGTTGAGGTGGTGTAATCTTGGGAGCCACCCAAGAGCACAATGGAGGTTTGTAGCTTCCTTAGGTTGGTAGGATACTATAGGATATTCATTCCCAATTTATCCAAAATATAGGAACCCTTGAATACATTGACTCAGAAAGGTAAGGCTTTCATGTTTAAAGAGAGTCTTCAGTATGATATTTGTATGTTATGGTAGAGGAAGATTAGCTCCCCCATTTTTAGACTTCTAGAGGAGGTTGTGGAGTATATGGTGTTTTGTGATTCCTTTAAGACCGATCTAGGTTGTTCGCATATGTAAAGGTGGGAGGTGATAGATTATGGGTCTTGAAAGCTAAGACCTTATGAGTAGAAATATTTGACCCTTGATCTAGAGATGGAAGTGGTGGTCTTCACCGAGAATATATGGTGACACAAACTTATGGGTGAGTGGTTTATCGTTTATTCTGACCACAAGAGTGTTAAGTATATATTATCTTAGAAGGATATTAACTTGATACATACATGATGGATAGAGTTCCTCCAGGATTGTGAATTTAAGATATTATATACTCTCAAAAAGGAAAATTTGGTGGTATATACTCTTATAAATAGATCGTTTTTATAGTTGTTCATTGAGGACTTAGAGTAGTTAGTCGTGTTACAGTTTTCCTCTGTAGATTTGGATGGTTCATCCTACCTTCAATCGATGGTATTTACCCCACTACTTATATAGCATTTTAGGGAGGCACATCTTGGAGATACTGACTATGATATCTTTCATATTATGATATCCACTTGACATGAACTATATAGATTCTATGAAGATTGGGAGAACATCATCCATTACATGGTATGGATAATGGTACCAGTAATATTGTGTGAGGAGTTTATTATGGAGTTTCATACATCCCCCTTAGAGGTACATACATGTGTGTGAAATATATACCAGTACCATTGAAGTTAGTAATGGTGTTTGGTAATAAATAAGTGTGTAGTAGATGTTTTCTCTCGATGCCTCACTTTTTAGTAGGTGAAGGTTGAGCACTAGTTTACAATGGGTTTATCTCAAACCCTTGAGGTGCCAAAGTGGAAGTGGGAGGGTGTATATATGAAATTAATGATGATACTACTAAAAATTTCTAGAGTACATGATGCCATCTGGGTGATTGTAGATAGAATCACCATGTTTTCCTACTTCCTAGAAATTAGATAGTAAGGTTCAGTAGAGAGAGATCGGGACACCTCTATGTGAAGGAGATCATCTGACTTCATGTATTTTCCATGATGATCATTTCAAACTGTAATTCTCACTTCATGTTATGACTATATAGTGGATTATAGGAGGCCTTTGGGACTCAATTTCATTTGAGAATGGTGTTTCTCCCCTATAATGAACCCCAGACTGAGTGGATCATTCAGGTTTTGGGGGAAATATTGTGGGCTTACATTTTGTATTTTTCTCATAGTTGGGAGGATCACCTACCATAAGTGGGGTTTTCATACAACAAAAGTTACCATTCCACCATCAATATGACACTATTCAAGGCCTTGTATGAGATACCATGTAGGTCACCCTTATGTTAGACTGATCCATGTGCACTCATGGTCCCAAAGTTAGTTCTAGTGCCTATAGAGATGGTGTAGATAATATATGAGTGGATGATTACTTCCTAGATCCTTCATAAGTACTAAACTAACCAATTAAGATGGACTTTGTATGTTGACAAGGAAGCTCATGTGTTCCTAATGGTATCACATCGATGTGGATTGTGGATTTTTGGTCGAGGTAGAAATTTAAATATGAGATTCATTGGACCTTCCCAGATACTAAATAAGGTTGGTGAGGTAGAATAAAACTTAGCCCAATTGTCATAGTTAGATTGTGCACTTTATGTCTTTCATGTGTCACAGTTGAAGAGGTATATGCATGACTTATCACATGTTATCGGTTGGGGAGATCTGACATTGAGGATGTAGATACCTTTTTAGAGTACAAAATATAGATTAAGGATAAGTAGGATAAGATCCTTTATGGGATAGTGATTCCATTATTTCATATGTGGTGGAAGAATGTGAATCTTTAGGAGATCACCTAGGAGAAGGAGGGTGATATGTGAGCCCAGTACCCTCATCATTTTTAGCTGTATTTTTATTTTTGGGATAAAAAACATTGTGGTGGGGAGAATATAATGTCTCAAATTTTTACATATAATTCATTAGAATATTTTAATAAATATTTTCAGAGCTAGGTGCCGAGTCGGCGTGAGATACAGAGTCTTAGGGAGGCTCAATGTTGATATAATAAAAAAAGTACATATATTATATCACAAGAATAATTTTTTTCTAAAATAATGGAATAACTTCTGAATAGATTTTTGGATCATAAATATGATACAACTATTAAATATTTAACATGGGTTCCAACTTCGGAATTAAATAACCTTTGTGTGAATCAGGTGTTCTTCTTGAGTTCCATCATGAACAGAATAAAAAATTAAATAAATTATGTAATTTATTTATTTTATATAATTAATCCTAAACCTGAACCTCCCCATATATAAAAAGTATTATAGAAAATATATAGCGTCATCCACATAACCCTAGGGGTTGAGAGCGAAGCTACTAAAGAAGCATCTTCAAATGATCAATGAAGGATCATGGATTGGAAATCGGTGCACCAATTAGAGATTTTTGATATCTCCAATAATTATGACATGGATCCATTATTAATTAGAAATTGATCAAAACATAAGGTTTTTTTTCATTGGTTTTATCACAATTTTTTATCCCATGTCAAATGCAAGTTAATCATTTTAACCTGATTGGTTCATGGATAGATTCTTGATTGCAGTTAATGTTTTAATCTTCCTATGGATTATAAATTGATATTTTTTATTATTACTTGGTTATTTATTCATATTTATAATGGAGATGAATCGATTCCTACCCAAACAATGGATGAGTCTCATTCCTCTTGTGTGTGTGTTTTTCTTTTCCCGCACCTTTCATCAAGAGACCATCGTCGGTATTCTGTTTGGTTAGTGGTTCAACAAATACCCAGAAAACAATCATTGCACATTTGATATTTTTCATAATAGATCATTTACAAGGGGGAGAGTTTAATATTAATGGAATAATTGAGGTTTTTTTATTACTAAAGATGATTGGGAAAGTATTGTAATCAAATTCAGAGACCCCATTTGCGTTTTTTCATGTAGTGTGTAGTGTGGTGTTATGAGAGTTGATTTCCAAGTGGATTAGATAGATATAATCCAGTCATCAGTGATGATCAGGCTTGAAAAATCCCAAATATATGTTTATCAATGGGTCTAGTGGTTAAATCAATGGTGGAAGTGACATGGGTGAGATGCGTAAAATAGTCTGGACTTTCTAAAAAATACCTACTACACAGTGTGTAGTCCAAAAAACACAAACAGTGTGTTCCCCTCCTATAGTTATAGGTTTTATGTTTAGAGAAACATATCACACTCTATGTGACATGTTCCACATTCCATGTTACCCATGTATGGTGGCTCAGCATGTACCCAATGGGTACACGATCATGAACATGGACAGACACACAGGCACAACTAGAGTACATGAGCACAACATGGTACTCGGCCACAAACAGGGTACATGGACATGACCAGGTACACATGCATGGACAATGTACATGGGCACATGCCATAGTACATGGAATCAGGCATGAGGCAGAATCCAAGTGTTGGATTGACATCTACACATTTTGTATCCTAAAATGGCACACTATTTATAGGTATAAAGACATGTTTTGTGAGACAGAGAGACAATATTAGACTCAAGGTAGATCATACACATCATGTACTCCCAGTACACATCGTGTACTTCCTCTAGGGTAGGTTGAGGACCTTTGACTATTCATTATAGACCAGTTTCAGTTGGTTGTGTTCCCTTGGTTCATCCCCATGAGGGTACTGTAAGGCATTACATCTTGATCAAAGGATGTGATCCCCTATTCAAGATTAGTCTCAGATAGAATTTGATAATCCATTCGTGTGAATTGGGGTGTGATCCTCTATCATTTATTCATCTTCCTTAGGTGGGGTTTGATAACTTTTCATGACCGACCTACACAGGCATATGATCCCCAATTTAGCGATTTATTCCATGTGGAGTATGGTATACCATAAAGTAACTGGGTGGGATCCTCTATCTATGTATTGAAATCATTGAATTTACAATGAGCACTGGTTTGGTGATTCCTAATGAGAATAACCTCTCAGATGTGTTCCATCGATGAATGCATGGCTTGTGGAGTGAGTTCTTCTAGATGATTGTTACCTTGAATCCTCAAGTATAATAATATGGATGGAAGTATGGTTGAGACTACATTATGATTTGGTGTCTTTTAGGACTATATTTGGTTTTTCCTATTTTCATGCCTCATATTTTGATCTACATGACTACATTATGACGATCTGACTACTCTCTTGATGCTTTATGTTTAGTGATTTCAGGGTATCCTACTATATATTGTTATACTCACCCCTACATGGTATTTACCCACACATGTCATAACTTATGGAGATGAAATTGTTTTTATGGAATACTGGTTGGGCTATGACCAAGAGGATCCTAGTGATCTAGATAGGCTATGGTTTATACCACATAGTTTATTTGACAGTAGTCCCCTCTTTATCAGTTTGAACTCTTTTTATAGTTTTGGTGGGCATGTATTTGGACCATTATGATTTCCAGTAATTTTTTTATACTCTGATGCAGGATAGATGTTATGGAAGCATTATGGTATCAGTTAATTTATATTTATTCATTTTATGGGTGCTTGTAAATGTGTGTGTGTGTGTGTTTATGTGTGTGTGTGTGTGTGTGCTTACAATAAGCCCTCCCATGTGTAAGATATGCCTAGTTATCACCTGTTTCCATCCCCTATCCCATTAGAGGCAATATTGAGGTGTCACAAATAGATTACAAGAATCCAAGAAACCACTAGTGTTTTGATTCGTGACATGTGATCATTAGAAGAGTCTGTGGAAGAGTATCTCAGACTATTCTATTGTGAGAATCTTATAAAGTTATATGCAGCCTAAATTTCTAGAATATTCAACAATTCTGGATAATTGAGTAATCTGTGGGGAGTAATAAAATATATGGAATTTATATTTAGAGAGATATATGGGAATTTCATGAGTTCATATTAAATAAACAATTATAGAGCCCAATAATTTTATGATTTGAGATTAAGAAGAAAAACATCAATGTTATAGAGGAAGTGAGAAAGACCAACTATTATGAGTTAATAATTGATTATTAAAATTTTATGTTCTTAAAGAGGTGAGAATATCTTGATTTTCCTTTTTATAAATTCTTAATGGAAAGATCATTTTCTATTGTAGAATTATCTAGGAATTAAAAGTGATATTACTCACCCAGTTCTGATTTTTTATTAACTGTAGGGAGTCAGTATGATTCACAGTGGGGGTTATATATGATTGGAGTAAAGTGATCCCTCTACATATCATTAAAGTTTTAAGGGTTATTCCTTAAAAATACACTTGTAATTAGTGATTGATTCTAGTGGAAAGTCTATTTCTTGGGCTTCCCAAACACAAAATGTACATGGCCACCAACACTAGAGATGAACCTTGTAGAAAAGTATTATGTGTCGTGTGTTATTTTTCAATTCCGTTTCATTAAATTAAGGATAAGATTTTATATTTTAATGTATCAAACCCTCATAATTCATGGGATTTTTTTTAAATGGAATAAATTTTAAAATAAGTTTCATTGATTCAACCCTCCCCTAGTGGTTAAACCCATTCATGGGAACTTCACAACACCTTATTAATATAAAACATCTATTATCACATAAGATATATAAAATGGAAATATAAATCATTTAATTGGATCCATCTAATCTTGAAATATTCCTTTACCTTAAAAAACTTTGATTTTGAAACACATTACTCTATCACTTGAATGAAAAATACAATATTCCTCAATTCCGAACTTGTTTTCTAAATACCATATTTTATACCATTTGAAAATTATACATTTACAATTATATACCCTTCAAAACCAAATAATTGATTTTAATAAACTGATACCTAGCATATATTTTACATGGATTTTACCAAACCCCTTTGAGTATCATGGATAATTTTATCCTATTCAATCATGAATCCCCCTTTGTGATAACACTTTTAGGTTTCAATGGTCTTGACTGGATACTTGAAGAACCATTTTTGGACTTTCCAAATAATTTTTATTCTTATGGTTTGAACTTTTACTAACTTTTACTACCAAAAAAATTAATATAACCAAGACATCACATGCCCAAATAATCCATCCGAAACTCTTATAAAAAATATGGTAAACTATTATATAACTCAACCACATTATTATAAAATTTCCAATAATAATAACAAAATAAATTTTATATATAGATAAATCCTTAGAAAATTATGAATCATTTTATTTTTATCTTAATCATATAGATCAAATATTTAAATAACTATAGTAGTTTTTATTTTAAATATATGTTTCTCTAACACATAGAATTTCTCTTAATTAATATCTTTTCTTAAGTTAAGATTCTTAGGAATTGGTTACTCTAATCTTCTCTATTTCAAGGATCGATCTCCAAGTTAATTTTGATGATAATGGTGTTAGTTATCTATGGTGGAATCTTTTATCAGATGAGAATCATGTTTTATATTCATTTTATAAGGTATTTTATTAAATTTTCTCCCTCTAAAATGATGACCCCTTTTGAAATTTCAACATATCCATTAGTGGTCCAAGATATATATTTTACAAAAAAAATTAGTCCACTTTGGTGTTCCTCTCGCCTATTATCTATTTATGTTTTCCATTATGCAAATAATATCACATATAAATCTTAGATAGTTGGGAAAATAACTATTTTCCCAATCCATAATGTGGATAAACTCAACCTTATTTATTTGGTATCCTTTCTAAGGGTTTCCAAGCTAAGTGTAACCCAAATATCATGGTGTTATTCACTTACCAAATTATTAGGGTTGTCTATTTCGACCATGAATTACGCAAGATAATCCATGGGCACCCAACTTTAATATGAACCTGCCCAATTGTATTATTTAGGTATTAACTTGTGTTCTCTTTGGGAGTAATATAACATTGTATATTTTAAAGAGGGTTTAATCTCATCATATTATATCATGTATTCCATTTAAATTTATTCATGATTATAGTGATTTATTTTGGAATCTTATTCCTTCCCCCAAATCAATATTTACAAACCATATTTATGTGTACCCCTTTACACAACTCAAATCTTTGGTTACTAACCCAAATTAAAATCCAACTCTATTTATACATATCCAAATGAATCCCATGTATAAGTTACCAAAAAACCTTTAATGTAAAGTCTTATAATCATATGAAATTAATAATAACTACAAGTGTAGTCCTAGAGTGGCATAATTTCAACCTCCACTTTTCAAAATTAGGTGTAAGACTCCAAGACAGTGAGAATTCCATCCCAAATTCCCTATACCCAAATATACTTTAGTCAAGATTGATTTAAATACCATTATAATCATAACATCTAATATGTATATAATATAATTAACATTTTAATTCAAGTTAATAACCTACTATAATACAAATTTAAGGTAAAAAAAATAAATCCATTATCATACCTTGAATGCAACTCCTTATATGTATGTATTACAATTTATAGAAATGGTTTAACTCAATAAGCAAAAACATATATCTATTAATAATATAAACATTTTATATCTATAAATAAAAAAAGGAATAAATAAATAAATGAACAATTCATATATTTAAACATGAGATAAACTATTTATGAACAATCCATAAATCCAAAAAATACATACACTTTACAATTTATACATTCACTATGGACTCTCTAAAATTGAAAAAACAATAACATTTTATATTAATTTTCCAATATGATCTCTTTCATATTATTCATTATAAGTAATTTAACTTAAATATATGATATTAAATTATATATAAACATTTTATATTATAATTTTATTATGTAAATATTTTTACATAGTCTAAATATTACACATATAATATTATTTAAAGCTTGATTAAATCAATTATAAAAACTCACTTTGATTTGTTTTAAATAATTTATTCACATCAAGAATTTAATTTAAACTATTGAAATTAATTAACTATGAACAATTCACAATTAAATATAAACTCTTTATATATGGTCTTATTTTCTAATTTATAAAAATTTCATAAAATACCCTCATAAGTTCCATATAAACGTTTTATATCTAGATTATAAGTCGTGAAATAAAATTTGAAAAAGATATTTATGATTAGCATTTAATATTATGGATATTTATTTACTAAATGTATAATAAACATTTATTAATTAATTATAAACATTTTTTGAATTTATTAATTTATAAATATTTTTAATATTATATAAACATACCACAAATACATTTTTTAATAATTTATAAAAAAATTGAAAAATTATTGAATTAAACTCATTATTGAAATCTTTAAAAAAAATCCTAAATTTTATTCTTATATAATATTTATTTATATAAGAAACTAGTTCTAAAATCCATTTTAAGTGTTATCAATCATTAATTAAGATTGATAACAGTGTATGTGTATGATAAAAATTTCTCAAACCCTGTGTATGAATCACATTGCATGGCGTAGGCTGTCATAGGCTAAAATAGGCCCCACAAAATTTTAAAATCATTGTTCTCTATCATACATAGGATCAACCCTATGATAATGGTATAAAACAGATTAAATATATTGTGCTTATAGTTATCCATGTAAGATTAATCTCCAAATTCATGATAATCATGACTTATGAACAACCTATGTATTATTTATACAATGCATGAATAATTTCATAAGAATATGTTTAAGATTCAGTTATCATAGTATATGTTAAGTGTCAGTATATGAATAACCAAATGGTGACACTCATCTTTAATGATATGCATCAATATTTCAAGAGTGGTATGACACTCTATTTTGTGACATCCATTCAGCTCCATTTATGATGTGATATTTCAAACACTAAAAGATTTGAACTAAGTCACCACCTATGATATACCATATCATACAGTGGGACCCAATCATTTCATCTGATATCAAATGTTATAAAAAAAACACACACACACACACACATATATATATATAATTATCAATCATATTTTATGATATAGAATACGATATTGGTTTTCTTAATTTTATAACATAGTTTTGTGAATAAAATGACAAGACACAGATCTGATACCACTTATGGGCTTCTAATGTTTGATTAACACTTAATAAACAAAATAATATCAATTATAAACCCAAAAACCAAGATATTAAACATATTGAAGTTGAAAAAAATAGAATATATAAAATTAAGAGAAGCTTGTGTGTACCTTACATTGTTGATTCCTCAATAAGGAACATCAACCAATTTTTTTATTAAAATACCTTAGAGGTAGCCATAAAACTTTCTTCACCATTGTATATCCACAGGTTAATGTGAATCTGCCATATCATGCGTGGTATAATCCATCCATACCAAATATTCAAGTTTCTCTCATAGTTAATGGTCAGAAAAAGAAAGAGATCACTTAGCCATTGGAGAATAAATATCATCTTAGTTAGGGAAAATCACACCATTATCATGTCACAAGATCATTTTATAATCCCTTAGATATACTCATTTAGTGATCAAGAATTAACTCATACATTATAAAATGTATAAGTTAATTTATATGGTTATAAAACCCTTTTATAACCCATGATTAAACCTATAGTCATCATAAAAATGCATTATGATTCTACTTATGTTACATTAATGATATCCATTGGGAGTAACAATTTGAATAAACCACATTTGATAATTCATGCATATCAATGAATTATGATATCAACATATCTTAAGGTCTAAAATTGAAAAGATAGTAGATTTAAAATATCATATATCATAAAAAATGATATACTTATATCATACCAAATGATGTGTACCAAACTCATCATATATATTTAATGATTTAGGGAATATCTCCTTCAAGATCATCCTCTATATATAGATCTTATCCATTATGTATTCCATGTATCACAACTTTGATGATATCATTATGCTAATTCCCATTTCATTAATTGGTTTGGGATAGATATTGTGGATTAATATACATTTGTAGAGTATCCAATTGAGATTCAATATTTTTAGGAAAAGGTGTTGTTTGGGAATGTCACTCCATTGGTCTATATTTTATTGAGGCATGGTGGATTAGAGGAGTATATGTATTGGTGAGAGTCATAGATTCATTCAAAATATTTTAAGTTATTTTAAACCTTTTTTTATATGATTTATAGATTGGTTTGGTGATGATATGATGGATTTTTTCTCTGTTTTTTTGTGATGTGCTTTTGTGATGTGAGATTTTTTTGAAAGGTTTCTCATACGGTGTCTAGTGTTGATGTGTATTTTTTATTTTTTGGATTTTTTTATTCTAAATGATGAGAATTATTTTATATATATCTAATATAAAGTATTGAATCACTCATGGTCCTATAATTTATGGTTTTGGGATATATGCGGTGTTTAATTATGATTTTGAGGTGAATGGTGGAAAGGGATATGGGTTTTAGCTAAAACATTTTCTATTTATTAAATTATACCATGATTGTTTTTTTATATTGTTATTTATTATACAAATGATTTATATAATAAGAGTTATTTTTTCATTATATCCTACCTATTGCCCCAATATTTTTGTGATTGTTCATAAGAAGTTGTGTTGTTCCATGAGGCCTTGACCGTGACTATTTGTGTTTCTTTTAGATGTTTTCATTTTTATTGATGTTATTAGTTGCATCATGGATTTTTGAAAGGGTATATGGTTCAAGGAAAATATGAAAGGATATATCTATAAAATTTACATCCTTTTAAATTTTTTGTGACCTTTAATATTTCACTATATAATACCTAGGTTGTATCCGTTTCCTATAGATCTCATGCCCCATAACTGTTTTCTATTTCTATACTATTTCTAATTGGTTAATACATGGAACTGGAAACACCCAAAGTCTCTATATCCATATGGACCTTCTTTGCAAATGCAAGTTCTCATTATGGATTTTGACACACGATGCTTAATAACATGCATTGATCGAGAGGATGGGAGGTGAGGCTCATCGTAACCTTTTGGGGGGAATTATTTCGTACTCTAGGACTCTCTTATAGATTTAAGGCATGTTCGTGAATCATTCATTAATTCCTCAGTATGATGTGGGTTATCCCAAATTATCAATAAAATTATTAGCATATGTGGAATTTAGAAACATCCTTATGTATTTGAGGTTCTTCAACAGTTGAGATATCATTATGTATCTGAGGTTCTCCGTTGATGGTATCCTATTATATACTACTTAGATATTATTTGGTCATTATTATGATGATGCTGGTTTTATAGCCACAAAGTGGGTCACTCTAGAGTTTATTTTCATCCAGGTAGACTAATTTCACTTTGGAGTTTATCATCATCGAAGGAGATGGGTATTTTTTAATGTTGGGATTGAACCTATAAATGGGCTTCCTTCATATCCTTATGAAATAAATCAAAACACACATATTTTGGATCCACTTAATGGGGAACAACATAACTTTTAAGTTCATGTGATGTGGACCCAACTGTACATTTTAATTTCATGTGGCAAGGATGTCTAGGTAGAAGGTGCATAGTCAAAAAGGTTTAGTGTGAGAATTATTCTAAAATAGCCCAAGGAACATGGAAGGGATATGATTTTCCAAGTTGAATTAGACTCTGTTGGGGATTTGGACCAAAAAAACAAGGTTGATTTAGGATTTGGGTTTTAACCTCAGGGAGGCTTCCTACATATCTCATTTGTATAAGAATAAAATCCCACATAGTTTAGTAGTGAGGACCCATGCCTATGTAGGCCGTCATGTTTTTTTATCATAGGGGAGTATGGACCTTTTATATGATAGTTTGGGGCTTACTCCTAAGAATGATATCCCCTATGAAGGTACCATGAGAGAAGATTTTACTCATTGTGATTTGGGGGCTTAACTCGGGGTTAATTATTTAGGAGGATAGCCAAATTAAGGAAATTATGATTGGGGATTATTACTAAGGAGGATTTCTATTGATCCTGGGCCCTAAGTGGGCTTCCTATGTATCCAGGTTAACATGAATCATAGTTCTTGTAGTTCATTACTTTTGGTGGATTGTGTGGATGTCATGATCATCACTATCCTCTAAGCCCACATGATTACTAATCAGTGTGAGAAACAAGAGGAAGTAGAATATTTAGAAAATAACATGATTTCCCTCCTTCATGGATGGAAGAGGTTGGGGCTATAGTGGAAGTGGTTAGAGCTACGATGCATTCCTCTCCTCAATTTACATTGGAAATGATTCCAATGTAAGAAGATAATGAAAGTGAAGAATGTGGAGGTGGAGATGAGAAAGACAGAAACTTCCCACAATAAAGGATAGGGGCTTACTCCATGAAGGATTCCCTAAAATTGTTTTCATAGCGGGATGAGGTTCTCATTCCATATTGAATGGAAAAAAAGTGATCCTTATCCTCCCTACTGGGAACCCGAGGCTCCAAGACATAGAGACTAGAAGGGATGGACAGAGTCATATCCCCAATATCTATTACTGAGAACTCATCAACACTATCCCTAGGGTAAGGTTCCTCATGACCATATGGATACATACCCACATGAACCCTGATAACCCTGACCAGCCAACCGAACAAGTTTGGGGAACATCTTACCATAGGAATACAAACCCAAATGGAGGAAATGTTGATGTACCATTCGCTAATGTTGTGTAAATCTAGGGGCCTTTTTGGAGGTTTTTATTTGATCCCTATCAGACAAGGGATCCAAATAATGATAGTCTGAACCATGAATGGATTTTAAGAAGGCCTGATGGATGGCTCGTGTAGGCTATAAGGTAGGGAAAACCAAGGAGGATCGCACATGAGGGTTCTTCATAAAGGTATGCTTGGGAGAAGAGATAGAACCTTGGGAAACAGACCACCTAAGAGACTACACTTGGGTGAGACCTTTATCAAGCCTTCAAGGTTCTACACAAGTGTTCCTAGAGGTGAGTCATGTAAGTCCCAAGTTAAAGAGGAGACCTTGTGCTAGTCTTCATTGATTAGGATTTAGGCGAATAAGTCACACAAGTGTTGTTTTATTTTTAACACTTAGTGGAATTAATTCTCAATATTTCCATTTAATTCCCTCTTTTTAGGTGTTATAAAACTACCTATAGGGTTTCAGAGGACTTGAGAGAAGCTCTATGGATATTAGAGAAGCAATTGGCCTTCGGTAAAATTTGGCCATCCAAATGAAGACCCCAGAGGTCCATTTATAAGAAAATATGGAACCTTTGTCTAAGGTGTCTTTTCATGCAAGTGGTTGGCGTACAAGTCTTATGCGCAAGGTCTTGTGCATCGATGGTGATTTGGGGTAATTGGGCAAACCAACTAATCCTTACTGCGCAGGTTGCACCCCCGCACCCCAGCTCGGGATCAGTGTCAGGATACTGTCCTGAACCATTGGGTCGGTCCCTTTGATACCATCACTAAACCACATGAAAAAAATAATAATCCCACTTCAAACTTTAAGACCTTTGTCGAGGTCATTTTCTATCATGACACACGGAAATCCAATATGCTTCTACTTTCGGGATAAAGACGTATTTCTACTTAAACTCTTCATTTTCTATCTAAGTGAGGTTCCCATCTTCATTTTTGAATAAAAGTGCATGGAACAAATTTCACGACTTCAATATTATCAATTTTTGAATTTTTTTAACCTTGATATTTATGGAAGGTTACACCAGTATTTTCAAAGATTCAGTGGACCAAACACCATTTTAAGATAATGAGTTTCATCACAATATGATTTTTTGCACTCAAAATTTAATTATACAATTGATTTTATTAAAAACATCCTTTAATTTACATTTATTTACTTAAAACCCGAGTAATTTGTGTGTTGTATTTCATGTTCTTTAGACATCTCTTAATCAACCATGAGTCTTTAACTAATGAGAATGAATTTTTTATGATTCAGGGAGCTATTTTTTTATTTCTCATTCTATTATTCTTGATTCCATTCCCTTTTAAATATATAAAAATGATTTTTTCTTAGTTTTAGAAGAGTTTTGAAAAACTTTTAATGGAGGGTTGATGTGTTATGGGTTTTTGTAAATGATGGTTTTTAGTTTCTTAGTTTTTGATAATAAATTTCCTTCTCTTTTAGTGTTATGATGTTAATGCTTCTTTTAATATTTGTGATTTATAATTTCTCATTTTAATTACCATATTTATATTCAATTTTTATGATTTTTATTTCTTTTGGTAAAGAAATATAATTTACCAAATGAAGATAAGAAACAATACATAACTAAAATTGTAGGAAACGTGTAATAGGCATGTTTTACTTGTTTTATTTGTTATTACCTTTATATTTTTGATTTATTTTGTGAATAACATGTTGTTGTGATTTATGTTTTTATTAATGTGTTGTACCATTTTGAAATCATCAAATAAACTTTATAATGGTAAAATAAAGGGGGAATAAAAATATGAAAATGTTTTTTCTGAGTTTTGTTATATTATTTATAACCAAAAAATAGCTGATGAGTACATTTGGATACTGTTTATTATATCGAAGATACCTTTGTGTTGTTTTAGTGTTTCTATAATTATTTTTGTGGTAGTAGTGGTGGATTTTTTATGGTTGGAAGGATATGGTTAATGAGGATGATATAATTTTATAGTTTTATTATGGTGGTATGGTAAGGTTTTGGAGGATTGTGTGGTTGATTTATAATAATATAGAATAACAATAAAATTGTGAACTAAAATGAATTATGAGAAAGAATTTTTAATATATAAATTATAATAATAAAATAAAAAATGAATTGGGTAATAATAATATATGCTAATTGAATTAAAGAGTGTGGTAATTTTTTGGAAGTTAATGGATAATTTATAAGTTTTAATTGATAAATAAAGTGTAATTAAATGATGAATTGGGAAATTATATGAAGATTATTATTATAATGTGGTAGTATTTTCTTTTTTTAGTTGAACAGTTATAAGAGGGGACAATGATTGATGTTTTATAGTGATGATGATGTGGGTTTTGGTTGTTGAGGTGACGCATCAAGGATTAGACCCTTAGTATGGGATTATGTGTTATATTATATTGATTATACATTTTTATTTCTCATGACCACCACCTAATTCAGGTAACCTTACCAATTCCCATATGAGTTTTTGGGTTCTGGTGCACACCAAACATCCAGGATGTGGATGAAATGGATGGTGGACTACTCCACTTTCCTCACTCCCTCTTACGGACTTAGTATAGTATATAATGGCCTATGTTTATGGTGTATATTGATGATATAATGATATGATTATATAGTTGATATGTTCATGGGAAGGAGGGTAGGAAGTTTATGTAACTCATGATATATATTTGTGGTAATGTGTTTTATAGTTTTGGTATGCGGTATGTGGTTATAGTAAATGCTATGTTGTTGAAATATGAAGTATATGACTATGGTATGTGGTATGTGGTTATGGTATATGGATTATCATTATTATGTGGCTATGTGGAATGTGTTTATGTAGATATGGAAGGTATGGGAGAAAAATTAAAAAGTTATTTGGAAGTAAATAGGATTGGTTTAGTAGGGAAGTGGGTACGAGGTACCCTTCTACATATATTGTTTTTACTATTATGTTTCTATAATTTTATATTAATTTGGGTTAGCAAGTCTTGGTGGGGTTTGGTGGTAGTTTACCATGTTTGTTAATGATTTTATTTTTATTTTTTTGTAAAGGCTTTAGTATACCTATAAAACATTTTCTTGAGAGGGTCTAGGTAAGAACCTATTGAGTATGCTTGCATTCTCAACCATAACTTCTATATCTTATTTTGAGAAATTAATAAGATGGATCTAGTGATCAGGATGGAAGTTATTAGATTATATTAATCATCAATGTTATGTTTTTATCATGGGAGTTTTTTTGGTATTGTTTTATTTTGAGTCTTGTTTTTGTATGAAATTTCATGATTTTTGGGATCTCCATTTTATTTCAAATTGTTCAGTTGGATTTGATTAGTGATTTCACTCTTATTATTCATGGTATTATGAGGGTAATTCCTCTCATTATTTATGTTTTATACCCTTAGTGTTAGTAACCAACTTGTGTCTTATTAGAGGTGAGCTTCAGGGGTCACACTTGACTTCACTATCAGCCTAGGAGGGGTTCTAATATGGATAGTTCAAAAAAATGAGGAATAATAAACATTTCCTAGAGAAGATAAAATTGCTCAGAAATAGACTTTTAATATATGTGATTATAGAAAAATATGATCAACATCATAAAAATAAAATTTGAAGATATAAGATCTCAAATTTGAAATAATTAAGGACCATTTAGAGAACCTAAGGTTCATAGTAGCAAAATACAAGGGAGATTTAATAGAAGCACCCAAAATGCTAGTTTTTTAAAAGGGTAATAAAACAACTGACTATGAAAATGCCCATATATTTGGATGAATAATCCCATGTAGCATAAATGGAATCTTTTTTACTCGATGAAAATATGTAATAATGGGTAGCATTAATAAATCTAATTATTTGATAAACTACATGTACTACTACAATGTATATAGAATTTATATTCTCTTGGAAAAGGATTCAGTTTTCAGTAGTAACAAGAGAATCCATAGAGTTTCATATTACAATAGATGATAATGAAATAGTTTCTATTCAAGAAGTGGAAAAAATATTCAAATTTAACTATAAAGGACCCTTGTAGTTTTTTATAAATTAGTTATTGGTTTTAATTTTATGTAAACATTATTAACGATCTATAAAGAGGCATTTCAGGCTAAATCATAGAAGTATTATGACAAAGTATCATTTAATGTGCGATAGTTGATGTTTGGTTCCTCAAAGAAGTCAAGGACATGTGTTGGTGGATGAAGATACATTATTTAAAACATGATGGGATTATTTTTTAGTTTATTAAGGAAGGGTGGAGATGTTTTGAAGAGGCCCTAAGTTAGAGTACAACTGGGTTTGAATTTTTAAAATATGATATACAAGGTCGATTGGCCGAGTTGTTTTGTTATTCATGGGGTCAACCCACAGACTATAATAGTTTATTTATTTGGTTGGTCCACTAACCAAAAAAATTTGTTCACATAATCTATCAACACTTGGATAAAAATAATTCTACCTCATTTTTAATCTACAGAATCAGTGAATATGTTCATGTGGTCAATCAAGATAGTTTTGTATAGTTTATATTCTTCCCACAATTGATAATTTTTTTATACGATTAGTTAGATTTTTATGGTTTGTTCAATTCAATTATTTTGCGTTGTCGATTTATAATATTTTAGATATAATTATCAATCCATAAATGTACTTGTGGTCAATCCACATGGTCCATTTACATGATTACTTTTCATGGTAGATCTGTTTCATGTTCGATCATGTAAATGGATATTTTTGTGAATTATGATAGTTAAAAATCTAGAAATAATTTATTCTTATGTATTTTATCAATTATTTCTTAAGTATCATAGGATTATTCAAAATCATAATTCAATATAATATTAATAAGAGTTTTAATTATATTAATAAGGAGGGTCATGGCCATTTATCATTGTGGTTCAAATCTGATATTTGAATTAATATTTCATTTTCAAGGATACTATTCTTCAAGGATAATTAATGTAATCAAAATCTTATGGTTTTAAATAAATCATTATGGAAATATATATTTTTATTTATTGAGAATATATAAAGTAAAAGATAAATAATAAATGTGTGTTCAAAAATTTGGGCATAGTTAATACTCTATAAAAATGAAGAACTTATTCGAATCAAAGAAAATTTATTTTGTGAAAGTTGATAAGGAAAGATAAATATGTTGTTGATCACATGGTAACTTTCTACTGAAGAGGAGTGAGATTTATTAATGAATTCATGATCACACACATGAATAGATCATCATGGATAAGGTGAGAGGGATATTGGTATGTTTTTGTTGTAATAACACTCATCTATCCATTGAATTCCTTCTTGAAGTTGATCTGATCGTGGAATCTAATGCATTTTAAATCACTTTGAAGATTGATTCATCCAAGAGTTGGGAGGAAAATTTCAATGTTAGTGATACCAAAGTAAACAATTTTATTCGTCAGTTGTTGTTATAAAATTTCAAGGTAGTAACCTACCATTTATTTATATTATATTTTGATATCCTTTAAATAGTCAAGATTGTACACTACCCTCTCTTGTAATCAATGTTTTTTAGTGATTATCCATGACTTGAAACTCAATTGAACTGGGAAAGGACTCAGATCTCCCATTAAGGAAGCACCTTGTAAAATTGTTTTGTTTGTTTGGTCCTCTTTTATTTTTTATATACAAGTGAGGAAGATATTATAAGATTAGATCATGACACTAACAAATCATGGGGTCTTAAATAAAAGAATAAAATAATTTTTATAAAGCACCACCGATCCACCCCCCCCCCCCCCCGCCAATCATGTATTGACTGATCTGGAAACAATATTTAGAATCAAATCTATGATCCCCCCTCAAGATCCTATGGTTTTTGAGATCAAATATAGAAGGTATAAGGTTTATGGATAGCATATGTATTCTATATTTTTATGGGATTAATTTTCACGGATGGAATAATTTTATGTTATCTTATATACTCTCACAATTTTTGGAATTTAATGATGTTGTTACTGTATAACTTCCACCCATTGTGGAAGATAGATCCCGGAATTTTTATAACAATAGAAACCTTAACAATGATGAAAAATTTAGTAATGATAAATTTTCATCATTATCAAAAAAAGATTATAACAAAATTAATGGGCTTAAAATAGCCAAAGATATGTGGGATAAACTAGAGAATATGCATGAAGGAAACATCAAGGTCAAATAAGAATAATTATAAATTTGGAGGGATAAGTTTGAATATGTGAAAATGGATGAGGATGAAATTTTTTATGATTATTTCATAAGTATTAATTAAATTATTGGTCATATAATTGGATGTGGAGAAAACTAGGAAGATTATATTGTGGTTAAAAAATAAATGATGAACTTTCCATATATATTTGACCCAAAAATTTCAGCCATTGAAGACAGAGAATATTTTTTCCCTGATGAGTTGCACAATACTCTCTTAAATTATGAAATGAGAAAATCTCTCATTTTTAAAAAGATGTATAAGGATAAAATTTATTTTAAGTTCATTAATAAATTTCAAATGAATAAAAATTAAGATGAGTTCTCAAGAGACTCAAATAGAGATGCTGATAGTGAATAAAATCATAAGTGAAGATCCCTTATGATGTTTTTTAACAAATATTTATTTTTTTGACATTTGACTTTTTGATAAAGTGTTTTTTGAAAATCTGGTGAAAGATGTGTTGCTTAAATTTTATGAATTTTTTTTGAGAAGTTTCTGAAAATCCAGATAAAGAAAGTGTTTTCGATAGTAATGATTGGGTGCTCCATCAAATGATCCATCCGACATAACCCATCATATTTATATTTTTATTGAAATTTAGAAGTTATAAATCAGTTTCAAAAAGTTTTCTATGATTCTTAGACTAGAAAATATGGAATTTGTAGAACTTTCCAAAATCATTCAAATGATACTTTTTTCTCTTTTAAAGTTCCTTTAATAACATGAAAAATTTATTATATGAGCTGAAGTTTGTAGAAGAGAAGAGAAATGTGAATTTATAGAGTTTCTACAATTGTAGTTTACTGGACATAGCTCATCATACCAAGAAGAATCGGATGAATAATTTTTCAAAATTTTGGAATTCTGAATTTCATGAAGTTTAAATGAATGAAAAGTTTATAAACAGATGTTTTTCATAATATGTAGGTCATCATATGCATCTGTTCGGATATGAATCATCAGAAATTTATTTTCCTAGAATGTATTGCTTTTCGGAATCTTATTTATGAGTTATTTTAGTGTTTCAAATGTGAAATAAATATTAATAATCTCAAGATGATATATTTTAATATTTGAGAAAAGAAAAAGGATGATATCATCTTTTCTTTAAATCGCAAATATGAGGAAGTCTAAAGTTGCTTCACCACAGGATTTGTTCAAATTAATAATTTTTTGATAGATATAGACGTTCAATTGTTCTATTAAATGGATCTGATCAGATATGAGGAAGTTTCTATGTTTATAAATATGTAATTTTTTATCAACGGAATTATACACAAATCATCAAGCAAAAAATTAGTTAGAATTATAGAAGTTATGTGTTTCCTGAGATCATGCAGATTTGAGAAATGGGATAATATATATAGCCTTATTGATGTTGATTCATTGGAAAATATTATGATATTGATACATCAAATGATCCTTTAACATTGATAATTCATCATATTCAATATTCCAATGGACATAGAATGATCAGACTGAGGATAAAATTAAAAGTTCCATCATATGGAGAAAATCAATATAAGTAGCATGATATTTGGGTTACCTAATATGGTTCACCTAGGATGGGTCCAACATACCACTCATTTAAGTTCAAGGGATTCCTTATTTATAATTCAAAAATTAAAATTTATTAAATTAAAGGATGTTTTCTTTTATCCAAATAAATTCTTGGTCTCAGTTCAATTTTGATGAATATTTTATGACGGACCATTATTTCACCCATATTTTTTATCTCATATTGGTCACCTTGGTTCTGATACATCCAATGTAGGCTGAAGTAGGTAGTTTTGGTCAATTATCCCATGCATAACTTGGTCTTATGTATTTATTTATTTGTTTCCTTGCATTTATTTTTATTATCACATTTTTTATTTTATATGCATATACTAGATTGTTTTAGACACCATTGTTTGTGGCATACTGATTATATCCCACACCCTAATCAGGCCACCCATTGTACCCTATAATACATAATGATTATAGGTGTAGATAAAGGGAAGCATCAAACTTATGATACTTAAATTTCAGTTGTAGGATAGGGTATGGGGTAGAGGACCGATCCTATGCTCGTAATGCTAGTAGTGGAAACCTTTTTATTTTTTTTTTGTAGCATGTTTTTTATGTATACTCCCATGAATCTCATATAAATAATTTTTTATACATACATGACATGATCATAAACATCATCTTTTGTATCTATTTATGATTCCACTTCTTCCTATTTATTATGTTTGATTATTTTTTGTTTCTCTTATTTTTTATTTTATTTTCGATGGTTATATTTATTATCTACCATTATGATGCACTCTGGTCCATGAGGGAATAGTCTCCCCAGAAACACACCCCAGGCCCTCATTTCTCATAGGAAGCTTTTGGTGTATGGGGATCCATACTTGAGGTCATGTGGATAACCATCTAGGGGAACCGCTTAGTGGATTCTAGGGTGGGATGCTAAATTAAAACGGGTCTTCATCATATTGGATGAGTGGAGTTCATATATTTCTATACATGTCTCAGATATATGGTCACTTGGTTTCATATTTCTTTGATTATGACCATTATATTAATTTAAGAAAATAATAATTAAAAAATTTCACTCTCTTTAATTTTATATCTAAAAAAATTTTACATGAAGATAAAGGGAGAATTAGTCCAGATATAAATGTTTATTTAAAAGATAAATTAATCTTTTTAAAATTGTAATTTATTTATAAATTTTAGTAATTTTATAATGATCTTAAATCATTTTTCAACACCAACACGGTATATATTCAATTAATAGAAAAATAAAATAAATGGTTTAAAAATATTAAAAGTAATACAATTTAAGTTAATCAATGTGTTACAAGAATTTTGTAGATACATAGTAGATATTATGGATGTTTAAAAACATTATATTATAACTTTATCTTTGTATTGGTGTCTTTAAAGTCAAATTAAAACTAATATTTTCAAAATTGACATTAATGATATTTTATAATAAATAAAATTTTATAAAATGATTTAAAATTCATAAAAATCATATCTTCATCCAAGTGAATTTAATATGATTAAACATATCAATCATGATTGAAATATGATTAACTTTTATATTTAGGGTGACATTATTAAACCTTTAATATTTACATAGTTGTTACCATGGTTATGGTCAAAAACATTTAACTAAGGGGTTAATTATAAAATATAGAGTTAAAAACAATACCAAAACCTGCCTACATTTCATTATATGATCTTATATGGACCCTAGAATATTTTTATTTGAATTCATTCCCATTTTGAAGAATTTTTCATGATAATTAATTTATTATATTTTAATCTTTTAAGAAATTCCAAAAGTGTCTTCTCCCTCCCTTATAAAAAGACTCCCCTCCTTTCCCTTATTTACACTACTTTGAGCCATCTAGCTAGACCAAACCCTACCAAAAACCCTTCTTAACTTCCATATTAAAACTCTATATATTACGGTGTCCCCAAAATACTGACCCTAATGTCCTTAAAAAATATCTAATGTAATTACTTTAAATTAGGGGTAATCGCCTTAACCGATCACTTTATTTTTACTTACTCTTTTATCTCCTAAAAATATGTGGAATTTATCATAAAATAATAAATATAATATCCTAAATATATGTAAATTTTATTTATTATTATTAAAATATATGTATCCCCTCTTTCCCATCAAATGTGAAGTTAAAGTGTCATTCATGCGTATGTACATCTTACCATCTCCATGTAGCGATACAATTCATTTTTCATCACCATCATTTATGGATGGGAATTTTGATGAGATTAATATTTATATATGATATTTATGACATAATTATTCTAAAATAATTATAATATAATACATACCTTCTTATCTTCCAATCCATTGGAAAATGATAATGTCGCTCTTGCGTATGTGTTGACTACGACCTCCATGAAACAATGTGATTCAATTTTTCATTTAAAATTTACATGGATAGTGATAAGGATAGATTATATATATATATATTATTTATATGATATAATAATTATTCTATATAGGTGAATCATTATTTACCTTTTATTAATTTCATCCAATGAAAAGTGAAAATAACACTCATTTGTACGTATGGCCTACCATCTCTATGAACAATGTAATTTATTTTTATATCTATAATTATATATATATATATATATATATTGAATATATTTGAAATTTATATCGTGATTATAAAAATTAGATGATGGAAATATGGTCAAGTTGCAAGTAAAAAAACTACCGAACCAAAAATTTACATGGAAAATGAATCAGTTATCACATAGAATAGTTATTTTAATAATAAATTGATAATAAATAGGTGATAAAAGGTTATATGTAATCATATATGGTATTATATATAATATTATTGTCCTTTAATAGATATATAATAAATCTATATTTATTATATAGGAGGTTTAAACATGTACGAAGGAAGCCAGACCTGAGGTAAGGGTTTTATGTTACTATCTCATTGTTTATTGGGATTTTTTTATTAAGATTATGATAAAGAAATATTATGATATACCTCTCAATAAACTCATGAATTTTCATCTCATTTGTATATTTCTATATATTGTGTGATTTTCTTTCATTTTCCTCTCTTTAATAACATAAGATATAAAAATAATTTTTTAAGGAAAACCGGCTATGTTTTACTATTTAGTCTGGAATCTTTCTCTTCCATAACCATGATTTCATTAAAAATAATTGAAGAATATTTTTCTATTTTATGATGAATTTTCACCCATTTATTAATTCACATAAAATAAAATTCAAAGCGATCATATTTTCATTTTTTAAATGAGGTAATTTTAGAATGTTTACAAAAGTGTGAAGGGAATATTTTTTAACTTATATGACATGAATGGAATTATTTTCCATCATGTCTTCTTGATGATTTAAATATTAATTTATAATTTTTGAAGATTATTTTCAAAGAAAATGGTATCATTAATATTTCGGAAATTTTTAGATTTGAAAAAAGTATTTTCAAATTGTAAATGGTATTTTTCTCGAAAATATTTTTAATGACCTTTTAATAGTATTTCTATTCATCAATAAAAAATACTTGATTTTACATATAATATATTGGATATATGATCCAATGATACCATCCTTATTATTTTTCTGGATGGTTTATGATTATTATGACAATATGTTTATGAAAATCGTTCATTTTCCATGGGTTATGATATAATGAATCGATGAAATGTTTATTAATCTCATTTCTTTTCCATGAGTTATTCCATGATGAAATATTTATGAAACCTATTTATTTTTCATAGGTTATAACATGATAAATGTTTGATGATATTTTGAAACACATCTGCATGATTTTTATTATGTGAAAAGTGGTCCTAAAATTATATAGACCTCCAATTCATTGGGTAAAGATTGATATCTCATGAGATAAACAGGACTAGAATAGGAAGTGAACCCAGTTCAGTAAAGGACTTTATCCTCTATAATAGTCTTATCCGTGAGTATTTACTACTATAATAGAATGGGGAGTGAACCCAATCCACTATGATTTCCATTTTAAGTGATCCTTGGCTACTAAGGAAATGATTTTCTATTCTTTTTTGTATTCCACAGATCTATATCTTATGACTATGTTATTCTATAATAGCTCATGTTCTTTGATTGATTTGTGATTTATGTATTATGAACTATCAGTATTTATTCCATGATTCAATATTATGATCTATTATATATAGGTTGTGTTTTTTAAATGTTATTATCATGTTATCATACCCTTTTAATCTTGTTATGTTTAAGTGATCATTGATATCTCCTTTTTTACTCTTACTGAACATCTAAGATTACATTTTCTTATGTTTCATTTCCCCATGTTATGAAGAAAGGTTTTAAGTATTAAAATTCTAATAAGGGTGATATTTATAAAGAACTTAGTGGGATATTATATAGTTCACTTATTAAACAATTTTTTGTATATAAATGTTTCCACAAAAACAAGACTTGTAAAATTTTAGCATAGAATGTTATGTTATATATTGAATATTTATATTATAAGATGTAATATATATGTATAAAAAGAATGGGTTTCTATTGTTGGTATCATAGAAATATTTAGTTACCTTTGGAATCTATAATGAGAAAACTTTTTTAGGAACCCTCGGGATAGGTCTAAGTATAGGATAATATCCTAAATTTTGGGGGATGAACATAGAATACTTAAGTTAAACCTAAGGTGTCATAGATTGAAAAGAAGGTGTCAATATATAGAAATATAATACAGGATTTTTCATGATTATGTGGTTTACCACTATGATCATTATTTATCACACTATAATTTTTCCTTTTAGTCAATGGCTATAACCTGAAAGAATCAGGTTAATGCTGAATGTAATGGATAATACAATGATTATCCTCCTTAGTAACAAAATATTATGGGATATTGAATGAAATATCTCATTGTTATGATTATAAATTTTCTCATTTTATGAACTATTATGAACTTAAAAACGATAAAATAAAATAATAACATTTTATTGAGTCCTTTATGAGGCAGCATCCACCTTATTTTGGTGGGTCTATTGATTCGATAGTTTCTAAGAAATAGATCAAAACTATTGAAAAGATATTTTTTGATCTCTAGTGTTTTTAAAATGAAAAAATCATTTTGGTTGTATATAATTTTGAATATGATGTAAATAAATGGTGGAATATTATCATGAATATTGAGGAAATTGGAAACAAGTTACTCCATGGAGTGGGATGAGTTTAAGTGTTTATTTTTTTAATAAGTACTTCCATCTTATTCTTTATCTGAAAATGGAGAAGGAATTAATTAAGCTAAAGTAAAAGGATGATGAATCTATTATTATATATAAGGAAAATTTTTCAATACTTTTTTATTTACACTTATTTTATTATTATTGAAACAAAAAGTTAGGTTTATTGATTCTTTAGTTAATTAAAACTAATTCACTTAATAGTGTTTTCCAATGAGACTTCAGTATATATGAATAAATAATTCCATGTGTTATCAACGTGAAAATAGAGATTTTAGTTACCCATAAATCTAATGGATTTGATAATAAAATAAATTTGGAATTAAAATATATTTACCCTAGCCTTTTACACATATCATTAACTGATTTTAAGCATAATACACCATCATATTACAATCCAAGGATTGTAAAGTCTAGTCACTTGGAAGACTTGGTACATAGAATTGAAAACATGGAACTAAATATAAGATTTATTTATTTAATCTAAATAAGTATCTCATAAATTTTATTGTGCTCTTACATCTTTATAAGATAACCCAAGGATAACATGAACAAAGGGATGAGATAAAAATCTCAGCAAGGGAATAAACATTAGAATAAAGCTTTAGTACATGGGTTAGAAGGCATGATATAATGATATAAAAATTCATAGAACATATGAAATCATAACATATAAAACATGGGATCATATAAATATTTAATAATAGTAATGTGGAAAAAATATATAACATGAATTTAATATGAGACAAGGCTCATTGCACATATAGGAGCACAAGTCAAGGTTAACGAACAAGACCGTTACACATGGTAGCATGAGTCAAGGATAACCAACCAGAACATTGCACATAACTTCTCATGAGACTAAACTTTACCCAATGAATTGGATCACTATCTAGGTTCACCTATATTAACATGTTCATGAATATTCTTGACACTTACAGAATCTTACATAATCAATCATACATAAACATTTGGGTACCCATGAAAAGAAATTGGTATCATAATCATATCATAAAGTATAACCAATGGGTATGTCATAAAAGTGTCCATGAAATAAAGTAACATGTAAATTAATAAGGTATAAATTCATATATCATGATAAGTGGTTTCAAACATAAGTGAAAACTTGTAAAAAGATTATTTAAGAAACATTAGATTTAAAACATTTTAGTGTGGTTTTAAGGAAAATACTAAAGAGCATTAAACAAATGTTATGATGTTTTTTATAAAACTAGAATTGAACCAAGAAGGTTTTCATAATAAAAAAACTTTTTTTATGAATACAATGGTGGCTTAAAATAGATGATATAGTACACTTGAAATCATGTAAGAATTCAGGATGTTCCCTTAAAACGGGTTTGCTTATCAGGAAGTATTGAGGAGGGAACCACTTAAAAACATATATATCCTCAGAAGATAATAATGAATGGATCTTGAAATATGATTTTTGAGAATTTAAATATAATTTATAATATGTACATAAACAAAATATATAACTTAATTTTGGTAAAAATAAATATTGAGCAACCCAAAAGAATAAAGGAGGTTCGGGTAGAATCCCTTACCTTAAGTCTGATGGTGTTCTTCACTTGATCTTAATGTCCTGGATAACCAAATTTAATTAATTAATTAATATATCCAGAACCTCTTATTTATGTAATTGATTTAGTATAAACTTATTAATTTAATTCATTCCCTTTTTTATGGGTTAAGAGGTTCAATTTTATTGTTTGTTTCAATGGTTTTCGTGATTGGTTTACTTATAAACATGTAAGGATAAACATGTAAGATGATAATGGTTGTCTGGAATTTAAGTTATATGATTATTAGTGAACATCCATTAGATTACATGGTTATAAAATTAATTTTTTCATTTTAAGGTAAGATGAATCGTTATATAAAACATTAATGATAACCATTTTGGTTAATTGGCGGTTTTTGATCACATCAAACACATCTTGCTTTATAAATTAATATCATGTGTAAAAAATTATAGAAACTTAAATTAGACATTATAAATATATTATAGTCTGTTTCAACCATAAAAATGGTTTCATGACCATAATTGAATATGGTAATATAAATTGAAAACCCATCATCCTTGAATGTGATTAATTAACACATCTCGAATGGTGTTTTCATTTCTATTATAAAAGAAGGGTAAATGAGAGATGATGATAAAATATTCCATTATAAAAACAATATTATAGTAAATATAAGGAAATTGAGGTATCATTAAAATTTTATTACATGAGGTGAGGAATGAAAAGAGAAAATAATGGAACTTGAAATAAAATAAAAGAATGGAAAGAGGAATTTACCTCTTGAATATATCTTCCTTGAGAACCTCTGTAGGGGAGAGGATTTAGTATTTTGAAGATACCAAGCGATTATGGAAATGGTAGAGAGTATTATGGGAGATATTTGAGCATAATTTGGACTAGTAAAAGGGATTGATAGGTGTGAAGAGAGGAGGTAATGATGGATGGTATTTATAGTAGAGGATTAGAGGGGTTTCTCAATATTTTATTCATTATTTTATTATTTTTCTCAAGAAAGGTAGTATTATTGATTATTGTGACAAAAAATAGTAATATTTTCATGTTAATTTGAACCCAGGGTTCTTAACTCATTCATGAGTCCATAAATAGCGTAAGTAACATATAATGTATATATACAACAAATCACCATACTTTACTATTCACAAAAAATTCATGTATTTCAGAAAAATCCCAAAACTTCACCCCAACCATTTTTCAATTTGTAGAATTAAAAAATTAACTCCATTTTATGAAAATAATTTTCTAAATATATAAAATTTAATTTTTAATTTAAATCATAATTTACTTGAAAAATACAAATTTTAAAATTAAAAATTCTTTTATAACACTTTGAAAAATTACTTAAGATATCATAAAATTATCTAATAATCATATGTCATAAAAATACTTATTTATGAATAAATTTTATGAAAATAAATTTTATTTTAATTTTTTAAATTAATCAGAAAATTGAAATTAAATATTCACGAGTTTCAAAAATACCAACACTTGATTAATAATTTTTAAAATATCTATTTACTTATACTATGAAATAATTATACTATATTTTCACTTATAATATAGGGAAATTTTATTTATGCTTTCATTGGTGAGGTTACTATTACATTGGTTGGTTTACTATTCATAAGGGTCACTTTACAATTCCAAAGGTCAGGTTACTATTTCATCGATATATGTTCCTTAACTTCTAGAGATACCTTTCATTTTACTCATTATGAATATATAATGTTTTTATTATATTCCATGTGTAATCTTATATGATTATAACATAATACATAATTATAATAAGGTAGTTCTATTAATAAAACATTAGGTTGTTACATTCTTCCCCCCTTATGAAATTTCTCCCTCGAAATTTTGTTTTATGTTCTAAGAAATATACAGATGTGGTTACTTTTCCTTCATTTCCTCCTCCAGTTCCCATGTTTCCTCTTCGTACTTATGGTTCCTCTATAGCACTTTGAACAGGTGAGTAGTGTTTTTGCGTTTAACTTTATCTCTACAATCCAAGATCTTCACTGGTTGATCCTTATAAAAAAGGTAATTCTCCAATTGATCTTCACTGGTTGATCCTGAATAGGGTACATGTGAAGGATCTGGTATGTACTTCTTTAAGAGGGATAAGTATAATACATCGTGTACTTTAGACATGGTAGGTGGGAGTGTTAGTCGATAGGCTACAACACCGACACGATCAAGGATCTCTAAGGGGCCGATGTACCTAGGACTTATCTTTCCTTTCTTCCCAAACCTCATGACCTTCTTTCATTGAGATATGTGGGGGAATACCATATCTCCAACTTTGAACTCAAGGTCATGTCGATGATTTTCTGTATAACTATTTTTTCGACTTTGGGATGCCTTGATATGTTGTTGAATGGTTTTAAACTTCTCCACCATTTCTTCAACCATTTCAGTTCCTATTAGTTTACACTCACAGAATTCATTCCAACACATTTGTGTTATGCACCTTTTCCCATAAAGGGCTTCATATGGTGTCATTCGGATGCTAAAGTGGAAAATTTTGTTGTGGGAGAATTCAACTAGTGGAAGATGTTGGTCCCATCCTCCTTTGAATTCCATAGAACATTCTCTAAATATGTATTCTAGTGTCTTAATAGTTTGCTCATATTGGTCATGATTTTGGGGGTGATAGATCGTACTAATGTTTAGTTCAGTTCTTAGAGCATGCTGGAGACTTTTCTAGAACTTCGAGGTGGATCTTGGATCTCTTTAAGACACAATAGATAGTGGTATTCTATGCAGCCTTACCACCTATATGATATCTATCCATTCAAGTTGATCCAATGAGAAGTCCTCTCGAATTGTGATAAATTAATTTTTCTTTGTATGACGACCCACAATGACCCATATAGCAATGTTTCCTTTAGATTTCCTTATAAGTCCAGTGACAAAGTATATGGTGATTTTCTCCCACTTTTGTGTTGGTATGAATAGTGTTTACATCATCCCCTTACACTTATTTCTTTAAGCCTTCACCTGTTGACATACCAGGCACTTTGATGTATATTCAACAATATCTTTCTTCATATTGTCCCACCAAAAGTTCTCTCGGAGATCTTGATACATCTTCATTCTCCCTGGATGAATAAAGAAGGTTGATCTATGTGCATCATTCAAAGTCTCCTTCTTTATCTCTAGATCAGATGGAACACATAGTCGGAACACAAATCTTACAACTCCTTCCTCGTCAATCTTGAACTCCTAGGATTTCCCATTTCTAATATCTTCCCCCCTTTTTAGAATTTCCACATCTTTTCTTTGAGAATACTTTATTTTATTTGTGAGGCATGGTTGAGAAAACATTTGAGAAATGACTGATGATGTTCCTACCTCAATGATTACCATGTCTATCCTCTGCAAATCTAAGAATATTATATCCTTCTCAACTCTCATCATTGATAAAGTTTCATAATCCTTTCTACTTAAATAATCTTCAACCTTATTTTCCATACTATGATGGTAGTGGATTGAGAAATAATAATACTTGATGAGATTTAACCATATTCTTTGGTGCATATTAACCTCTTTCTAAGTGAATATATATTTGAGACTCTTGTGATCAGTATATATCTCACACTTTTCCCTATAGAGATAATGATTCTAGATTTTCAACATAAATATCACAGCTGCCAACTCCAAGTCATGCGTAGGATATTTTTTCTCCTGGATTTTTTATTACCTTGAGGTGTAGGCTACAACATTTTATTTTTTTCATCATCACACAACCTAATCCCTTTTTTAAGCATCATTGTACATCACAAAGAGTTCTCCACTAGTTGGGAGTGTGAGTATTGGTGCGGTGATAATCCTCTTTTTTAGTTCCCTAAATCCTTCCTCACATTCTTGAGACCAGACAAACTTTACCCCCTTTTATGTTAGCTTGGTCATTGGGTTTGAAAATCATGACATGTTCTTCAAAAATCATTGATAATACTGAGCTAGAACCAGAAAGCTACAGATCTCCAATACAGATGTTTTCCTGGGCCACTCTTCAATTTCTATTGTCTTGGAAGTGTCCACAAATATCCCTTTTATGGTGGTAACATGTCCAATGAATGATAATTCCTCCATAAAAAACACAAATTTATTGTACTTGGCATAAAGTTTCTCCCTTTTCTATTTCATCAACATAGTATTCAAATGCTCCTCATGTTCTTCCTTTCTCTTGGAGTATATCATAATATTATCGATAAAGACTACCAAAAATTTGTCGAGGTAACCTCTAAAGACTCTATTCATTATATCCATGAAAATATTTGGAGCATTAGTGAGTCTGAAAGGGAATCACTATGAACTCAGAGTTTTATACTCATTCAAAAGGCAGTCTTGGTAATAGCTACCTTCTTCACCTTTAATTGGTGATATCCTGACCGAAGGTCCACCTTAGAGAAATAAATGGCCCCAGATAGCTAATCGAAAAAGTCTACTATCTGAGGTAGGGGATTCTTATTCATTATAATTATTTTATTGAGCTCACGATAATCAATTCATAGGCTCATTGATCCATCCTTATTCTTGGAGAAGAGGACTGGTACACCCCATGATGAAGCACTCAGGTATATAAAACCCTTATCCATATTCTCCTGTAAATGCTTCTTAATCTCTTCCAACTCTATGGTGTCCATTCTATAATGTGTCTTTGATATAGGTAGAGATCTGGGAAAAAGTTCAATTGATAAATCAGCCTCTCGATAAAGAGGAATACCATACAATTATTTAGGGAATACATTAGTGTAATCCCTCATGATGGGAATATCTTCAAGAATCATCATCTCCTTTGTCTCAATCATTTGATCTGGACATGCTTGCTAATAAGGCAGTAATATCCACAATTGATAAAATGATTCTAAAGGATATTCATCTTCCTCCTTACACTTATAAAGAATTAGAGGATACTTCAGGATGTGAAGAGTGGTCTCCCTTTACCAACAGTTGATGTTGTCTTTGTATAAAGATAGTCAATCCAAGCCCAAGATGACATCAAACTCCACTAAAGGAAGTATGATGATATTTTTTGGGAGGTTCAGTCCAAAAACATTAACCGAGGAGTAGTTATAAACTTTGGATGCAGAAATTTCCCCATTTTCTATTCTCACAGATAACTCATTCTCCAAATTTTTAGGTAGTGTTTGAATAGTTCTACTAAACTTGCAAGATACTAAAGAATTTGTAGAAGCATAATCAAATAGTATACCTGCTATTCTTGAATGAATAATCAGAATACCTGTCACCACATCCTTTTCTGAATCCACCTTAGTTGTAGTGATAACATAATCCATTCCTTGTTTCCCTGGAGGTTGTTGTTGATTTCCTCTAATAACCCTTGTCGTAGGGAAATTGTTTTCATAATTCCCATGCCCCGTATAGATGTAACACTACACTACAGGCTTACAATTGATTTGAACCTTCCTTTCTTCTTCCATGTTTGTGGGATTCCTTAAATCCCTTCAGTAGTTTTTATCCAGATGTCTCATTCTTCCACATTTGAATCAATTCCCAGTTCCCTTTAGGCAGTTCCCAAGATTATTCTTCCCATAATTTTTACACGTTGGATGTTTGATATTTATTCCATCATGAGATTTATTTTCTGAACCACCCATATTAAACTCTATCTTATACTTTTGTTCACATTTCCTATAAGAACACTGAGATTCTCAGATCTCCATTTCAACCTTGAGGGCACAATGGACAATCTCTTCATAATTGTCGAAGTCATGAATCGCCAAAACTTTTTATAGAATCTAATTTATTCCACTAAAAAGGTGATCAAACTTGATTCATTTGTTCATGAAAAAGATGTAGGCGTATCTTGTAAGAAATGTGAATTTTGTTTCATACACCCTGATGGACTCATGTCATGCTACTTGAGTTTGAAGAACTCCCTTTCCAACTTGAGGTGGAGGTTTCAAGAAAAATATTTATTGAAAAACATTTTCATGAATTCCTCTCAATCCATGGAATCAATTTCCTCATGGGAATTATTATTCTTGATCAGTGTACACTACTGATAAACTTCCCCATCAAAATGATAGACTGCCATCATGAATTTCTCTTCTTATGATCACTGGAGGACAGAGAATATCTTTTCAATAGAGTAAGTCCACTATTCTATGAGGAGGGAATCGGCATATCCACTAAACATGGGAGGCCTTTCCCATATGAAGGATTCAATGAAAACTTTCTCTTTCCATGGAGAATGAGGTAATTCCACATAATTCAAGTTATTATTCATAACTTGATCCAACTGAGAAAGTATTTTCATGAAGTTTTGATCACTCATTCCCATCATATTTGGCATATTATTAAGAAAATCATCACATTTCATATCACAATTATTGTTCAAATGTGTTCTTTTATTTCCCTCCATTAACTAATAAAAAGAACATACAATTAAGGGGATTGAATACTTATCTATTAAGAAAAAAAAATGAAACTTTTAAAATAAAAGGATAAAATATTAAAGGAAAAGTATATCCTAACTTTTGATTCCCAATGTCTCAATCTAGGTTATCCATGATCTATTTTCTAACATATATTCTTATGGGCTTCTTATTTTTTTATTCCCTTAATAATGGTTCATGTAAATCTTATGAATTTACTAAAGAATATCCCCCCGAGAGTGTCAAACCAGGAGTGCAGTAAGGCCCATTATCATGCAACAGTTCCCATTCGAGTCTTGCTCAAAGTGGTATTTTTGAGTTTTACCCCTAGATACATCACTTTCAGACCCACATCCACTTGTTTGTATCTAGAAATGGATTTATTTTCTTAATAAATCACTTACTCTATACTTACCAAAATTTAAATATGTTTTCTTATACTTAGTCTCATCCATAAGGTTCTTACTAAAGTGATCTCTTACTAATATCCAAAAATAATTGTACCATCATATGATACCAACTATAGTGACCCTGTACTTTTACTCATATCATTACATGATTTTAAGCATAATAAATAATCATATTACAATCCATGGATCATAAAGTCTGGTGTATTGGAATAATAGGTACATAGAAATGAAAACATGGAACTAAATATAACATTTCATTACATAGTATTTATAAGGATCTCCTAACTTCCATTGTGCTCTTACATATTCATAGTATAACCTAGGGATAACATGAACAAAGGGATGAACTAAAAATCCCAATAAGGGAAGAAACATAAGAATAATGCTTTACCACATGGGTTAAAATGCATGCCATAATGATTTAAAAAGGCATGGAACATATGGTATCATAACATATAAAACATGGGATCATATAAACCTGAAATAATAGTATTGTGGAAGAAACATAAAACATAACTTTAGCATATGTCAAGTCCTACTACACATAGAGGAGCACAAGTCAAGGTTAATGACCAAGACTGTTGCACATGGTAGCAGGAGTCAAGGCTAACCAACCAGAAAATTGAAAATAATATCTCATGAGACTAAAATTTACCCAATTAATTGGAGAGCTATTTGGTTGAAACCATCTTAACACATTCATTAATATTCTTTCCACTTATATAATCATACATAATCAATCATACATAAACATTAGGGTACCCATGGAAAGGAATGGGTATCATAATTATATCATAAAGTATACCCAATGGGTGTTTCATAAAAGTGTCCATCAAATAAAGGAATGTGTAAATTCATAAGGTATAAAGTAATATATCATGATAAGTGGTGTCAAACATAAGTGACGACTTGTAAAATGAGTATTTAATAAACTTTAGAATTAAAACATTGTAGTGTGGTTTTAAGTAAAATACTAAAGAGAATTAAAAAATGTCATGGTATTTTATATAAAACCATAAGTGAACCAATAATGTTTTTATAATAAAAATACTTATTTTATAAAAACAATGGTGGCTTAAAAAAGATGATAGAGTGAACCTAAAATTAAGTAAGAATTTGGGATGTTCCCTTAAAATAGGTTTGCTTATTGGGAAGTATTGAGGAGGAAACCAATTAAAAACATGTATATCCCTGAAGTATAATAATGAATGGATCATGAAAATTGAGTTTGGATCATGTACACATAATTTTTAATATTCACATAAAAAATAAAACATAACTTAATTTGGGTGAAAAGAAAGATAGAGAAACCCAAAGGAATAATGGAGGTTCGGGTATAATCTCTTACCTTAAGTCTAATGGTATTATTCACTTTATCTTAATATACTTGATAACCAAATTAAATTCATTATTTAATATTTCTACAACCTCTTCTTTATGTAATTGATTTATTATAACCTCCTCCAAATTAGATTTTTTATTATACCATTTTAAGGGAAATGGAAAAACCATTGTACACAACCCGATTACCACTACGTGCTGAAAGAGATTAAAAATGGTTAAACACAAGGCTAATATTACTTGACTCATCTACTCTGTAGAGATCCCAGTGTAGCATACCACCCTATATGTCAGGATCCTCTCTGATAAGCTCTTCAAGGTGGGTAATCATCATTTCCATTGTCTGAATAAATTCCTCTGAGTTGATTTTATCCTGATTAAACCCTCGGGCCAGAAATCTATCTTGTTTATCTAACCACAATTCTTTATCCTCTATAGGATCAATTTACAGCCTTCGTTCATAAATTCTGTTGAGCTCCTCTTCTGAAACATTGGTACGTATGGCTTGCTCAATCATTTCTTCCTTGTAGTGCAAGATAAGTTTCAAGCACTCTCCATTCTCTTCTTCTTTGTCACTTGTAAGCCTATTTGGTTCTTACCTTTCCCCCTCTTGATGGATTGTGCTTACTTTGTTCTTTTCCTTCTTGGTTGACCTAGTCTCCATTGGTTTTGGCAGGTGATAATAATCATTGCGTCCCTTAGTCTTTTTCCCCTGCACCACAATACATTTCCCTAAATCTCTAGCGACTTTTTCCCCTTCTTCCACTAAGGGCTGTGAGATACTTTTCCTTTACATCATTCCATGATACCCATTGAAGGGATACTATACTGGTCATCGCCTGAAGAATCATCCTTCTACGACAATAAGGTTTCATGAACTTCCAAGCCATCAAAGCGATTCCCCAGCTTTAACTACGTGCCTTCATTGTGGGGCTTCGTCTTACAATGTGGTTTCTCCTGATCTGCCTTCTTCTTCATGTCATTTTCCTTCCCCTCAGACCCAGCCTTCAGATGAGTATCCCCAAGGGTGTTAGGATCTAAGGGACTCAAGATATTCAGATTGGCCAACTTCTCTTGTCTGCTGGAAGATGTTGCAGCAGACAAGAAATATTTCCCCTGAACCAAGGCTGATCTCATGGATTGCTCATATCCATGACCCATGAATTATAGTTGATTATTCATATCAGATTTATTATAACCTTATTAATTTCATTCAAGAACATTTGATGGGTTAAGAGGTTCAATTTCATTGTTTGTTTCATTGTTTTCATGATTGGTTTACTTATATACAAGTAAGGATAAACATGTAAGATGAGAATGGTTTTCCATAATTAGAGTTCTATGTTACTAGTGAATATATAGTAGATTAAATGGTTATAAAATTCATTTGGTCATTTTAAGTGAAGATGAATCATTATATAAAACTTTAATGATAACCGTTTTGGTTAATTACCAGTTTTTTATCACATCGAACACATTTTTATTTATAAATTAATGTCATGTGTACAAAAGATTCCATAACCTTAAATTAGACATAATAAATACATTATTTTCTGGTTCAACCATAAAAATTCTTTCATGAAAAAAATTGAATATGGTAATAGAAATTGAAACCTTGTTTTCCTTGAATGTGATAAATTAACACATCTCGGATGGTGTTTTCATTTCTAGTATAAAACGAGGAGAAAGAAGATATTATGATGAAATATTACATTATAATAACAAAATTCTAGTAAATTTAACGTGCTAGAGTTATCATAAAATATAGATGAAAGTAGGTGAGGAAAGAAAAGAGAAAATAATGGAACTTGAAATAAAATAAAAGAATGGAAAGAGGAATTTACCTCTTGAATATGTCATCCTTGAGAACCTCTTTAAGGGAGAGGATTTAGTCTTTTAAGGAGACCAAGGGATGATATACGTTGGATAAAGTATTAGGGAGAATATTTTAGGAGAATTTGGACTAGGGACAAGGCTTGAGAGGTTTGAAGAGAGGAGGTAATGAGGGGTGGTATTTATAGTGGAGGAGAGGAGGGTTTTCTCGATATTTTGTTCATTATTTTATTATTTTTCTCAAGACAAGAAATAGTATTGACTATTGTGACTAAAAATATTAATATTTGAATGTGAGTTCGAACCTGAGGTTCTTACATCAGCCATTAATCCATAAATATTGTATTTGACATATAATGTATATATACAACAAATTACTATATTTTACTATTCACCAAAAGTTCAAGTATTTCATAAAAAATCCAAAGATTCACCCCTAAAAAATTTTCAATGTACAGAATTAAAAAGTGAATTGAATTTTATGAAACTAATTTTTTAAATATGTTAAATTTAATTTTTAATTGAAATCATAATTTAATTGAAAAATAAAAATTTTAAAATTAAAACTGCTTTTCTAACACTTTGAAAAATTACTTAAGATGTCATAAAATTATCTTATAATCATAAGTCATAAAAATAATTATTTATGAATAAATATTATGAAAATAAATTTCTTTTAGTTTATTAAATTAATCAAGAAATTGTAATTACATATTCATGACTTACAAAAATACCAACACTTTATTAATAATTTCTAAAATATCTATTTACTTATACTATGATATAATTATACCATATTGTCGCTTATAAGATGGATAAATTTTATTTATGATTTCATTGGTGAGGTTACTATTACATTGGTCGACTTACTATTCATAAGGGTCACATTACTATTCCAAATGTCAAGTTATTATTTCATCGGTATACGTTCCTTAACTTCTAGAAATACCTTTTATTTTACTGATTCTTCATTTATAAGTTTTTATTGTGTTCCATCTGTAATATTATATGATTATACCATAAGAAAAAATTATAATAAGGGAATTCCACTGATAAAATATTGGGTCATTACATCAAAGGAAAATCTAAAAACCATGGACAGAAGAAGATCATATTTCCTTTTTTACTTGAGGTTTTGAAGGAAACATGGAGAAAATATTATTAATTGGATTGGTAAATGTTTTAATTTTGGAATGGAATTTCATTAGGAAATTGAATATTGAACTGATGTGAAGAGACTAGTCAAGGAAATAAATAATTAAATCTCAACAAAATTCACCACCCATACTCCAGTGTTTTGAATGCAATTAGTATGGTCGTTTTTCTAACTAGTTCTCAAACCTAAAGTTTAATGATGATGAGAACTATCAGAAAATAATTAATCCCCAAGACAAAGTAAAATTGCATGCGATCATTATTTTTTATGTAGAGTAGGTTAATAAAGTTTTAAAGGGTACACTTACCATCCACTCAAGAACTGCTAAGGTCTTATTTGATTCTGTATTTACACAATCTTTTATATATAAATAATTTTATAAAGGTATCACAGTATTACCTCAATGATCAGATGTTAAATTTGTAGTGAAACCCCCTAATGGTATGATGATCACATCACATGTCTATGATTCTTATTTTATTGATGTTTCTGGGAATGTGCTTCCTAAAAATATTGTTATTCTCCCTCTAGTTGAATTCAATGTTATTTTAGGAATGGATTGGATTTCACTACATAAAGCACACATCAATTACCAGGGAATGGAAGTGAAATTTGATATTCTGAACCAACCTATGATCATATAGAAGTACGATGATAAATATGAACTTATGATGGAAATTTCATCAATTTCATGGGTATTGAATCTTATTCAAAATGAGGTTTATCTTAGATGGTTGGGGACAAATTCGACATTGATTGTATGCTTATTGTGCATAAGTTATTGATATATTTCTCGAATAGATTATTATTCTTCCATCAAATAATGAAGTTGGGTTATCAATAGAACTCATACATGATGCTACACCTATTTCAAAGACTCTATATAGAATAGCCCCGATTGAGTTTTAGAAATTGAAGAAGCAACTCCTAGAAAATATTAAAAAAGGATTCATTTGGCCAAGTGTGTCACCTTGTGGTGCACCTATTCTTCTTGTTAAGAAAAAATAAGTATCAATGAAACCCTCACTACGTCAAAATAGGCGTTTAGCAGTGGTTTAAACCACTGCTAAATCGTGTGTCAACATTTATTTAGAAGCGGTTTTTCACAACCATCGCAAAAAGATTTAGAAGTGGTTCTTTTAATCAGGGGAATTATTTCGTGGTGTTTTTTTAATTTTAATTTTATTTTTATTTTTATTTTCAATTTTAATTTTAGTTTAAGTTTTATTTGATTTGTTTTAATATTAATAATTAATGATTTTTTTATTTTTTTTATTTTATTTTATTTTATTTTATTTATTATTATTTTATAATAAGTTTATTATTTATTTATTTTTATTTATTTATTTATTACCATTATTTTATTATTATTCTATTATTTTATTAATATTTTATTAATATTTTATTATTATTTTATTGTTATTTTATTGTCTTATTTTTCTTCATCATCTAATTCTCATAATTAATTAATTTTTTTATTTAGTATTTATTACTATGCACATGAAGATGCACATACACATGCACATGAATGCATATGTAATATATAGAAATTCTTTGTTAGGTGAGATTTGAACCCATTACCTTTTGCTTATTCTTCAAGGCCTTTACCACTCCAGCAGGCTCTTCATGTGGTGAAAAAAATGAAATTACTGTACTTATATATATTGATTGAAAACCCCAATAATACATAACAAATAGACACAAACTAAATATTTAATAAGTAATATTGAATAATGAATAATGAGTAATTAATAATTAATAATTAATAATTAATTATAAATAATGAATCATAAATAATAATTAATTAATAATTAATAAAAAAATAATTAATAGTGAATACTAAATAATAAATATATAATATATAATATATAAGTAATTTATAAATAATAAATTAATTAAAAAACAATTAATATATGATAATAAAGAACAAATTAATAATTATTGAATAATAAATATGAAATAGTAAATTAAGAATAAATATATAATGAATATATAATGAATATATAATAAATAAGTAATTAATAATATGTTAATAATAAATTCCAAATAAAAAAATAATTTTATAATTAATGTATAGACAATAAAAAAATAAAAAAAAATAAATAATTAAAAAATAATTAAAAAAATAAAAATAAATGAATAAATAATAAATAACAAATAATAAATAATAAATAATATGTTAATGTTATCAAACATTATTAATGGATGTCATAATTATGATAATAATTATGACTCCTTAATTCCCAATTAATTCCCTCCTTAATGGCCAACCTTCCATATTCTCTCTCTTGGATCAGATCTCATCTACTCTATAAATAAGGTAATATGTTAATAAAAATGGGGTGGAATTTTGGCTCTACATTGTGTTCCATACTTACTGTATTTCTTTTGTATTTTTATTTTCATTTGTCGTTATAATCGTCAAACACAAATTCATCGCTCGCATCGTCAACGATGTGTGTTGTCTATGATCGGTCTTACATTTCCGGTTTTGAAATTCATCATAGTTTCAATTAGCATTAAATCAATTTCACAACATGTTACCAGCATGATCATCTTCTCTTCATTGCATATCATTACAATATTGCCTTCATCCCCATCATCAGCATAAGAAAACCCTCATGGGAAAAAGGTATGTCACATGTTTTTATAACCATTCTTATTTTGACAAACTCTTTTTCATGTGTATCGACTTCACTCATTTGAGGAGCTACATCAAAAGGTGAGTCTAATTTTATATGCAATATATTCTTACATTTATTTTTCCCCTCTTGATAAATTTTAAAATAATATATGATTTACTTAATCTTTTGTTTCGGGAAAAATATGGAATTCTTGAAGAGTTGTAATGACTCATGAATGAAAAATTTCCTTCCATTACATGAAGAGAACGTGTTTGATTAATAACTGATGAGGTTGATGTCATGAAAAACATCATTCATCAAATAAAAGAATGAAACAACACCACCAGAAGTGGTCGAATTATGAACATCATGTACCAGTCGAACATCAAGCTGAAATTTTATAATCACATACTTATCATACATCAATCCAAAGTTCGATAATAATTCCATGAACCATGAAATCTTATATCTTATTCCTTGTTCACCTTGAAGGTTTCAAGTTTGATTATGTTGTATAAAGGTTCATGGTGGAGATGATGTTTACATTGAATGTTTGTAAATATCGTATAGTTTTATATCTGTTCTCTTTCATTTTATTTCTTATAAAATTATTGAGTGAAATTAAATGTTCATAATGAATAAGAGTAAACATATTTTATATGAATGCATCCCCAGAAGTGAATGAAATTGATGAAATTCCTGAATTTAATATTCATGTTATTGTCTCGAAGACACTGTAAAACTCAAATAAATAACTTTATTCTATTCCCTTGAGTGAATAATAATATTTATTAAAAATTAATTATTCCATTCCCCGAAGTGAATGAAAATCTACCTGATTTTATTTTAAATCGTGTTCTAAGTGAATATGATGTTTTATGAATGAACATTGTGTTGTATTTGTTTAAATAAATAATAATAATATATCCACCAGAAGTGGTTTGATGAAAATAAATATATATAAAGCACAATGAATTTTATTAATATTTATAAAATAATGCATCCTTTAAGGATGATATGAAAATAATTTCCTCTAACATTATATTGAATAATATCTTCATTTATCATTTATTGTTCCAACAGCAGAAATATAAAGTGAAAAAATATATTTTTTATCATATTCTTATGGATAATCAATATCATCTCATGTAATTCATTGGTGAAAATGATTTTACCACATGAAGTGGTTACATAATTTTGATAATCCAATATATTTTATGAAAATGATTTTACCACCTGAAGTGGTTAAATCAATGATCATCATAATCAATAAAATTTATATTTTATGCAAGATGATCATTATTGATAAATAATAAATTATCATTCATGGATCATGAAATCTGATGAATGAATTCATTCCCCAGTGTGAATATATTTTTAATTACTATATCTCATTCCTTGAAGTGAATGAAATTATTCATGAAAATTTCGATATAATTTGTGCTATCATGAATATTTTAGAGTTGATTAGGTTGGATCAAAGGATTTGTCCTTCATTTTATAAAGTGAATTTTGTTTATGAATTATAATTTTGGATGATGATAAGGTGTGTGTTGTGAATCTAGAAGATTCATCAACATTGGTTCTCACTACCACATTCACCAGTTTCAAAAGATGTGGGGGATCCTATCCTAGGTAGATGTATTTTAAAATAATATTTAGGCACAATGTTCCAAAACATTTGGGTCATAAATTCTAAAATATGAAATAATCGGCTTGGTGATGGGCCTAACCCATTGTGATTAAATTATCAATTCACCAACCAGTATAAGTAGAACTTATAAATATAAGTTTTCACAATGAAATATCTTGGAGATCTTATATGCAACAATCTTGAAGAAAAATATTTATAAATATTATTTTTATTAAATTCTTCAAAATAACTCATATCTGAGTTTGTATATGCTTGTATAAGTACATTTACAGGTAGTGGAAATTAATTAACGACTCCATAAGAGTGAATATATTCCTACATAGTCGTACAAATTTTTAATGCTTTGTTATATTTGAAGTCTCAATGATATATATGAATGATATTCTTGAAAATGAGCATCATATTAAGATACTAGATAAAAGAGGTACCTCGATATGTAACAAGCATTCACAAAATTTATTATAAAGAATTTTTTATGTACAATAGAATCAATAATGGTAAACCAGAAGTTTACTGATTCTGGCATTTTAAATATATGACATGATGGTTTAGTGTAACACCCCAGGTAAATAAAGAATATGACATTTCATATTTATCCATATTTGTGAATAAAATATTTAAATGACTTTAAAGGGGATGCTATGCTCGATGGCGTACCCAACACGCAACAACGAGTTTCTTGGGAATCTTACGTTGCACTCTAATAATAAAATAATATTATTTTAAATGGTAGTTAACATGTAGCCGTTGTAATGGCGGAAATGGATAGAAATAACTAAAATATGATTATATATGTTTTTAAATGTTTTTACATTTATCCAATAAAAGATAAAGGCTTAAAATACAGAAAGAATTCAATTTTAGGCGTATATGCCCTAGTTTTCACTAAAGGTTCACTTATCGCCTTTTGATGGAGAACTGTCATTAAATATAGTTTTGATCACTCTTATACATTCTTTTGGACCAAATAAAACTCTTCTTTAGAATCGGGACATTAAATTTTACTTTGTGTAAATTTTTGGTATTTTTCTGATAAAGTTCATTTTTTTAATCAGTAGTGTAAAATGTTGTATTTTAATTCAAAACATCTTTTTAATATAATTTATTTATATTATTAGATTATCTTTTGAATTGGTTTTAAAGTGAAATTAGAAAATATTTTTACCATTAAATCCAATAGTGGTCGTTGGAATCAATTTCACTTTGAAATCGGACTTAAACTAGTGTCAATCTTTTGATACTTATTGTTTCATAAAAACACGCTATTTTCTCTGACAGTGGGAATTAATTATTAAATTAATTAATGTGACTTATATGTTTTTAATTTTTTAAAATAGACTTCATTTTTGAATTTGGAATATCAAATATAGATTAGGGTGAATTTTTGGTAATTTTCTGAAAAACATCAATTTTTGATGAATAGTGAAACCACTAAGTGGTACTTATAAAGACTGATTTTCTGTTTAAATGAAATTTTGCAATCATTGTGTTTTGAATTTCAAAAATCCGACATACATGGTTGTCATTAAGAAGTAAAATGTGGTTCAATGGGATAAAAATAATTTTTTGGAGAATAGTAACTTATTAAGTTCTTAATCGCGATTAGTGGTAATTAGGGTAGTTTAAGGTATAAATAATGCTTTAATAATATAAAGCGACCTAGACACATGTCCCAACCTTATTGTTTGTGTCATGGCCGACCAAGACAAGCCATGGGTCACCTTGGGGACCCCATGGAGACACTTTGGTTGGGAAATGACATAAATAACTTTTTATTTAATGTTAAAATTAAATTGACACAAACATGAGTTGTTTTACTAAAACAATTTTTAAGTAGGGTTACACAGGTCCAAATTTTGATTATAAATAGTCATTCGAAAGATAAAAAGCTTTCCTATATCATTGTATTTTTTTTATAATTTTTAAACATTAAATAAATTAAATTATTTATGACATAATAATGATGCAGTGATGAGATCATTATTTGACGATTTAAATAAAATGGAATGATAATGTAAAATCTATGAACTACACATGTCCAAAACCAATTGGATGAGTGGATTTCGAACCCTTATCACCTTATCCACGAATTATATCAATGTGGGACCTTTTAAAACCGAAAAACATTTTCAAATAAAGTAATATTTCTTTACTTTCCAAAAGTGCCCCTCCTCTCCTCTTATAAAAGGCCCCCACCTCTACCTCATTTCACACACTCCTCAAGCCTTTGTCTCGGCCAACCCCTGCCCATTTACTCTCTCCACATCCCTCTACTCATCCTAGAGGATTACCTTTTGGCATAATCTTTTCAAAGGAAGCCTTTAGGCTCAAATCAAAATAAGTTACACTTTTAAAGGTAATTCATTCTCTCATGTTCATTTGTTTTATTTTGCTTCTCCAACCCCCTAAACTCTTTTTATTTAATTCTTTTATAACAAAACCAGTATATTACATATACTAGGATGTTTTTATAAGATTTATTCGAGCTACACCCTCACACAACTACATCAAATGGTTAAAGAACATACAGTTTCTGTGGATGGCGAAATTCTGCCTCCCGAAACGATGATTGTTCAATACTCATTTAACACCTTCAAAGGTGGCCATTATGATGTCACTATTTTTATATATAATATACAATATGTTTATGTTTTCTCTAAGCTTATGTATTTTTCATTTTTGGAATACCTTCATGGTTTCCATTATGGGTAAACACGATATCTTCATTTAAGGAAGTGCGGACTACCGCCCCCTCAAAGTGATGTGATTCGTTAATGCCATATGTGGGACGTGTAAAGGATGGATTTAAAGTTATTATATATGATGTTATACTGGAATTATAATATACCTCTATATCATTATTATTTCTTTCCATTAAAGTATGAGATAGAAATGAAAGTAGCGTTCATGCGTACGTACGGCTTACCGTCTCCATGAACGGTGCATTTCATTTCTTATCCCCAAATGTAATGTCCTATTAAAAGTACATGTATATAATTGATATATATAATTAATGATATATCTAAATGATGAATATAATTCTGTAATTAAAATATACATACCTCTCATTTAGTTTTAATTCCATTAATATGAAAAAGAAATGAAAGTAGCGTTCATGCGTACGTACGGCTTACCGTCTCCATGAACGGTGCATTTCATTTCTTATCTCTAAATGATTATGTAATGTTATAAATACATGTATATGCTGGATATATATGATACATATTATATCCAAATCAGTAATTTCATTCTGGATATAAAGAAATGTTGACCACACGAACAACATGTAATTGTAAGAAGTCCACTTTCGACTTAAGAACCAAATATCGACAAAACAAACATGATTAACTTAAATGATTAAATAATGTTTATAACATGGTAATAAGTGATATAAAAGGAATAATGAACTTGAAAAAGGTTCTTAAGGAAGTATAAATTAACTCATGTTTATTATTCAGGAGATTAAAGAACGATCGAGTCAAGTCGGACCCGAGGTAAGGGATCCTACAACTCTCTTTCTTTTTAAGTACACTATTTTATGTCATTTCTTTTAAGCTCATCTTTCTTATGATTGGGATGTTCTTTTATATTACTCATACTGTAATTTTTATGTTCATGTGATGAGAGACCCTATTCTCTATCATCAATCCATTTTGGAAGTTTTGAGTTGCGCCGTTAGGCTGCCGAACTTTCGTAAGAGATCTAACCTCTCTCTTTCTTTTTAAGTACTCTCCTTTATGTCACTTCTTTTAGGCTCCTCTTTGTAATGTTGGGGGATGTTATTTTATATTCCTCTTGCTGTAAATTTTATTGTAATGTGATGAGATACCCTATTTGATCTCATCAATCCATATTCGGAAGTTTTATGTGGTGCCGTTAGGCTGTCGAGTTTTCGTAAGGGATTTTTCATCTCACTTTTATTCCCGTGAGATTTATGCTACATTTGCCACAAATTACATTGAGTGGTGTATGTACTGCACATTATTCTAATCTTTGTGTAATATACTTTTGTTTATGAGTATTTACATCAATGATCTATTGTCCTTCTCTCATGGGGTGTATGTTTTGAAAGATATCCAAGTCGGTAAGGGAACCTTTCACCCTACTCCTTTTTAAAAGACTTCTTTTGTTGGGTCTTTTACATATTGTTATGTTGGGATATGTTCTCATATATCCTTATTGATGTAAATTTTATGTCCAAGTGATGAGATACACTTTTTATCTCTCATCAACTCATTTTGATGCGATGTTGTTAGGCTGTCAAGGGAACTTTTTAACCCAATTTCGATTTCTTTGGGTTCAACATGTAGTTATTGAATATGTCATCCATTGAATATGTGTGAATGAACTTGTATTGTTTTACACTTAATATCCACTTATATTGGGTTTATTTATATTTTTCACACATATTTTTGAGATTGATTTGTCCTTAATTTAAGGATACCTTCTTTATAAGGGATTTCATCACATTTGACATTTCTATTGAGGGTTCATTGTTGTTATGCACCAATTCACTCTTATATGGTGTATATACTGTCCTTTGGAGTATTATATCATGAATCCATTTATCCTCATGATATTATAAAGTTCTGACTAAATGTTATTCCTCAATTATTGTATTCAAGTGTTTCTAATTTTGGTAAAACCCCTTTAACCAAAATGTCATTTTAAATGTTTTAATTATTTGTTCTTATTAATATCCATGTTTTCAAAATGGTTTTAAGGATTTATTTATATGGATATTAATGGTTTAAAATTTTAAGCTTCAAGGTGGTATGGGACACTTTGATTCAAAAATCTCTGTATTAAATGTTTTAAAGGGTTTTGAAAATGGTTTTGATAAAGGATTCTATTATGATATATTGTGATGTGGAAATGTTATCATTCATTTATATTGGTTTTATGTTTTATGATTTTATATTGGTACTTGGACATTTTAATGGGTGGTTACGTTATAAACCATATGACGGGTGGTGTCGTGAATACCATGACGGGTGGTTACATTATAACCTCCAATGCATTGGGTATGGAAGTCGGCCGTATGGATATTCCATTAAGTATGTATGGAAATTGGCCGTATGGCTATTCCATTAAGTGATATGTGTGGAAGTCGACCGTATGGTTATTCCACTTAAGTATGTTTATGTCCCAAGTTACCTTTATATATGTTATGTGTTCTTTTTATGGGTTTTATAGTAATCCTTTGGTTACAAAAAGGTAAGTAATGATATTTTATTTAGTGGAGAGTTTTTTACTGCTTCATGAAGGTGAAAAGTATTACATTGATAAAGTATTCATGGTTTACTTGTTGTTTTGAAAAACTAACAGTTTTCATTCTTTGTGTATCCCTTACTGAACTTCTTATGTTCATCCCAAGTTTTTGAAATGTTTTTCACAAGACATAGCGTGGAATAGGGTCAAGGATGGGATCAAGGGAAAGTCATGCTACCTAAAACATGAAACTAGACATGTTTCTTTTTTAGAGTTTTTATTTTATGGAAATTTAGTAGAAGAGACTACTTTGTAATCTTTTGAGATGTAATAGTTATGTCCTAATTCTCTAAAACTCTAAACCTGAAAAGATCCTCAATGTGAATTACTCATTTAATTCAATATTAAGTAAGGTTTAAGGCTGGGGCCTTATAGTTGGTATCAAAGGTCAGTTTAGATAACTTTAGAGGTTAGGGTATTCTTTAAGCATAAGTGACATAACCATAATGGTTAGGATTTCAGAAAGAGTCCTAGTTTTAGATAAAGTGAATGAGTAAGTGTATCTTAGTGTTTACATTCCTCATTAGTAAATGATGGTTTTGTGGATATACTCACACTGACATTTCTATTTTTAGTGAATGGATGGATCTAGCAGGCACCAAAGAGACAACAGGTTTGAAGGAAACTGTAGTGGTTCTCTGATTAAGATACTAGATAAAATGGAGGATTCAATGAGGAAACTCGTGGTTGTTCTAAACCAAATATCAAGGAGTCGTGATCAACCACTTCAACCTTGGTGAGTTCTCTAATGCATCATGTACGAGATGGCCAACTCGATGTGGAAATTCAGGTAATAATTATTAAGGTAACCATTAGGGTTTATATGATACTTAATTTTTAGGTAATTATGGGTTACTCTATGATATGATGGAAAATGAAAGGAATGAGATAAACTTGAGGTTAAAATATGTTATGATTATTCTTGAAGATTTTATCTCATTTTGGGGTATGTTTTAAGAATTATATAGTTTTGGAAAAAGGACAACACGCAGACCGTGTGACATCCCGTCGCGTCGGACAAAGCTGCGGGAATCGAACCCACAACCAATGTGCGACTAGTATTTATTGCCTACCACTGGACTACGTGAAGTCCCTGGTTAGTTTGACTGATTCTTTTTGGTTATATGATTTTATGAATTAAGAGTAAGATGATTTTGGGTTATTTATGAAAATGATTAACCTATCATGGAGGATATGTGATTAGGTTAATTACTTTTCAATACGGGACATTAGGAGCAAATGATGTTGTTTGGAGACAAATGTTACGATTTAACTTGGAAGACTATGTGACTAAATCATTAAAATGTTTGGGTTTCAATCTTATATTGGATTACTTTGAATAATTTTATGGACAAATTGATTATAGAATGGTCCTTGTTGAACTTTGGGTTTTGTTGGACAAATTTTGGAGATTAAGAATAGATTTTCTTTTTATAAAGGGTTATCCTTTTCTGGATTATCTGATCTTGTACTAGCCTTTTTTGTTTTGGTTTTGCTTAAAGTCTAAAGACATGGGAAGTATATAGTTCTATTTTTTGGATTAGGTGATTCTCTAGAAGTTGATTATAGTACTCTTAATGTGAACAAGTCTTCCTAAATACTCGTCTTTTGGAGAAAATATGAGTTTGTGTAAGGAATCTAATAAAAGTTGAAAGTCGATATGATAAGTGATTATGTTTCCTTATGAGTAAATTCCTCAATAAAAAGTAAATTAAAACAAAAATGTTGTCTATTAACTTTTCCTACTGGGGAATCGAATACCGTTTAACCCATCACAAGTTTGTGATTTTCTCGTGGTTAACTTTCTCCTAAACATGTTTTCTATCACTCTCCATCAGAACATGACCCTTTGTTTATTCCTCCATGTCCATATTTTCATACTTGGAATCCTAGTATGGGTTAACTCGGGTGACCTTTGTACTTATCTTTCTTTATTTTAAAGTGTTTGTTTTACCGACTTTTGTTCCGATGTGGGACTTTCAAGGATGTTTCCAAGCCCAATTTTAAAATTGCGAGGACGCAATTCCCAAAAGGGGGGAAAGATGTAACACCCCAGGTAAATAAAGAATATGACATTTCATATTTATCCATATTTGTGAATAAAATATTTAAATGACTT